>JACRUU010000016.1:3188402-3238402 GCA_030449085.1 Kryptopterus vitreolus
GTTGAAGCCAGACTGCAGGTAATGTTTCCATGCCTTCTGGCAATTAATCTTCTACTGAGGAAAAGGAAACGCCTGGAAGGCAGTGTAGTTCTACTGCAAAAGGTTTCTCAGCTTTGCATATTCTACCCTCAGTGTTCAGATCTATGTAAATAAGAAGTCTCTCGCTCTTTTTTTCTTTTTTTTTTAAAGATGTATATGCCTTAGGAACTAACAGAGTTTTGTTTTTTGTTTTTTGTTTTTTTTTACATGCAGAGTGTTTTGGGGAAGATGAATGAAATAGCAAAGCACAAGGCAGCAATTGAAGATGCAGAAACACAAAACAAGGTGGGCGTACGTTTTCGCTTACCGTTTGTTTATGGTGAAACAAATGTATATTGTGGGAGCCGAGTGATTACCTCATTGGCCCCTGGACCGGAAGATCGCAGGTTCAAGTCCCTCCACCACCAAGCCGCCACTAGTGGGCCCTTCGAGCAAGGCCCTTAACCCTCCAGTCGCTCTGTTGTAATGCGCTCTGGATAAGGGCGTCTGCTGAAACGCCATAAATGTAACCCACTGAGAGAACATCACTCTGTGCTGTCAATGTTTATTGTCCTCCAATAGCCCAGAATGAAATCTATTCACTTTGTGTTTCCACTTGCAGGTAAAAAAAAAATTCACTATACATGTCCTTAATTTCACATTTGGAGTGGAATTCAAGTGTGTTTCTGTTAATTGTTTTTATTTATAAATATAACCCCCCCCTCTTCCCCCTCTGTATGGTTTTCACTCTGCAAATATGAGGTACTATACAGTATATTGGATTAAAAGTGCGAGTTCTGTTGTTTCCTATTTCATTTTATTATTCATTCATTCATCTTCTACCGCTTTTATCCGATCTTCCCTCGGGTCACGGGGAGCCTGTGCCTATCTCAGGCGTCTATGGGCATTAAGGCAGGAAACACCCTGGATGGAATGCCAACCCATCGCAGGGCACACACACACACATTCACGCACACATTCATACACTAGGGACAATTTTCCAAGGTGCCAATCAACCTACCGTGCATGTTTTTGGACCAGGGGAGGAAACCGGAGAACCCGGGGAAAAACCCCCTGAGGCACGGGGAGAACATGCAAACTCCACACACACATTGGCCATGGTTGGCCGAGACGGGAATCGAACCCGGATCCTGGTGGTGTGAGGCGAACGTGCTAACCACTAAGCCACCGTGCCCCATAATTCATTTTATTATTATTGATGTAAAATATTATCAACAGATAATAATCTGTTTTTTTTCCGCTTCGTGTGTGATTTCAGGTGGCACAGCTGTACGATGTGGTCCAGAAGTGGGACGCCATGGCAACCACCCTTCCTCAGGTGGTCCAGAGACTGATTGCCGTTAAAGAGCTACATGAGCAAGGTAAACGCGCCTCTCGTACATGGTCATAAGGCTTTAGTATAGCGCTTTACGACTCGAGTTCGGTCGTGGAATTCAAGACAAATGATTTCTTTGTTAAATAACTGTTTGTTTGTTTGTAGACACTGCACGTGTTGCATAAGTTGAAATAATTAACATATTAGAAAGCGCGTATTAATAAAGTGATGTTTCTCCTCAATGTTAAAATATGGCAGTGTGTATATAACATTGAATTATATTGGTTTTATGTGTATGATGATGGTTAGATTTTTAAGTCCCAGGACAAAAGAAATCATTTCTGAAACATTACCAAGACAAATATCTAGATAAATACATTTGCACACACACACACACAAAAAAAAAACATGCAAATTGCTGTAGTTTGTGTTTAGTCTGTGGTCCAAAACGACACGTCAGCGTGCAAGTCTGTCAGAGGAAGTGTGTTTGTGTTTCTAAGCAGGGTTTTTGTGTGTGTGTGTTTTTCGCAGCCATGCAGTTTGGGCAGCTGATGGCCCATCTGGACACCACACAGCAGATGATCAACAACGCACTGAAGGACAACAGCACGCTGCTCACACAGGTACTCACAAGTTGACGTCGCCTCACAAGTTTCCTCCCACCACGACACATTTCCCGCTCTCTAACGTACTGGTTTTTATTGTGTGTTCAGGTGCAGCAGACCATGAAAGAGAACTTGGTGTCAGTAGAAGAGAACTTTGCTGCTTTGGACCAGCGGATGAAGAAAGTCGCAAAATAAAGATTGTGGTTTTCTTAACTCACATGAGCAATTACGAGAGCTGGAGAGGGGGAAAAAAAAGATCATTTCATTCAATTTTAAAGCTTGTGCATTAACCCCCCCCCCCCCCCCCCCCCCCCCCCCCCCCCCCCCCACCCCCTTAATATAGAAGGTTGGAAGTAAAGGTTAGGAGCAAAACGCCCTTTTACACTACAGCGAAATTCCACTCCCGACTGCCGATCCGGTTTTAAAAACAAATGAATTCCAGATTCCCCCCCCCCATTCCTGCTGTTTTAACTCTACTTGAACGAATGAACATGGTAATTTAGGGTAGGTAGCATTCGAGAACAGCAGTCCATGACTAAAGTGTCCATATGAAGAGAGTCACTGCCTCTGGTCAATGTTTCGAGGAGGACGTTTGCTCATCGAGTCAGAAATCATATCGTATTTATACGTCCGAGAGGACCTTTAACTAAAATCGCTCTCAGTCGCTCGTTACTCTTATCGTATTATGACCGATGCAGAACGGCGCAGGTCACTCCGCTTTTTGTCCTATAACTTAAAAATGTATTTCTCCAGACACGAGAATAAATGGAACATGATTTGAAAATAAATAAATAAATAAATACCGTGTCCGGATCCTTCTTTCCACACGAGAGAAAAACGCACGCCGCGGACACGTATACAGGTAAACATTTTTAATTTGTTAAATAAAAGGTTGACTCCCATAAAACAAAAGAAATGCTACTGCTCACAAAGTATTCTCTTTACAAAACCAACGTAAATATGCGACAGGAAAGGGATTTCTTGTTTTTTTTGTTGTTGTATTTTTCGTCGGAGGAGGAAATACTTTACAAATTGATCTTTTTTTTTTCTTCCCTAAAAAAGTGTACAAAATAAAATACTAAAACTGTACATATTTACATAAATTCATTAGTAAAATTGCATAATCATCCTCATTATTACTTTAAACCATTAATTTAATATTTTGTGCCTACGTTGATGAAGTGGCAGTTGGTGTCAGAGGCAACGGAATGGGGCTTGTTGCAGCTTCTGACTATACATGCAGAATCTGCCACAGCTCACAGTATTGGACTCCGGCCCCCGCAATGTACACACACACACACACACACACACACACACATACATACAGTACATACTTTCCATACACAGCGCTGTGTGAGGAAGGAGATTCTACTCATGAGGTTATTTATGCCATCGTGTAAAACGATGACCAAAGTTAAGCCTGTAAATATTTGATTTCAGTCAAAGTTCCGATGAGGGGGGAGGGGGTGTGTCCGAAGATTTACTCCAGCATGACAGACTGCAAACAACCCCCCCCCCCCCCCCCCCCCCCCACACACACACACACACACAAAAAAAAAAAAATAAAAATAAAAAAAAGGGAATTCGAGGGGATGCAGTAACAACAGTTGGAAGATAGAGGGCGATACAAGCCTACATTAAATACATAGAACAAAACAGGGGGGGGGGTAGATCCTATGCCGTAGTGTTGGCTAGCCAACTCTCTAAATCTCTTGTATTGTTCTCGTCGCTATGGCTAGAAATATGTAACAGAACACGGGGTCGAATCCACAGAGAAAGAAGGGTGGGAGGTGGAGAAGGCAAGAGTGAGGTAACTATGCTTTGCGAGAAGATGGAGTGCGTTCTGCAGGACAGCGCGGTGCAGCTCGAATGCCCCCCCGCTGTGGGTTTTGTTTTTTTCCGCCGTACTGACAGTGCTGGTGTTGGTGTGTAAAGTACAGTAGGATAAGGGCTTCTGTAAAAACGTCTATCTGACCACACGCCGCCTTTTCCCTCTCGCCGGCCTCGGCAGTGCTATCTGCAGCACACAAGATGCACAGGATTAGAAATGAATATCAGGATTATAAACACCACACTAAAGTCAGCCAGGATGCTCCTCTGACTGTGAACGATTTGTGGCTAGAATGTGTTTTCGGGGATGTTTGTGTGTTGGGCTCACTGTAGCTGCTGGCTCCTCTATGATGTGCTCGATATCGCCAGGAAACTCGGGCCCTCGCTGCAGCCTGGTATAAAAACAGACGGCCAGGAATTAGCTGTGATTTAATTAAAAAGAAAGAAAAAAAAGAAAGATAAGGAGTCGTTCGATTCTGCTCGTTAACTCGGATACCTACGTTTGTTTTCTTTTCCTCCCCCTCCTGGCTCCTGTACGGATTTCTAAAGCCTGGAACAGGAAGATCAGAAATCAGCGCCTGGATAGAAACCGACTGATTTGCATAACCTACATGAAATCTGATACTAAAATAAGGCGATTCTTTTTTCTTTTTTTCCCCCCCCCCGGAAAAAAGAGGTTTTTAATCTTTGGCTAATCTCTGGGGTAAATTTTCCTCTCTAGCAGGAAAAGGAAAAGAAATGCCTTCAATGTCAAAGTGTTATTTTGGGTAAAATTCTGCTGCCGTGAGGTGGAAATACAATGAAAACACTGGCGAAGTGTGTGCAAGCACTAATTCGCCAAAAATATTTATTTATCCACTGCATGGATGGATTGTAGGTCCTGGCAGGTTTCAAACAGAGATAAGTGAGAAGGGGGTCTGGTACGTCTCATCCAAGCCACAGTCCTCACAGTGTGCTGTGTTTCATCATCTGGCCTCTTCCTGCATACAACATATTCCCTTATAACCCCTTCCCCCTCCTGCTTTTCCGAGGCATCGGAGACGCCGCCGTTATCCCTGAGCGGGATATACGGGAGGCCGTGGAGTCAGCTGATTATACTGGAAGCATCTCAAACTTTTTTCTTGCCTTTCCAGGTGATGCTATAATACTGAATGCTTGGCAATGAAAAACACACTGGGAATAACATATACTCACCCTCGCTTGCTCCGTGTCCACGTTACAATTGGTATCATCCACAGGGTCAATGTTCACTCTCTCCCTGGGGCTCAAGTATCCCGGTGCCTGTCTTCGGTCGTCTTCGCCGTCTCCGTCGTCTCTTCTCACTCCTGAACCTATGCCGTTGCTGTAGACGCACAGCTTGGATGAGCCGTCGGTTTTCGCTTCTTCCACAAAAGTGAGATGAAGGGGGGGATCGGGCTGGCGAGACTCGGCTGGTTTGCAGGGTGGCGTGGTGGGCGGGTCTTCGTTGAGTTTGGGCGTGCCGCGCGCCGGAGACTGGGCTGCTTCCATGCTGAGGCGGGACAGGTCGGGATTGTGCACCGAGCACGCTCGCCGAGGGCTAAGGGAAGGCGCGAGCTCCGGGTACGAGAGCGTGGCCGAATCACTTCCGCCCTCCGAGCCACGCCCGCTCACCTGCAGGAAGGAGGTGTAGATGGTGTCCATAAAGGAGCCGTATGGGTCGATGAGCCCGGGTTCGGGCCCTGCTGGCTCGTCCCTCTGCTGTGTAGGTTGCTGGAGGTGGCCCGGATTCAGCAAGGAATCCTGGCACAGTGGAGGAGGGGGGAGGCTTTCTTGAGCAGGTGTGGCCTCATGCACCGCCAGTGGTTTCTCCCCCATTAGTGTTGGACCCATGGACAGCTACAAATCAGAACTTTGCATTTACATCATTGTATACTTTTATATAAACATTTAACTGAAAGAAAATAAATAAATTAATAATAATAATAATAAATTAATAAAAAAAAATGCTGATTCCAGGATAATTTCTATGCAATGAAATCAATGGATTAAAGAATTATGTCATGAATCCAAACAAAATATCCCAGAAGACTGAACTAGAGCGTTTAAACTGTTATTTTATTGTATAAATCAAACAAATAAAGGTGGGGAAGAGGGAAAAACGTCCATTTTCGTTCCGGGATATAAAGATTTGGTCGCTACTGTAGACCTCAGTCTGTCACATGCTTGTAATGAAGTGTTACCTGCAGGCATGTTAGAGGGTTAAGGGCAGCCTGGTTCTGTGGCAGTGTCATTCCCAACGAGGGAGCCTGGGAGAGCAACAAAGGTCCTGCTGCTAGTAAACCATGTAGACTATTAATGTTTCCCAAAGCTGCCAGGTCACCTTTATGAAGAAAAGGGAAACAAGTGCAAGTATTTAGATTTGCATACAAACACTAAAGCAAACTCTGGTCAATTTACTGAACACTTCCTGCTCCTATTGAACTCCATCCTCCTCACAGAAACACTTTTCTTTCCCATTATTAACAGTGAATAATCACTAATGTTCCCATCGGCCCAGCTAGACACGAAGCTGCTGACACAGAAATAGCAAACTACACTACTTTAGAAACTATCACTTAAAAACAGTCGACTTCAGGCTACAGAGGAAATCCCAGCAGGTGCGAACTCCAACCCATATCTGGTTTATCAAAATTCAAGCTATTCGAGGTCAGGAATGAATTCCCAATTCAATCTAGTACAAGAAAAAAAGTCATATATTGTGTTGCTTGTTTATTGTTGTGTTAGTCATTAAATAAGCATTGTTTTGGTTTATTGATTTCAGCAATGTTACACATAACCTTAAAGTACTTCTGTGGGACGTCGGCGCTTTGTTTAACGCTGTATCCGGTTCTCGTCGCCATTGATGGCGTAAACATTACCATAGCAGAGGCTCACTGGGAATTACAAAGACATTTCATAGGTCGCTTCCAGCCACAGGACAGAGACGCCTCTTTTATAAGACACATAGGAAACGATGCTAGAAGAAGCCTATTAACATACACGGACGGAAGGGGATCTCCCTGCAAGAGAGCTGTACAGCGATCGTTTCAGAATTATAAACCCTGACACAAACGCGTTACGCATTGCATCAAGACTGGTTTTTATTGCAACAGGGAGTGCATTACACACTAGTCTTCTACATACCCAGGACACCTTGAGGCAGGATCGTGGGAAGAAATTGAGGTGTCTGGCTGTTGGTCTTTTCCTGCTCAGTCAGTGAGTCACAAGTTGCCTGTCCAGTGACTGGTACCAGTGGGGTACAGGACACAGAGGTAGAAACCAGTGCAGGACTGGAAATAGTCCCCTGCAACATGCAGAAATACATACGGTTATTAAATATACCATAAATCAAGACGTTTGTCTTCTTCTACTTGGACACTGGACACAACTCACATAAATGTCCGCTTAAATTATTTGGAAATAAATCCAACATAAGACATTCAATACAATATCTATTTATATCTTATTTAACTCGCATTTATTTGGCCAGGAAATGTTTGAGGTACATACCACTTTCAACATTATCCGGCATGCATTTTTTATTATATTCGTCTTCCGTTACTTGGTTATCAAGCACTACCTTATTTGTGCAACAACAACAACAACAACAAAGGGTCCCCTCTAGTTATTAATAAACACCTGCGCTTAATGTTTTCTTAAGTCTAATTTGAAAAATACACCCGAAGATATGTGGTCAGTGTGTGAGCAGGTGTACCTGAGTATGCGGTGGGGGGGATGGTGTGTGGTTGGGAAGGGTTTCGGCTTGTGCAAGAGCTGCAGCCAGCAGTGCAGGGTTCAGGGACAGGAAAGCGGGGGGAGGAGGGGGAGGAGGGGTGAGCTGGGCAGAGAGCAAAAGCGACTGGCCATCTGTGGGTGGTGCTAGGGCCTGGAGAGCATCTAGGAGTCCAGGCCCCATCAGGACAGAGTCCAGCAGAGCTGGGGTCTTCTCCAGAGAAACCCCTTCCCCAAATACCTGCTGCAGCGGAGGGAGGTCTAAATTGAGTCCTGGCAACGGGAGCATGGCAGCTGGGTTCTGCCCGAGCAGCAAAGATGCCATGAGCAGTGCCTGGAGCCCAGGGTTCTTTTCGGTAGCCTCGAGCCCTGGAGCTACACCTGGAGCCAGCGGAGGCCCGGGAGCAGGTGGATTTAATAAACTAACAAGGTTAAGAGGGAGGTCCCCCTGAGGTCCCAGGGCAGAGGGCAGAACATTGAGCGGCGACGTCTGGCTGAGGATGTTGTTTGCTGGTTGTGGAGTTTGGTTTCCTCCAGTCGTGGGAGCCTGAGTTCCTGTCCAGAGCCCGAGAGGCAGAGAACCTAAAAAGGGGGGAAGAAGGGAGGGCAAGGCTGCATTGGAGGTGAGCAGCTGAAGGAGCTGTTCCTGCGTCATGAAGGGGAAAGACTCGGCCAGCTGCAAGGTGCTCGCATGGTCGGCCACAGCGTTTGGGAGATCGCTCGAAGAAGAACCAGGTGCATGTGCCAGAGAGAGATTAGTGTCGGGATCGCAAGCAGAAAGCAGCTTCGCATCCAAATTTTGCTGCTCCTCAGATATAACCGGACCTGAAGAAAAGATCAATCAGACCTAATTAGCATAGAAACACTTCATTCATGAGGGAAAAAAATATACACATGTTTAAAAATAAATGAATATCTTACCCTCACCGTCTCTAGCTGGGGTTTGGTCTGGCTGCTGTGTTTGGTAAATGTTATGATCCGGACCAATATCCCCTAGTTTGGATCCACAGGTTTTCTCCGATATGGTGGACGCAGACAGGCAAGTGGCTGAAGACAACTGGCTCATCACACCGAGGCTATGATTGCTAAATGAAGAAGGCTCAGTCCCTGCACTGGTGCTTGTGTGAGGCATGCTCAAGTTCAGAACTGCATTATTAGCTGTTGTTTTAAGGTTTACTGCAACTGCTTCTGTGTCTTCACAGGTCAGGGAAAGGGGGTGAGAAGTAGCCAGCTGGGTAAGCGCATCCAAAGTGGGCACCAGGTTTTGGGGCTGTGTTTGTTTCATGTGGACAAGCGTTTGTGGCCCGAGCTGGCTGTCATACAGAGGTGGCGATGAAGTCGGCGCTGCCGAGTGCCTGCTGGGTGGTATAGTCGGAGAAGCGTTGTTCTGGGCACTTTGCATACTTAGGAGCTGGAGCAAGGCAGAAAGAGGCTGGGAGGAAGCAGGGGGTGAGGAAAGAGGAAGGGAGTTGGAAAGAGCCATCCTCTTGGCCTCCTCGAATTCTGTTTGCCTTACTATGCTGTTGGGCAAAGGGGGAGGAAGAGGAGCACCAGACAAGAGTGCAGGCTGGAGGTGGCTTTCTGAGAGAGCGATAGAAGGAGGAGAGCTAGATGACGACAAAGGGATGATAGGCGAGGATACAACCAGGTCTCCCACAGTTCTGTTTATTTGTGATTCTTTGAGCATGCTTAGAACGGTGGGCGAGCGACGCTGGCGTTTGCGGCGTAACGTTTTTTCAGACTGAGATGGGTTGGACGCGGGGACAGAGGTCGAGTGAGGAAGCAAGAAAGCAGTCAAAGATTGGCTTGGGGTTGGAGGGGGATTCAGGCTATTGTTTAAAGTGCTAATTAATACCTTGGACTGCTGCTCCTTGTCTAGGGCTGGGAGAGGAAGGGCATCCGTTTCTGCTGCCCTGGATTGGCTCTGGTTTTTCTGACTGGCCAACTGGGCTTTGGCAGCTGCAGAAAGAAGGCTACTGGCTGGGAAAGAGCTGCTGATGTGCTGCTGGCTCTTCTGCTGACACAAGATCTGACCCAAAGGGAGACCAACCAGTCCTGGGGCAGGACCTAGCACCGGTCCGTTCCTCTTGTCGCGCACGTTGTTTTGGGTAGGCTGCGGGTTCTGCAGAGTTTGTACTTTGTTTTTGTTGTTGAAGGTGTGCTGCTGTTGGGTAGAATCCAGGTTCGTGGTGCTGCAGTCTTTGTAGTGCTGCAAAATGCCCTCCAGACGACTGTGGGGGCTGGTCGGGGGAACAGAAAGTTTGGGTGAAGCGCATGGTTGAGCAGGAGGCAGGGGAGATGGGGAAGGTTTAGCCCCCTGAGTGAGCAAAGATCCTGCAGCTCCCTCGGACAGAGAGGATGTGGAGGAGTGACGGGATCGTTGGTGAGGGGAGAAGGTGTCCTGAGCAGGAGAAGGGGATGATGAGAGAGAAAGAGGAGAAGAGGCTTTCACTACCGTTCCCTGTAGAAGTGGCAGCCCCGACCTGGCGACGACGGGCGAAGATAACGTTACGGGAAGGGAAGAGTCTGTCTGGTAAGTGTGGGCCGTGTCTGGTTTTGTAGTGTTGGGCGAGGTTGACTTATGAGGCGCTCTTTGGAGAATGGGCTGGGGAAGGGCAGGACGAGGGCTCCATTGCTGTTTCCCAAAAACAGTGACGTTGGACCCTTGGTGACTGGGGCGAGGTCAATTTTAAGGATGAGCTTGGATCAGAAGTCAGTATGGATGTGGGGTGAGATACGGATCCATTTTGAAGAGCTGGAAGAGGTGGAGGCACAGGAAAGCTGCCACTGCTACTGGGTCTGGCCTGGTTCAGCATCAGCTGGTTCGTGTAGGTGCGCTTGGCTACGTCTCCTCGAGCCACTCTCTTATCCTTGCCGTCCACTGAGCACACACCACTCCCTAGAAGCAAAAAGCAGGCGTTACAATTTGAGAAACGGAACTAGAGGTGGGTTTTAAAACAAGGAAAAATAAATAAATATATAAAAGCAAACAAGAAAATAAAAGATAAACACTGCATTACTAAAAAGCTTTATAGCTGAAATAAATGTGGGGCTAATATTTAATTTGTGTACCTGAGCCATGAGCTGGTAATGGTATTTGGGACGCCTGCATACTCCGGCACAGAGCAGCCATGGCGACCACTTTCCTGCGATGGTTGCACAGTTTGGTCATATCTTCTTCCACCTTCCCTGACTGATGACTCGGAGTATGAACCCCTGCTGTTGGTTCAAAGTTGAACACCTGCCAAATAATTAAAAATTTTTTTTTGTAAATTATACATTCATTTTAAGAATAATACATTAATTGATACCTTACAATCCACTATTGCTATTTTGATTAGCAAGGAAAAAAAAGCCATAGTATATTTAAAGGTGTAAATCTGAATTTTCAAAATGAGAAAGTTGTGAGGCAGCTACTCACATAATACACTCTCAGAAATTAGTACACCCCTCAAAATTGTGTCGATATTTTATCATGTGAAGAAACGACTCAATGTAAAGTCGTGAGTGTACAGCTCGTATAACAGTATAAATCTGCCGTCCCCTCAAAATAACAACACTCATCCATTCATGTCTAAATCACTGGACACAAAAGTGAGTACACACCCCTAAGTGAAAATAGCCAAATTGGGCCCAATCAGTCATTTTCTCTCCGCAGTGTCATGTGACTCGTTAAGTGTTACAAGGTCTCAGGTGTGCTCAATCCTGAGTTATCGCTCTCACTCGATCACACTGGTCACTGGACTTTCAACATGGTACTCACGACAAATAGAAAAACGAAATGTTGCTCTACATAAATATGGCGTATACTAGAAGACCCTGAAGTGGAGCTGCAGCACGGTGGCCAAGACCATACAGCAGTTTAACAGGACGGGTTCCACTCACAACAGGCCTCGCCATGGTCAACCAAAGAAGGACTGGCCAAGCAGACATAAACCCTATTGAGCATCTGTGGACCGTTGTCGAATGGAATGTGGAGGAGCGCATGGTCTCTAACATCCACTAGCTCCGTGATGCTGTCATGGATGTGTGGAAGAGACTCTAATGGCAACCTGTGAAGTTCTGGTTAAGTCCATACCCAAGGGGGTTACGGCAGTGCTGGAAAAATAACAGTGGCCACAAACATTTTGGCCCAATTTGGACATTTTCACTCACTGGCCAGTGGTTTAGACATGAATGGATGTGTATTGAGTTATTTTGAAGGTGACAGCAAATTTATTTATTTAAAATTATTTACAAAGATCTATGGGGTGTACTCACTTGTGAGATATTATAACAGGTTTATATACACTCCCATTCCAAGCACAAGGCTTAATTTTTTACTATCAATTATAATATGTATTAAAGACCTTTCCGAACACAAATAATGTGAAATTAAATAGGAAATTGGTATTGGCGTGACCCCGGAGACACGTTTTTTTTATATGAGTATTTAATAGTAATGAACATATTATTGTTCATAATAATAATTTTTATTATTAATATTAATTATTATAGTTTTTTTTTCGAAAACAAAAGTTTACACCTATTAATATTATGCATTTATTATAATATTAACTGATCTAAGAAACCTTTCACTTTTTGTTGTAAAATGTGAAAAAGAAAAGAAAAAAACTTTGCAAAAACAAAAATAAAAAAGGCATCAATCTTACCTTATGAAGGACAAGTGGGCATTCTAATCCACACTTACATGTGCCATCTGTCAACAGATACACTCTCACTTCTTCCACAGAACACAGAATTGTACCACTTGGGCTGAGAGGGAGAAGGAAAGGTGGGGGAGAAAGAGAAAGAGGGAGAGAGAGGCGGGAGGGATGTCAATGAATAAATGTTCTGCTTAAGCGGTTTTGCTCGCGATGTCTGTTTAACAGCTCAGTGAATGTGTTTGAATGTGACTGAACTTTGCTTTGGAGGGCAGTCACACCCATTTGTGCGAATTCACATCTGCTTTGCCTACCACAGACATCAAAATCAATCCCACAAAAGCCACCATTATACTTGAATATAATAGCGACATAAAAATACCTTTTGCTGAATTATTATTATTATTTTTAAATGGATTATTAAACAAACAGAAAGGAAAAAATTTGCTCTGTAACTAATTTAGCCATAACTGTACAACAGAGGTGTCCTCACAATTGACCGGAAACTCGTACGCATGTGTTAATCAGCAATTTGCTGATTTGCCCACAACAGACTTCATGTGAAAAACAATAAATTACCAGGTATTATATTCATTTTAACTTGTTAGCTAAAGTTCAGCACTGTGGGCAGCCTTAGAGTTATAGATAACCTCAAATGAAAGCCAATATAATAGAACATACATGATGGTATTGTGAATGCATGGGTACAGATGCTTAATCACACTTACCTAATGTAAGCCACAGACCCGTCCTCCACTTTTCTCTGCCAACCAACAGGGACCTGAGCGGTGAGTGTCGGACCACCATCTTTTTTTCCTGCTACCTTCTCACTGCCCCCAGTCATTTTTGGCTCACACACATCCAGCTCCTGTAAATCCAAACCCCCCCCCCCCCCGCCCGCACACACACACACACACACACACACACACACACACACACACACACACACACACGCAGCTTGTTAAAAACGTTGCAAAAAAATTAAATAATATAAACAAATATAAGCAATTAATATGACGGAACTGAACATGAAAATACATGTATACATGACTTTGTATACTGTAGTGGTGATTGATTAGTGATGATTACATGCTAATGTTTTGGCCATACAGTGTATTTTTGCATTGATAAAGTGCAAAAAGCACACAGTTCACTGTACCTTTTCATCTTCTTTTAGCCTGGGTCAGCACCATCCATAAAATCCACCCCAGTGAAGACATCCTAAGTAGTGTTGCTAGCGCTCAACACACGTGAACTCAAATCCGGCCTAAACAGACAGCCCTCTCTTCACGTTATTCCCAGTGGGCTCTCTCGGCTTCGGAAAGATTTCTCTGAAGTCTCACAACCTGAAATGGAAAGTGCAACTTGAAAAACACCACTCACGATTAATTCACTTGATAGTTCACAACTACAGATGTGGCAATGTGTCTTACAAAAAAAAATGTAATTAAATAGTCACTGATTAACCGTTAAAACCACTGATCAGAAAAAAACAACAACATGGCTTGGGGGCTGCTTTCTTTTTTATTTCACAAGGAAGTCAGAGTCTAGTATTTTTATTATTGCAAACACAGATGAATAGTGAGATTTGGTAAATGTAACTGGTTTCATTCAAGCCTCACTATTACAAAAAAAAAAAATAGAGCTTATAAAGAATGAAGAGAAGGGCTCCTAACCACCAGGCCACACAGACATGAATAAAAACTTTTTAATGTTTATTTGGGCTCCATTTTATGCGATTTTATAGGGCTGCAGCGTGTTTACTTCTTCCCATCGTACTTTTATGCAGCGATAAATATAACTCGTGCTTATTCTCCATTATAGCGAGTAGAGTTAATGTTGAACCAGTTACTTTGTATTACATTACATATGTCCTAATTAAATGAATAGTTATTTAAAATGCATATTAGAATATTTATCATTATATGTAATATAATAAGAAAAACAACAATTGTCTCCCCAGTTCATCGTGGAATTGCCTTGCATGAAACCAATCAAGGACTGGTCTGAATTTAAAAAAAAGGGATTATAGGTTGGGAAAATAGTTTCACATTGAAATAGTTGGCCTCTGTTTGTAAAATAAAACTATACGGTCTGTGAAACATCTTCCGGTTATAAAGGTGTCACTAGTTATAGATAAATATTTGCAAATCCCATGCTATAGATGAACTGCTGGGATTTGTGCTGTTCTTTAGGGGGGATAGATGGAGCAGGAGGAAACCGCAGGATAAGACGAAGGTGTGAAATGTCACACTAAATGTCCTTTTTGAAGCTGAGCGAGACAGAGAACGAGTTCCTCCATAACCTCCAGTGTAAAACTACAGAACCAGTCGGTGTATTTATTAAGTTCACACTCCTGAAGGCATGAAATGTGGGTTTAATAACCAGATAACTCAAATACTGCTTATTGGTGAAGGCGACTTACAAACTCCCCCCCCCTTAATACAGTTTCTTTATCCAACCTTCATTATTTTTATGCTTTAAAAAAAGTGAACATTTCTTTTTAAACGTATTTACCTAGACTTTCTGATTTCCATCTGCCCCGTGTCATGACAGAACGTGAAGTAAACAAGTGAAGGTAGTGGAAAAACAAACAAGGAGCCCAACATTTAATTTGTTAAGACGTTATACAAAAAAGAAGTCTCCCAAAGATTTTTTTTTAATCCTGCGACTGTTTAAAAGCAGAATAATGGAGATAAGGAGGGAGTTTAAAAGCGGTGGGCTAAGAGCTAGCGCCGTCATACTATTATTGAGCTAACTAGCTAGTTAGCTCGGCAGGCTAGGGGAGAAGCGGATTCGGCTAAACTGACGCAAACGGTATATAATAGGGAACGTGTGGCACTGATTATAAGGAAATGGAAACATGCGATGATATGCAATGAAGGGGAAATTGCTGCAGGGAGGTACATGTGGTGAATCTAGTGTGCACTGGCGCTAGGCAGACAGTGTTAGCTCGCCTGGCTGGTTTAGCCACATACCTCCTCCTCCTCCTCCTCCTGCTGCCGCTGTGTTTACGAAGTTTGCTGCGGGTTAGCCGCGCTGCAAACCAGAGCCGAGATATAGCCGGGGCGTTAGGGGAGTCTTTAGCTTCGAGTGCTGCTGCTGCTGCTGTCGGGAGCACGAAACAAGAGTTTATTCAGGCACTTTGCCACCTCTTCTCCCTGTGCGCCATCGGTCCGCCCGTCCGTCCGTCCGCCCTGCCTCCCCCCCCCCAAAAAAAAAACAAAAAAAAAAACAAAGAGCAATAACGCTAGCTGGGGTTTTATTGCGCCCGTTGCATTGTCGCCACAAAATGAGCTGGAATTTCGTGCGGATCCCAGTCGCTCACAGACAGGCCGATTGTTTCATTCAAACCGTCAAGACCTCGGTGAGCTCCGGGAGCGAGTGAAAACGAGCGAAGCCTTCTGTGCGCGTCCAGCATTAGCGCTTTCCCATTAATCCCCCCTTTTTTTATCAAGTTCCTATTTTCTCCAGGATTTTCGTGGCCCAAAAAAAATCATGGAGTTTCCTTCGGACCTGCGCACTGGCTTCCTGCGGCCTAGGGAATTCCATACCCACAATGCACTGCAGCCGAAGGGAGCGTCTGGACGCCACAGACGCGGGCTGAAACTCAAATCGCTCAGTGCTCCCTTTAAAGGGCCACTTCAAAGTAGTGTATAGAAGAGATTTTTACCCCGCCTATGTAGTGCAGTCAGTATAAAATAGCAGGGCATTTGACACTCAGCCGCAGTGACTTGCCCTATGTTAAAGGCTCGGGCTCGATTAATTGAAGGAGAGCAAAAAAAAAAAAAGATATTCAACTAAAAATAATCCGAACATCTTCTTTAGATTTATTATTATATTTTACCATAAATGCAGCTCGGTTTCTTGAATGAACTTTAAATGATTGCAATATGTTCGGTAATAAAATTAAATATATATAATATATATATATATATATATATATATATATATATATATATATATATATATATATATATATATATATATATATATATCTAATATAAATAATGAACAAAGTTTTTTAAAGGAAATATAAAAGTAAAAAAATAATGGGAACCCATATTTTTATTCATACCGGAATTATTGGAGCTACCTGGGACTTGTTTGTGATCTGTGTCTAATTTCCTCCACGTGGCCACGGGAGGCAAAAACAAAGCCCCGACTCCAGACTGCTGTACCAAATCCATTATACACCACTGTTACAGCCTTATATATATCTTACAGCCAGACCAATATAACCATTTAACTCATCCTTTTTAGTGTGAAAGATTTCCCAGATTTCCCACTCAAATACAACTGTCAAAATAAAATTCACATCATCTTTTCAGGGCCTAAAACAACAACGTGGTGCCCGTGGTAATGAGCATAACATACAATAGTATAGATCAGGGGTCAGCACAACGTGGTGCCCGTGGGCACCAGGTGGGCACCAGGCACAACTCTATAAAAAGTAGCCCCCAAGGAGCACAGTGAGTAGCGCTTCTATAAAAAGTGCACAACTCATCAGTGAGATGTATAATGTAATGTAATGTAGTTAATTCGTTGTTGATAGTCACTGTCAAAAATCACAAGTGTATTCACATAGATAAACGAGTATCATTAATAATAATAATAATAATAATAATAATATATAACTAAAGGTAAATTTGTTATTTCAGAGGAGTATTTCAAACTGGTAGCCCTTTATATGACTCGGTGTAAAACACAATGTAGTAGCTCTCAGTTACAAAAAGGTTGGTGATCCCTGGTATAGATAGTATAATCGGATTTCGGTATAGACAATGTGATGCAGGTAAATAATATGTAATATCAGAGTGAAACCACGGTTTAATGTGTGATAAAAAAATAATAGCTAGAACACATGGATAGTACAAACAAGGGCTTACTAGGGAAATAATACATCAGGCAACAGAGTACAGACGAAATAAGACAGCGTTAGATTATCACATGTACAGCAGATCTCACTATACCACACACCAATACCAATATAGACGGCTTATACAAGCACCGAGCATACGAGAAAAAAAAAAAAAACAGAGACAACAATGTTAAGGGTTGAATCATATGAGATTAAACTTTAATAATAATCCCTAAGGAATCATTATTGTATGGTGCCAATTTTACGCCAGGCGATACAGGCGATACAGATAACAGAACGTGTAAGTATTGAAATAGACCACAGTGCTAATAAGTTGAAGTTGACCCATTTCAAACAGCCTCGTTTACAGCCAAATAGGCATTATTTATTGATCATTTGGCCGCCCAAATTCGCATTAACCCCACACCGTATATATATATATATAGTATAATATATATATATATATAGATAGATATATAGATAGATAGATAGATAGATAGATAGATAGATAGATAGATAGATAGATAGATAGATAGAAATAATACAGCAATGGCATAGTGCAAAAGTAACCCCAACTTTTGGGAATAAAAGGTGGGAAAGAATAACAAAAATATGCATGTACTATAATAGAATATAACTATTTTACAAGTTATTGATTATGTGGCACCTTAACCAGCCATAAACCCTAATAAACATTGATTTATATACAAGAAGACTTACAGCGAAACTATAAGTGTGTGTGTGTGTGTGTGTGTGTGTGTGTGTGTGTGTGTGTGTGTGTGTGTGTGTGTGTGTGTGTGTGTGTGTGTGTGTGTGTGTGTGTGTGTGTGTGAAAGAGATGGACAGAGCAGCCCTGTGAAAAAGTAAACACAACTTTTGGGAATAAAAGCTCGGGCTGCCAATAGAATCGCGCGCGTGCAGGTGACAGCCATTAGCGGCGCGGAGAGAGCGCGAGACTACACAGCAACAGCCGCGCGCCGGTGACGTGTTCCGCGGCGCGCGGCGCGCAGCTCGCGAGCGGCGCGCGCCCCCCTGGAAACAGAAGTTGGAGCTTTCTATTCGCCAGACGTGTGCGCGCGGCCCTCTCGCGCTGTTGCTAGGCAATACGCTGCACGCGTCCGCGCCGTGCATGTTAACTTGGCAACAACTACTCTCGGCTCGTGCGGTCGGTGAGAGTTGCAGAATACTAACGAGATGAGCTCCGGGTGACATCAGACGGCCACAAGTTATAACGGGTCAGTGTCGTCCACACCCGTGCGGCGCACTGAGGACGCGGCACAAACACACCGGGGAACAAAAGTTACACCCCCTTTAACTCCATGTCCATACCTACACACACACACACACACACACACACACACACACGAAGGATGTCATTCAAGTTTGAATAGCATGAGGTCGCTGACCAGCCATAACTTCTAATTAAATTCCAATTATAGTCCAATTGCAATTAGTCCAATATGGGTTAATACGTGCGCGAGCGATAATTGTATAAAAAGTGATTTCAACACCGCATCTTCAAGGAGCGCGCGCCGGAGACGAGGGCTGGGCTCGTGGTGGACTATAACACCATGCACATGTGTAGCTATTATCATGACCGAACTTTATATTATACTATTCATTCATCTTCTACCACTTTATCCGATCTTCCCTCGGGCCGCGGGGAACCTGTACCTATCTTCGGGCATCACACCCTGTATTGAATGCCAACCCATCGCAGGGCACACACACACACACACACACACACACACACACACACACACACACAATCACACACAAGGGACAATTTTTTTCCAGGTTGCCAATCAATCTACCGTGCATGTTTTTGCATCCGGGGGGGAAACAGGAGAACCCGGAGAAAAACACCCAGGGGAACATGCAAACTCCACACACACAAACACACACACACACACCACACACACACGGCGGAGACGGGAATCGAACCCCCGACCTTAGAGGTGTGCGGCGAAGGTGCTAGCCACTATTACATTATTTAAAATACTTCTTAAAAATAATCATTGAAATAATGATTTAATTAATTATAAATAGGTTACTGAGACCGAATTGAAAGCGACACGTCGATGAATTTTTAAGCACGCACAAAAGTAGAGGTGAATTATTTTTATTACTAGTAGTATTATTGTTTTTCCTATTTTGTCCGCTGGATATTCCAAGAAAGTGGATATTTAATGTCAAATATTTTTTTTCGTTTTAAAACATTCGCTTGGACTTTACATTTGTTTTTTTTTTTTTTTTTTTTTTGGGAGGGGGGGAGGGGGGGGGGGTCGGGGACATAAACAAGCCTGCAATAAAAGCGTCTTAACAATGTACAGATATCATATAGCTCCGCTTTTCGGAGTGTTTTGCGAACGCAAGCAAAATCGATCAATTTTCTCACGTCCTTATAAGGTATTTTGTCTGGGTTTTCTTTTAATACAAGGCTGTTTAATAAAACATGTTCGGGCTCCGCTAGTCTTATCTCCGACTAGAAACCGGTTGCCAACGATTGCATCATTCCTTTCATGTGACTCCCTTACGCCCCAAATTCGTCCTGGCTGCCTTATGACTGCATCACAGCTTTCCGCTCACCCAAACCCCCGCTTACCGCGACACAACCAGCATCGCGCCCTAAGCCCCGCCTTCCACGCGCACGACCCGCTGTGATTGGATGTCTCTAAGCAAAAGAGTTTTATCCTTTACCCACGATTGGACGGCCGCCTCGACCGTCCGCGCTCGACTACACGGGTGTGTGTTCGGTTGCGGCTGAAGCGCTTCCTCTGGAGTTTGGTTGCACTTCAGCCTCCTATATAAACAGCCCCGGGAGTTTCCGAAATTCATACTCGGTGACTTCAAGTGAACAATGGTTAACATGAACTATCACCAATCGCAACAAAAATATATACACAACCCGAGTCCGAGGCAGTCGAGAAAACGGCATAATAAACGAAAAAGGGTAAGTTTATGTTTTGTGCTTACTTTTCTTCCCAGCACGGAGAAGTTTTATTTTTGTTGTTGTTGTTTTTTATAATGGAAGTTTTAGGGCGCCGCCGGTGTCAACTTCAGCTTTTCCTTTTCCGAAAAGCCGAGAGAGAGAGAGAGAGAGAGAGAGGGATAGAGAGAGAGAGAGAGGGATAGAGAGAGAGGACTCGTGTTTTGGCGGCGATCCCGCAGCTGTTTTTGGACAACAGTTGTTCTCACTTTTTATTTGTCGCTTCTTTCTATTAACAATCTCTCATTTCACACGGAGGGGTTTTTATTTACGCACTTATTCTATTCTTTTCTTTAAACCTCACTCACTTGTTTGTGTTTTAAAGGGCAACTTTGTTTTCCGTGTCAGTGATTTTTTTTAATTGACGTCACTGTCACTCATGACTCTATTATCCATTTTATCCATTTTTATTTACTATATATATATATATATATATATATATATATATCTATATATATATATATATATCTATATATATATATATATATATATATATATATATTATATATATATATACATATATATCTATACAAATGAATAACATTTCTATTTGTATTACTATGTTATAATACTATCCTATCGTAGCTATTATTTTAAAAACTCGTATGCAATATACATAATGAAAAATGATATACCCTTTATTAATATTCATTAGTTTCTTTTCCCCCCCTCCTGTTTTTTTTCCTTCTTCTTATCCATGTCTTTTTTTTCCCCCTTTATCTCCGTCTTTATCTCGGAGCCTTCCGCTTCATTATAACGCCGTTATACACATTGGTTCAGTTCTATAGTAATTTGTTTAATCAATTATTATTTTTAATACAAAATAACTTACAAATTTATCAAGTGTTTTTTTTTCCCTTTACTTTCCTTTTTTTATTTTTTACTTCTGATCCAACTCAACAACGATTCGCATGGAAAACACTCAACTGAAACGGAGAGAAGTTTATTAAACTACTTGATTGGACCTTTTTTAAAATGTATTTTTATTTTTTTTAAGGATGAATTATTTATTATATATAAATACAGTTAGTTGGACTTTAACAGGCCTCCGTGGGAATAAGTGCAGCGCACACGGTGTCAAGCCCCGGCACCGACTGATGGAGACTTATTATAAAATGTTTATTTAATTTTTTTTTTAACACCATAAAAATTATTCGTCTTGTATTTTACTCTGGAGAGATGTTAAGAACGGCGAAGTTTTTTTCCCCCTTTCCTTCTTTCCCTCTTTTCTTTTCTCCGGAGCTCTTTGGCTTGGACTTATCCCTGACCCCCGTACTTTAAACAGGGGGCGCCCGCGGCACTCAGCGCTATTGTTTACACAGAGAGTCAGTGACCTGAATTAACACACATTACTGTTAATCACTCCAAACCCATCCGTGTACTCACTTAATCATCTGTACAGCATTAAACTTAAAAACAAACAAAAACAAAAACACAGGATCTTTTTTTTCTGCATTTTTTTTCATTTCTTTTTTTTCCCCTTTCTTTTTCTTTTTTACTTTACCCGAAAGATCACGTCTCTGATCATTTTTTTTTTGGTTAATGTTCACTCTTCTTTAATAAATAAAAAAGGAATTAATTTTTACATTGTACACAGAAATGCACGCTAAAATAACTTTTTTTTTCTTCTTCTTTTTCAGAATTACTGGGATACAATATCGCCGACAACCCACAACCACACTTGATTAAGAAGAAACGCTTGTAAGGTAAGTGAGTTTGTGTGTGTGTGTGTGTGTGTGTTCTGGTTTAAAAAAATGTGTGTTATTATTGTCAGACTGGATACCTTCATTTACCACGTTTATTATGTTGGGGGGGTTGTGGTTAAATTTGCTGAGCTGGTTGGTTTACAGTGGTGATCAGCTGTAACTTCTGGCAATGCGCATGCACCTTGTTTTATTGTGTGGTGGAGTTGATGGGTTTAAAGGTCCGGAGGAGTCGCGATCTCTGTAGTAACTCCAACTGGCCACTAAGTGTCCTTAAACACCCGAATTTATTCATCCGTCAAAATCTGGCACCTGAAGTTTTTTGGACTTTTTCGAACAGGTCATTTCTTCTTTATACAATGTGTATTGATGTTTATGGGTGTAGATTTGCGACTTTTTTTGACCGAGGAAAAACACTTAATTCTTTTCTTGGCCAGGTCTGGTGTGCTGGGTGTAGGAGCGTGTTGAGTCGTCGTGTTTGTGCGTAGCAGCTGATTGGTTGAGATGACTGCGGAGTGGATGTACCCCCCCGGCGTGGCGCCGCTGTGTGGTGCAGAGTTGGAGGCGTGGTATGAAGACTTGCAGGATATATTGGGATCCGATGCAGGTGGGGCCAAGCACACACGCCCCCCGCCCTGCACCGAGGTCAGTCACGCCGAAAGCAACGGCTGCCGTCTCTGCTCTCGTACCGTCAATGTTACGCCCTCCCTCCTCCTCCTTTCTGTGCTCTGTAAAGGCATTTGACGTTTTTGACAAATTGATTTTTCTTAATAACGAAGTCTGTTGATTTTTTTTTGCGAACTTAATTTTGTTTTTCCTTCTCTCGACTAATTTGGTTGTTTTTCTATCACTCTGTGTCTGTCTGTCTGTCTGTCGCTCTCTCTCTCCTACCTGCAGAAAGAGCCGGAGTTTCTGGATGTCTTGGAGAGCTGCTCGCTCACCTGGCTGACGGAGGGGCAGGTGTGGGGGGAGGGGGTGCAGCGTGTGATGGAGGAGCCTTCACCACCTCCGCTGCTCCTCAGCCAGCCACCGGCGCAGGAGGAGCAGCGCGGTGCCCGAGAGACGGCGAGTTCTGGTGCGGGAGACCTTCTGCCCCCAGAGTTCTTCGAGCTGCTGAGCGAAGGGGGAGTTGGCCTGGTGGAAACGGGGGCAGTTATGGTCACTACCGGCTACCACCACCACCACCACCATCACCCCCCGAACCCTCCGCCTGCCTCCCCATCAGCCAGTGAGGAAGAGCTGCCCACCGTCCCAACCTCGTCCCCGTCCTGCTCTTCGTCCTCGTCCTCCTCGCAGTCGCCGTCCCTCAACTGCTCCCCTTCGTCCACCCCTCCCCTCTCCCCTCCGCCTGCACCTGCTTCCTCGCGCCTGGGCAAGAGGAAGAAAGGGAGCGCACTGGCGTCACCTTTCTCAGGGAAGAAGAGCAGAAAAGAGCGGGAGCAGGAGAACGAGAGGAAGGTGCAGGAGCTGACCGACCAGAACGAGAGGCTTAAAGCCGAGATCGAGCGACTTGGCGAAGAGGTCCAGCGGACACGCCGCGCACTCATCGAGAGGCTCGTCAACACCAGGAAGTGAGGGGTTACGGGATGGAAATGGGCTGGGGCGTGGGTGGTGGGGGTAGTAGGTCTAGGAACATGTAGAATTAAATGGTAACCATGAAATGCACATAGTGTGGCCAAGAGGAAACGGCATGTGGAAACTGAGAGATGGGGGTGGGGGGAGGAGTGATTAAGAGTTTTTAATTTTTTTTCTCCCCCCCCCCCCCCCCCCCCCCCCCCCCCCCCCCCCGAAGAATGAAAGATGAAGAGAGCAAGTATGAATGTCTGACTTTATTAAAGGAATAGAAAAGAACCCCAGGTTTAGTTATCGCTGTAAAGAAATATGCCTAAATAATCCTTGCTGATTATTTAATATATGGCTTCCTACACAAGAAGCAGCATTTTTTTTTATTTTATGTATTTTTTTTTAGTTTTAGGTCGATTGTATTTTCCTAAATGCAGTATCCATCACATGTTGCTTCTGTTCTTGAATGTAATAGGAAATCTCGAAGCGATAACTCCTGGGGTGGGTGTAACTGGCAAATCCTTAACACCAAGGTCGAGCTCAAATGTGTCCGTATACCCGTAAACAGATTTGCACGTTGTGTGTAAAATGGGTTTTATGCAAGGATTCTTTGTGCATTTCATTGTATCCCGGTTCTAGAGGTAGATCAATGTAATGTCTTCGGAGTAATTAAAAGGGCTTTCAAACAAAAATGTAAAGGTAGAACTAGTTGACAGAAATAGCTCAGGACTCCCCCCCCCCGACCCCCCCCCCCCCCCCTCCCCCCCCCCCCCCCCCCCCCCCCCCCCCCCCCCCCCCCCCCCCCCCCCCCCCCCCCCCCCCCACCCCCCCCCCCCCCCCCCCCCCCCCCCCCCCCCCCCCCCCCCCCCCCCCCCCCCCCCCCCCCCCACCCCCCCCCCACCCCCCCCCCCCCCCCCCCCCCCCCCACCCCCCCCCCCCCCCACCCCACCCCCCCCCCCCCCCCCCCCCCCCCCCCCCCACCCCCCCCCCCCCCCCCCCCCCCCCCCTCCCCCCCCCCACCCCCTCCCCCCCCCCCCCCCCCCACCCCCCCACCCCCCCCCCCCCTCCCCCCCCCCCCCCCCCCCCCCCTTCTTTTAAAAAAAAAAAGAAAAAAAAGAAAAAAAAATTATATATCTATATTTAAAAAGAGAGAGACTGCGCTTGTTATCTTTCTGAAGCTCAGCTCAAGCCATGGCCTTTAAGCGTGAATGGATAGGGGAATGTAGTGGGTTCAGTAGTCATGTATCATTTTCAGAATTTTTTTTTTTCTTTCTTTTTTTTTTTTTTTTGTAGACAAAATTAGCCATTTAGATTATGCAGTTCATAAATAGCGAATAATCCATGCTTATTTTTCTATTGTATCTTCCTCTATAATCGCTCATTTATATATACAAATCATTTAGACTGTAATATTGTGTAATAAGTCAAATATGCATGCTGAATTGCTGTATTTGTATAATCAAATGTGATTAGAATTTCCCTTTTTTTTTCCTTTTCTTTACTTACTGTATTGTATACATTTTAATAATAAAAATTTGAACAAAAATTCCGAACGTGTTTGTTTAATGATTGAGTGCCTGTTTAGTAATGCAAAGAACGTGGGATCCCAATTAAATATTCTTTACTCCTGTATTTATTTATATATATATATATATATAAAAAACGTTCTAGTGGATGATGAAATAACTGCTCTACAGCCAAAGTGTCGTCGTACTACATGAAAGCATTTTTATTATGGTATTGTATGTGCAATTTATACTCGACCTTGCTGGTTTACAAGTTGGTTACGGATACATTTTCATTCACGATGGTTCGTTTGGAAAAAGGGAAGCACAAAAAAAAAAAATAAAAAATTTTTCTGGTAGAGCCAAACGATGGCATCCTCACTCCGACCCTTGTCATCACTTCTTTCCTTGCTGAGGGGGAAAAAAAAAGTACATGAATGGTTAGAAATATAATATAAAATTTAATAAATGTAACATTGTGCGTGTAATATATATATTAAATATACATACAAAAATAACACTTTTTAAACAAGTCTATAATAATACTATCCGACGTCAAACCGTGTAATTAATAATACGTATTGTTTAATCATTAATACACTGCAATAAGGTCGAATACTTGTACAAAATAAACACACACACCCATCATAAAGACAATGATTAACATCTGCACTTACATTTGCGATATGTTCTGCCGCAACGGGAGGTTTGGTCTCCGCTGTGCTCCTCTTGTTACTTGTACTCTGCCCGAGAAAACACATGACTTAGGCACGCTTTTACTTGATGTCATTTAAAAGCATTTAGTAACACAAAAGGCTAAAAATTACACACACACACACACAAATAAAGTTCCCTCACTAACCTTATTTATGGCATTTGGGGGTCAAAGGCACGTCACATAATTTGGAATTAATACTCCGACAGCCGACGCAATCAAATTCATTAATATAAATTGAAATTGCAAATGCCGATAAACACTGATTATAAACCAAGGTCAGGTCTCGGGGTAATTAAGATATATAAATGTATCACTAAAAAACAAATAAAACAAAAACATAGGATTTATTATTATTTTTACACATAAATTGTATTAATGCCGACGGACATGTGCGTGTTTAAAATGAAAACTCTTATTATACAACCACACACACAACACACAACACACACACACACACACACACACACACACACACACATATATATATATATATATATATTTTTTTTTTTTTTCAAATCCAAACAAACAAACAAAAAATACAAACATGCAGGCATTTTAATCACTGGTGCAGTGAAGTGGATTCCACCCTTTTATTCTAATAAAAAATGCCGTTCTCTACAGATTTGCTTTATTAAAGAAAAAAAAAAAAACATATATCCGATTAACCTTTTGTACAAGAATGCCCATTAAACGACTCTGAATAGGGGTGGTAAAAAAAAAAAGAAGAAGAAAATGCCACAGTGATTGGGAGTAGCGCTTTGATCGGCGGGTGCTGGATCAATTTCATACTTAAAGCATCAGTGGCGGTGGCGGTGGCAGTGCAGCGGGGGGGCACAAAAGCATGCAACGGCTTTTACTTAGATCTACCTTTGCCGTGGGGGGTCTCCTCCTCCGGCTGGAACGAAAATTTCAAGTAAGGAGAGGAAGACAGGACAAAGACTACACATTAACCCTGGCTGGAGCGCGTCTCCTAGAGGTCCGGCCTCGAATCTATCTATCGACGCCGAAACGGACGCGCGGAGTAAACATTACTCGTTTCCGCCCTGTGTCCTACCCCGTTTGAAGGCTTTCTTTGATGGTGCACCGATTCCTGAATGGGGCTTAAAATATCGCCTTTTCAAATAAAATGGTGCAACAGGTGTGATCGGGGCTTGTTATTTCACTCCGGAATGATGTAATGAGCAGACACCTCATCCAACTGATGAACCGGTCACTGTGTCATACTTCATCAGCCCCGGACCATTAATCATGTGTGACCTCGAAAGGAAAGCCATAAATCACGATGATTTGCTTTTCCTCGAGTTGGAATAAAACGGATGACTTATTTACAAACCTGTTGTCCTCCGAATTTCTTCCTCAGGATCTCGATTTGCTCAGACTCCAGCTTCTGGAACAAAGGACTGACCTAACCAGGAATAATGAAATAACCATAATTACTAGTAATAATAATAATAACAACAATTTCAATCAGGATTTCATCACTAATTAACCAGATTTGATACGATAAAAAAAGTCGGTACACTTTTATCCTGGAACAATTACCGTTCCGACCCGGTGACCGGCCGGGAGGCTGCGGATGAAATGTCCCTCGGCACCCAGCATGGCCCTGGTACAGTTATCTGGAGCTTGCAGTTGGGTACGGATGGTCTGACTGACTGTGGGCATGTACGGCTCCAACATGGCCGACACGACACACGCCACATTCACCGACACGCCGGTTACCGTGCCTGCACGCTTCCTGCACAACATATATGCAAATGCATACAAAGCGCACACACACACACACACACACACACACACACACGTTACCACCTAAAAGCTCTTTTTTGCTCATTTTAAAAATGACAGGAAGATGTGCATTAAATATAAAAGTGCCCTCACGTTCAAAAAAAGGTGTGTAATTAATTGGAAACGGCGCGAGCCGGGCTGCAGTCGCACTGGCCGGCTTATTCGCCTTTACTTGCCTGTCCTCATCGCCTCCTTTGATCTTCTTCCAGGGTTCATTACTCTGAATATACTGGTTGCCGTGACGAGAGATGTTAAGAACGCATTTCAGGGCGTCGCGAATCCTGATCAATAAATAAATAAATAAACAAATAAACAAAAATCCATTCGGAAAATAACTCATGATTTAAATATCGATTTCGAAACTGTATTATAAGAAAGTTCATTATGCATTTTTTTTTTTAACTCTTTGTAGTTTTTGTACAAGTAAAACCACAATTAGTGCAATTAGTTAAAAATAAATGCAAACTTTTATGTTGCATAAAATACTATCATATAAATAACTAAATAAATTAAAAAGATTTGTTAAATTCACAAATTGTTTACATTTAACGTGACATAATATTAAAAAAAAAAAGAAAGAAATTCACATCAGTGTAAAACAATCTCATGTTTAGAGTGTATGGGTTTTAATCACAAGCATATTTAAAGATGCATCTTGTAAATAAATATTGGCTGCATTTATCCTATAAATAAATAAAATATCCTCATGTTATTTTTGGATTTAAAAAAATATTATTAGATTAATTAGCATCAGTTTTAAGATGAAATTAAGTGTTTTTTTTATTATTATTAAACCAAATACATACAATTTACATACTGAATGAATAATTTCCAGTTTATTTTAAACATTTATTTGGCCCATTAATTTATAAATAAACAAATTAAATTAATTATATACACACATTTATATAAATGTATATATAATTTATTAATTATACATTAATTTATATATAAAAATTCATGTTTTTTTTTGATCATTTGCTCTTTATATTGTGGAGTGCAGTAATGACAGGTATGCAGTGTTCTGCAATAATTAAGGCCTTTTGCATTTTCAAATAAACGTCATGCAAAATATACGTAAACTACATTTTTTAAAACAAATTTGAAAAACAAAACATATTCCGACCTGACTTTGTCCAGCAGCTGGATGTACTGCTTGAGCTCCCAGGCCACCTGAGCGATGACACGCTTGTCTTCATCCTGCAGAATGATCTCTGGCACACAGCCATTAAAGAACTTACACACAAACATTCCTGCCCTAAGAGTCGGGGAGAGAGAGAGAGAGAAAGATAGAGAGGCAGAGGAAAAGAGAAACGGAGCAGGTGAAGAACGGATGCCCGTCTGAAGAGCGCGTCATGCGATGGTGTGTGTGTTTAAGGAAAATAAAACACAAGCCACACGCCAGGAGGGAAAGTGAAATTGGAATACCTGTTGATGAAATTGCCCAGGTTATTGAGCAGTTCGGAATTGTTCTTCAGCGCCAGGTCGGCCCAGGAGAACGACGAGTCCTGGCCCTCGGGTCTCACGTAGGTGAGGTAGAAACGCCAAACGTCGGATGGAATGCCCGTGTCTTTAGCCATGTCGCCGAACACTCCCACGCCGCGGCTCTTGGAGAACTTCGTGTCCTCATAGTTCAAGTATTCTGCGTGTCGATAAACAACAAACATTCAATGAATGAATATTTCACAAACTCGAATCTGTCTGGTCATCAATATAAACACAATGATTTTCATTCATCTTCTACCGCTATATCCGATCTTCCCTCGGGTCACAGGGAGTCTGTGCCTATCTCTATGGGCATTAAGGCAGGATACACCCTGGATGGAATGCCAACCCATTGCAGGACACACACACACACACACACACATTCATACACTAGGGAAAATTTTCCAAGGTGCCAATCAACCTACCGTGCATGTTTTTGGACCGGGGAGGAAACCGGAGAACCCGGAGAAAAACCCCCTGAGGCACGGGGAGAACATGCAAACTCCACACACACACACATGGCCTAGACGGGAATCGAACCCGGACCCTGGCGGTGTGAGGCGAACGTGCTACAATGCTTTTCAATAATTCAGAATTCCAGAAAAAATATAAGTTTTGCATCTAAAATCGGACTGAAGCTGTTAAAAATCCTAAACACTTAAATGCACCAGATCTGAAACAAGTTAAAGTGCTCTAAGGAATACACTAATCCCCTTAATGTCACTGTCTTTAGCCATTATGTCACTTACATCTTACTATTAACATTACATTAATACATATTACATTAATACATAATATTCATTTACGAATATGCATTTTTATTCTGATGCTTCATGTCATGTCCAAGTACACTCTCAGCCGCGATAAAATCCCAGGAACGTACGTCCCGTCATGGCTTATATCTCTATTACACACTTTTATTACAGTTTTCGTGTCACTTCTGCTCATTTGAACGACGCTTTTCAAGCTGCTGCGCATCACCTGTGGCGATGAGATTGTTGACGAGAGTGTAGTTATCCTGCGCGCCGAGCAGAGAGCAGGGGAAAACCACACTGTGGAATGGAACGTTGTCTTTTGCCATGAAGTTGTACAGCTCCACCTGCAGGACAAGTAAGAGAGATGCGCACAATTCTGTTTCTTTTTTTCAGTCCGAGATATTGTTTGTTTATTCCAATAATCTCTCTGTAATTATATTATATATTATATTATATATATATATATATATATATATATATATATATATATATCAATATACTTCCAACTTTTTTTTTTTTATATTTGTTATATATCGAGTATCTATATTTTTATCTCCTAATAGATTAAATAATTTGAGATTATTTTTAATTTGATATTTATATGATAAATAGTTGTTTATTCTTAGGGTATTCTTAGAATATAATTTTTATTTTTCTATTAAGAAAAAAAAAAACAAGATTTTTAAAAAACATCTCTGGAATCACAAAACTAGTCTGTAATAATCCAGAGATGTGTTGTGTGTGTGGTGTGTGTGTGTGTGTGTGTGTGTGTGTGGTGTGTGTGTATATATATGATATATATATATATATATATATATATATATATATATATATATATATATATATATATTATATTATATAATATATATATCTATATATATATATATATATATATATATATATATATACATATACACACACACACACACACACACACACACACACACACACAACACACACACATAGTACATTTTACAGCAAAGGTGAAAAAAGTAGTTGATTACATTTTATTGTAAAGCTGAATTTCTCTCTCTCTTGTCTATGTATGTATGTATAGTATATATATATATATATATATATATATATATATATATATATGGGTGTGTGTGTGTGTGTGTGGTAAAATCTGTGTGGGTGTGTGGAAAAACATACAGATATATATATATCTATATATATATAGATATATATATATATATATATATATATATATATCATCACCCACCCACACCACACACACACACACACACACACACACACACATTGATATAATATATATATATATATACATATATATAGTATATATATATATATATATATATATATATATATAATATATAATATATATATATATATACACACACCCACACAACACACACACACACACACACATATATATATATATAGATATATATATATATATATATATACACACATATACATACACACACATACATAGAGAGAGAGAGAAATTCAGCTTTACAATAAAATGTAATCAACTACTTTTTCACCTTTACTATAAAATGATGTGCAGAAACAGGACTGCATATTTACTCGACACAACAAGCGGACTGAAAGAAAACATTTTGGGTAGAAAAGTGTTTAAGGAGCTGAGAGTCGGCACCTGTTGAGGGTTCTTCCACCATTTCTCCCATTCACTGGTGTAGTTGGCTGTAATGGAGAGGTAGCCGATGGGGGCGTCGAACCAGACGTAAAACACCTTAATAAATAAATAAATAAAATAAAAACTAGGAGAAAAAAAAAAACAAAAAAGAAAAAAAAAAAAAAAACACAACATGCAGCCATTTGTGACGGTGTGATTTCTCACCTTATCCGAATATTCCTCGAGCGGTACAGGTGTGCCCCACTTCAGGTCTCGGGTGATGCAGCGCGGCTTCAGGCCGTCCCTTAACCACGAGCGGGTGATCTGCTTGGCGTTCGCCGTCCAGTCACCGGCACTAAAAGACTGCTCCAGCCATTTCTCCAACTCGCCTTCCAGCTAATAAACACACCCAAGTCAGTATGGGTGTTACAGAACACGCATGCGTTTTTGATTTTAAGAGTAAATAAATTAGTGGTTACCTTGGGAAGGTTAAGGAACAAATGCTTAGAGGTGCGAATCACAGGAGTCTTTCCACACACCTTACACTGAGGATCCTATAGAGGGGAAAAAAAGTCACAAATAACTTGAAAATAACGAGAAAAGTGACAGCCATCCCCCCCCCCCCCCTTCCCAGACAAACACACACACACATCAGAATTTACTGATGCATTCAATAATAAAGGAGTTTATTCATTCATTCATCTTCCACCGCTTTATCCGATCTTCCCTCGGGTCACGGGGAGCCTGTGTCTATCTCAGGCGTCTATGGGCATTAAGGCAGGATACACCCTGGATGGAATGCCAACCCATCGCAGGACACATTCACAACACACACACACACACATATTCATACACTAGGGACAATTTTCCAAGGTGCCAATCAACCTACCGTGCATGTTTTTTGTTTTTTTTTTCCAGGGGGAGGAAACGGGTTTAACTGAGTCTAAATAAAAGGGCAAGTTGGAGAATCGTACCTTCAGCTCCACGGCGTTGATGAGTCGGCCGCATTTGTCACACTGGTCCCCTCTGGCTTCGGGGTATTTGCAGTGAGGACACACACCCTCGACAAAGCGGTCGGCTAGGAAGCGCTGGCAGTTCTCGCAGCGCAGCTGCTCCACCATGTCCTCTTGCAGAAAGCCCCGCTCGAGTAAACGGAAGAAGATGTTTTGTGCAATCCTGAGGGAAAGAGTGTAACTGATTAGACGGAACAAACAAACAAACAAACAAAGACTTCAGATTTCACGTGGATCTCTCGATGGTAATTCACGGTGAAAGCTGGTCTCGGTTAAGTTTGAAATCAAGTTCAGCGTCTTCAACGTATACCAATCCCGAAAGGCGGGGGGGGGGGGGGGGGGGGGGGGGGGTGGGGGGGGGGGGGGGGGGGGGGGGGGCTCTGAATCGAGTCCTGGATTTAACACCGGACGCGTTTCCATTACAAATTTGCGCAAAATTTTTGCGATATTTTGTAAATGTCGATAAAAAACGGTGTTTCCATGAACCATATCATACGATTAAAACTCATTGAAAAAATGGAGACAGATAACGGCAGGCTTGCTTATATCACAGCCAACGCATTAGGTCGTTTTTATTTGTAATCGGAAACGTAGGCGCGTTATACAAGCATTAATGGCGAGGCGATCCCCATATACTGGGGAGCGCGGCCACGTTTGCGCTTGTTCTGGGACGATAGTGCACGATTTCACAGAGGACCTGCGGATTCGGAATTTCCGCATGAACGTGTCCACTTGTTTTGACCTGTGCAGTGCAATAGCGCCTCTTGTAGCACCTGCATCATCACGCCCAAGGCAAGGCACATCATGTGACCTGCGGAAAAAACGTTTCCATTACACTTTTGCGAATTATTCCTTTATCGCATCGTCTAAAAAAACCCTCGTGTGAGCGCAAAAGCGTTTTTGCGATACACGTGTTTTTGACACGTTTTTATTAGGCGTATTTTCAATTCGCTATTTCAAACGTGTGCATGTGAAGGGTGACGGAAACGCGCTTACTTTTGATCCCCCATTTCTTTTTCCTCAACAAATTAAGGAGTGAAAAGTAATATGTGGCCTCATAATAGTCATATTTATTTATTTAAAAAAAAATCTCAATAGTTGTTTATTCTCAGTGTAGAAATAAATAGAATAAATAAATGCAGCTACTTTTTTCTAAATAACAAGATATTTAAAAACCAATCACAAAACTAGTCTTATTAAAGTCTGATGGAGTGTAAAATGTCAAATGTGTTTTAAAAATAAATAAATAAATAAATAAAAAATAATCATGTACACATTTGATCCCTGATTTCTAACAAGCCTTTGTATGGGATGTGTCATGTGACCTACTCTGTCTGCTGTTGAGTGGTGGTGCGGCCGAAATAATCAAAGTCGATCTGGAACCACTTGTAGATGGCATTGTGGATGGCGAAGTATTTGTCGCATATCTGTTGAGGTGTCAGTCCCTCCTCGAGAGCCTTGTTCTCCGTCGCAGTGCCGTACTCGTCTGTCCCGCACACGTACAGCAAGTTCCAGCCACGCAAACGGCCATATCTACACAACAAAAGGCACGACAAGACATCAACGTTTATTAAAGCTATTAATTAAACAAGTGGAAAAGGTGGATAGTAAAAAACAAAAATATAAATTTTCTACCGTGAAAAACATGTCCAAATACTAAATAACAAATACCTTTTACTTTTAGACGCAATTACACTTTTGTATTTTACAATTTGGGCTGGAAGGATTTCAACACAAAGACGAGGAAAACAAATGAAAACAAACACCGGAATGGGATCCGCCTACTCTAGTTTTCTCATTAGTGCTCCATAACGAGGGTAAACAAAACAGCTATTGCAGAGCAGGACTCCGTGTTACCTGGAGAATACATCAGCGCTGAGCACGCAACCGATAATGTTGCCGAGGTGAGGCACGTTGTTGACATACGGCAGTGCGCTGGTGACCAGCACATTACGCTTCCCTTCCTCGGGTAATCTAAAAAAATAAAAAATAAATAAATAAATACATATCAACATACAAACACAAACAGCTGCATTAATGAGAACAGATTTGACCAAAATACACGGCATACGAAATTTGACGGCAATCCAAACGTGCATTTGAGTGATGACTAAATAATGTCACGATATTAAAGAAGTGCAGGAGGCCTTCAGGGAAAACACCTTTTAATAAAGACGGTTTTACAGCTTCCTTTTAATTGGTAATAAATATAATAGATAATATATATATATATATATATATATATATATATATATATATATATATATATATATAATATATATACATATATATATATATATAGGTAATTGGAATAATATTATATTAATCATAATAAAAGTAGAATTATATTTTAGGTGTCCCAAAATGTATTATTGATATAATTATGTTTATATGTGTATAATTATGTATAATAATGTATTAATAATGCAGTATTAATGTAATTGCATTAATAAATAAATAATAAATAAATAAATATATATAATATATATATACATACATACAACACACACACACACTATATATATAGATAGATAGATAGATTGATAGATATGCATATAGATAGATATTATATTATATTATATTATATACCTGGCCTGGCCAACCCGTGGCTCCCGAGCCTCATGCGGCTCTTTAACTAGTTTCATGCAACTCTTTAGGAGCTTTCACATAACATGCGTCAATGGGAATGGGATGATGTTCATGTGTACCCGTGTTGTATGATGTGGCTCTTTGCAGTAACCCAGAAAAAACAGTGTGTCTTAGCCTCCTTGCTAGTTGGCCACCCCTGTTATATACCTTTATCAGATTATGATATTTCATTGCCTTGTGGAAATAAAAGTACAACAGAAGCAACAGAGAATGATCAAATGAGTACAAATTAATTAATCATAATATTAAGTTGCTTAATAATCTCGCATTACATATTTTTATATTCTGCAACGGACACCGTTTACTTCTGCTACAATGATATAGTATTTATTCATATAGTTATTCATTAAAAAGATATATCCTCAATATCCCTCACTGTGACACTGTCTGATAATAAACAGAAACAAATACAATGTGACTGTATACTTACACTACTAATAATGATAACAGTAATAAAAATGTAATGAGAAATATGTCATTATGATGCCGGGTAAATTTGCCTTCGTTCAATAAGAAGCTATTGTTTTTCCAGGGCACAATAAATAAAACGATAAACCTGATCACTGTGCACAATATTGGCTTCGATCATCAATGACAACCTTGGATTAAAAAATAAAAATTAAAAATAAATAAATAAATAATAAATGATAATTGGCTTATTGTACTATATGCACTATAATAAAAAAAAGTTGTCTAAATCTGAAGCGCTACAGTACATTGTTGTGTATTGTATGAAACATGCTGTAATAAAGAAACTCATCTTTTTAACCCCATAAATGTTCCACGGTGATCATGTGATTACCGCTGCAAGATACAAGCTTGTTTGGGGGGGGGGGGGCGGGGGGGGGGGGGGGGGGGGGGGGGGGGGTAAAAGTGTGCGATCCGAAAATGATTTTCCTACACATCTGTAAACTCATTACATCTTATTACACATTATTAAATCACTCAATAATTGAATCGGCTCGGATTATTATCTTACACCGGGTGTTTCCTTTCGAAGGTAACGTGGCTCTCAGCCAGGCCTTTACTAAAGTCCTGAGCAGCTGCTTCAATCTCCTCTTCCGTCACCACACGATCGACGTCTTCGGTCTGTGAAAGAAAACAGGCTCGCATTCAAGGGTCGCATTTTTTTTTTTTTAATCATGTGACTTTTTTTCCCCCGCCTTTTTTTTGTTGTTGTAAAGGAAGACGGCGTACCTCGTTGGGAAGGTTTTCCCGCCGCTGTGCGAGTAAAGCCGGTTGCTTTTGAAGGAAATTCTTCAGAGCACTAAGCTCTTTGCCTGGCAGGATCTTCTGCGCTGCTTTGGTGCATGCGGGGAGCTGACCCACGCGCTCGAACCAACCTCCCACTGAGCGCAGCTCGTCTGAAAGCAAAATGGGAAAAATAAATAAATAAACCAATAAATAAATATTCCAAGATGCAAATACAGCGAATAAAGTACACGTGGAACGCTACCAGACGCTTCTCTCACCTGCTTTCATATCAGAGTCGGACAGAACGGGGTACAACGCGGCCCACAAGACGATGTCCGCCACTTCCACCGTTTCCTGAAAACAAAACAAAAGTAGAGCTGTTGCTATCGGCTACGTCAATAATCGAGTATTCTAACGATTGATTGATTCCGATTAATCGGATAAGAGACGTTTTTCTTCATTTTTTTTTTATGGAGCAATAGTAAGAGAGAAAATAATTACTTTTAACAAACGTTTCTTAGCGAGAACAAAAATAGAGCTGTTGCTATCGATTATGTTCAATAATCGAGTATTCTAACGATTAATTGATTCCGATTAATTGGATAAGAGACGTTTTTTTTTCTTTTTGTAAGGAACAACAGTAAGAGAGAAAATAATTACTTTTAACAAACATGATTCTTAGCGAGAACAAAAAAAAGAGCTGTTGCTATCGATTATGTTAATAAACGAGTATTCTAACGATTAATTGATTCCGATTAATCAAATAAGAGACGTTTTTTCCTTTTTTATGGAGCAACAGTAAGAGAGAAAATGATTACTTTTAACAAACATGATTCTTAGCGAGAACAAAAAAAAGAGCTGTTGCTATCGATTATGTTAATAAGAGAGAATAAGAGAATAAGAGAGAAAATAAATACTTTAAAGTCTCTTAAAGTAATTTGTGTGCATTTTATTTATTTTACAAAATAAATCTGTGCATTTTTCAGCATTTTAAATACACCTGCTCCATTACCCGTTCTACACGATACTGCGGAGGGACATTTCTGAACGATTAAAAATGCCTCATGCATTACTCATCACTTTATTTCCTTTAACATATAATTAAAGCTTTATTAACTTTAACGCATTTCCTTACTGTAACTTGTCTTCTTATAAATGGAAAGCATTTATTTATTTGCTTATTTATTTAAATTATTTGTCTCTTTATTTATTTATTTTTGCTGATCCGATCTGCGATTCAAAGACTGATCCCCTAAAATCAACTGTGAGGTTTTTTTTTTATAATTCCGCAGCCCCGCTGATAAATAAAAATATATATAAAAAAAAAATCAATTACAAAATACTTTATAAAAGTTAACCGTGCTATAATGTGTTCTTTGAGTTAAGGAACGTTAAATGCACTAAATGATTCATCGAGGCACATTAATTTATTATTATTAATTTCTGTACTCGGGGCACGGTGGCGTAGTGGTTAGCACGTTCGCCTCACACCGCCAGGGTCCGGGTTCGATTCCCGTCTCGGGAATGTGTGTGTGGAGTTTGCATGTTCTCCCCGTGCCTCAGGGGGTTTTTCCCCGGGTTCTCCGGTTTCCTCCCCCGGTCCAAAAACATGCACGGTAGGTTGATTGGCACCTTGGAAAATTGTCCCTAGTGTATGAATGTGTGTGTGAATGTGTGTGTGTGTGTGTGCCCTGCGATGGGTTGGCATTCTATCCAGGGTGTATCCTGCCTTAATGCCCATAGACGCCTGAGATAGGCACAGACTCCCCGTGACCCGAGGAAGATCGGATAAAGCGGTAGAAGATGAATGAATGATGAATTTCTGTACTCGAGGAAACGTTACAGCCTTAATTGAATGTAAACGACCAAACAGAATTTCATTGAAATGATCAGGTTTAAATGTGCATTGTCGTTTTTTTGTTCTTATAATTCTTGTGAATGATTTGTCATGACGATTGCAGAACACGAGCAGTACACGAATGTGTTTGGAACATAACTGTTAACAAAATGTTCGGATCCAAGCCTCGGTCAAAACGAACCTTAAGGGATATTTAGGGTTGAATTACTTACTGCAGTTAGGAAGCGTGTGGATTTTCCACTGAGGAACTGCTCCAGCCATTTCAGGGGTACCTTCAGCAGAGTGCCGGCTTCACTGCTCTTCCCTTGGAGCACTGCCACGTGGAGAGCCTGAAGCAGCACGGGCTACACAAACACACGCACACCGCGTACCATCACACAACAATCGCCAATAAACATTATCAAATGTTTTAGAGGTGTTTTCTTTTTTTTTGGTTGTTTTTTTTTTTTTAGACAAAAGGAATACCAAGTATGTAGCAGATATCTCAGTGTAAATCAGTGGCTTATTCCTTTACATTCTTCCAGTGTATAATGGAAAAAAAATCAATACATTAATATTAGAATAATTCTTGAATAATATAAATAAATTAATTAATTAAATCACAACATAGGGCATCTGTTTGCCATTGTTATTATCTTTAACATTTTAAAAAAATAAATAAAAATGCCAAACTTTTTTTGATTCATAAAAAAAAAAACAAAAAAACTTTTTTTAATTCATTACTAAAAAAAAAAAAAAAAAAAAAAACAAGAAAAAAAAAAAAAAAGAAAAGAAAGAGATTCGGTGCACATGCCGCGGTGTCACATTCGAAAAGTCAATCTGCATAGCAACAAGGCGCGATCTGGATTCCAGCCTTGCATGTCCGCGTTCACACTCGGCGTTTTTCATCTCGACCCGCGGCTCGTGTGTTGTATGTAATCCTATGTGAACCGGAATGCCGGCATCATCAAAAAGCGTCTGCGTTTTTTTTTTTTTCTCCATACAAGACTGCTTACAAATAAAAAAGAAAAAAAATTCTGCACTTCAAACAAAACAAAACAAAAAACACCAGACATCAAAAACGGCATTAACGGAACATAATAAAGTGCTCCAGTCGACACTTTTCCAAAAAGGGGGGGGTGGGGGGGGGGGGGTGTCGGAGAGGACCCTTATTAAATATTTACACAATGTCTTTTTGAGGTGAATGTAAAACAAACTGTAAAAAATGAGAGTATCATATGTACAGGCCTTTTTTTTTTTTACTTTAAAATAGCATTTTCAATAAAGTTTAAATAAATACCCTTTAAAAAAAAAAGTCATCTGTATGGCCTACACTATAAATCATCATGAGCTTCGTGTCCCTAATAACAATATCTGGTAAACAACCAGAAAATAAAGTTACCCTCTAATCTGTTTGCTTTTGTGGGTTTTATTTATTTATTTATTTGTATCATTTATTTACAACAATCTTTTGTATTTATTTTGTGGGTTTATATTATTATTATTGTTTTTTTTTTTATCATATGCCATAGAAGAGTGAGAAAACACATCTTACATTTAGTTCGGAGCAACAATTCCTGTAAAGCTGCTTTGCGACTAGTAATAAAGATGAAATTGTTTAGCTGGTGTGTTTTTGTTCATGAACTTTTATGCAAAACCCAGCAAACGTGAGATAGTGTGACCATTTATCAGGAAAATCTCTGCACGAATGGTAGATGGAGGAAAGAATCTGTTTTTTGTGCTTTTTTTTCCCACCAAAAATGTTTTCCAGAAAGTTGGATTATCGTAATGCTGTATTTTTGACCTGAACAAAGAAAAACAAACACGACAATGCACCTACATACAAATCCCGCTCCATGATTTACATAGTTTTATTTTTACTGTTTTAACTATTTTTAACATATATTGAATGGCCTTCTACAGAGCTCGGGCCTGAACCCTACTGGACCCCGCCCACTGAGCATCCCAGGCCTCCTCGACCTTCATCCCTAAAGTGAAGCCACTGAATGACCCCGAAAAAATGACCCCTAGTAGATTGCATCAAACAGGGACATAAACATGGACTTGTATGTTCTAATGGCCGAATGAGCTTTTACTCATATAGAGTACATTTGAATTTTTTTCCCCAACAGAAATGCAGATATATAGATATATTATATATATATATATATATATATATATATATATATATACACACCACACACACACACACACACACACACACACACACACACACAAATAAATAAATAAATAAAGGTGATACGGTGATTGCTTTTTTTTCGGCATGGTATCCTGACCTGCAATTCGGTGGCTTCCCATTCCAATATCTGCCTGCTAGCATCCGTGATCTCTTTCCCACCAACCTCGAACAGATATCTGCGGACATGCAGACATTAAAAGCTTTCTCGCAGAAAGCGACAGGGTAGAAATTAGAGTTGCATTAGGATATACTCACTGGCAGATGGCATTCGCGCTGAAAAGCTGCTGGCCGCCGGGTAGCAGCACAGCGGGCAGGGCCGGGCGACTTAGGAACGACACCACCTTTTCTAGAAACGCGCACGCGGATGCAATCAGCAACAAAAACCTGACGGACAACTTTCAGATCGCAGTCTTATACACAAGTTGGTTCGTTTGTTTTTCCCTTCCAAGTTTCACTGCTAAATATCTCCCCATAATTAACAGAGGGGGGAAAAAAAAGTTTAATAATACGACAAAAGTATGTTTTACACACACACACACACACACACACACAGAGCATTATGCAGATGCCCCCTATTCAGAGCCACAATTATCTGACTGACACAACTGAGCAGCTGAGGGTTGCAGGGTCAAGAGTCCTGGTGGTGTGGGATTTAAACACACACATTTGTGATCAGAAGCCCATGGATTTAACCCCTGAATGTTCACTTCCAATACACACATGCACATGGACTGTATTAACGTTTAGTTACCATAATGGTAACTAAACGTTACCATAATGGGATTTTTATAATAAACATTTAAAAGTGGTGCTGTTTTTATTTTACTTTAAGCGCTTATTAATGAACGGATGATTAAATCCACATTGAAGGTGAAGGGATGATCCCCCCCCCCCCACACACACACACAGGACATTTATTGCACAGGCATTGTGTACAGGTCAATTCTATAGGTACAAATGTACTAAAACACATGTGTTTCTGTTATTAATACTGTACATATTAATGATCAAAGAGTATTTATGGTAGGTTGTCCAGATGAAATGACCAATGAAAACCAGTTAAAAGAGGAATAATACTTATAGGAATAATATTTATCTCTATAATTAGCATTGATTTGTGTCATTAGACCTACACGGCATTCACATCAAGTATTTGCCTTTTGCTAATCCTCCGTTCCTTTTCCTCGTCTTGAACATTGCTCTAAAACATCGAGTGGGTAAAACATTTTGTTCTTTTTTCTTTTCCGTCCAACACACAAATAATGAAACGTTATTTTTATCACTATAGTCAATGATTGTTGAAATTAAATAAAGATATTAAACATCAACTATTTGATTTAAAACTGTTTTATGAGCTTGGAAAAGTGTTGAAATACAGAACGAAAGAAATGGCGAAAGTCTGAGACAATAAATTAGCCTTATTAGTGTTTTTTGTTAATAAAAAGGGGGGGGGGTGAGAGTGTACTAATGTATACTAGAATACTAATGTAAAGAAATAGGGGGTGTGAGTGTGTGTTTGTGTGTGTGTGTTTGTGCACACGTTACTGGTAGATTTTATTGAGAGATGAATAAGCGTGTGTGTGTGTGTGTAGCAGTGAAGTCAGAGAGAGCGACAAATCCAGGCTTTCGGCTGTGCCTGAGTTGGAGATTGAAATCTTGGACATCTCATGTCAGGATATATGTAGGTCTGGGCTGGATTTTGGAATATTTAATCATTCCCAATGGGAAGTACAAAACAGTAAACATAAATGAGTGTTGCCTGAGTTTGGAATGAACTTATAGAAATTCTAGCTATTATTATTATTATTATATAGCTAATAGCATTTATTGATAAATGCAAGTCACTCAAACAGAGAGTAACATAACTATACAGCTGGATAAGATCTCCTTATTAATAAGCATTAAATAAAGATAGCACTATAATGGTATTGATATTACATTGTACTTGTGTAAAATGTCGAGCACCGTCCGGACCCTTCTCATTCGTTTTAAAAGAAGAGAGAGAGAGAGAAGAGAGAGAGAGAGGGGAGGGGGGGGGGGAAGAAGAGATTTAGTGAAACTGCATAGCAACAAGCAGCTGAGTGGATTCTGTTATCTTTTCCTGCCTGCCTCAGAAACCAGTGCTGGAGGTTATTTATTTATGTTTTTTTTTTTTTGTTTTTTTTAAATCACACCAGCCTCAAACTTTTTCAGGAATAACTTGTTAAAAAGCATAATAATCCATTCGTCCTTCATTTTGACAGTTGCAACAGACGAAGGTTTAAGTGCATGTTTTTTTCTGCAAACAACATTCCAGCAAATTCTAATCTGTCACTGAGGGAAAAGGGGGAGGGCGGGAACCAATTTTTTTTAATCCAATGGCTGTGAAGAAACTAATGAAGCCTGTCGTCCAATTGGATGCCACACCTGTCAATCAAACTGAACACAGGTGATGTCACCCAAAAGAAATCCTTACTATTTAGGTTACTTTTTGTCTTGTTTTTTTTTTTTGTCTTGTTTTTTTAATAAGGAAATAAACCTCTCAGTGAAACACAAACACTGAGTAAAACAAACATGAACAACAACAAAATGTAAAACTTAAAAGGACGTATAAACATTAAACGTATAAATTGATATTTTATCAACTATTTATCTCGTCAACGCTGTTTTGAGGCAATATCCATTGTTAAAAGGTGATTGAAATGATGATTATTAAAGCGGCTGCATTTAAAGGGACTGACATCTCTACGTTGGCATTTGCCATGGGTTTCATCATCACAACTAGTTGAGGGCAAATAACCACATCACCCCGATCAGACCTTATACAACTCATTATTCTTTTATTTATTGATTTGTTTACTTGTGCAATATTTTTCCCCCCTGATAGTAAGTCATCTAAGTAACTCACTCACACACACACACACACACACACACACACACACACACACACACACTAGACAACCTGTCATGCTTTACTTTCAGACAAAGTCCTGATATCATTTAACTTTCATATTAGACTGGTAGAAAACCTTTTTTTCTACACAAAACACTTTAGACACATTTTAGTGTCCTTTCACCCGTTTTCCAAGTAAATGTGACAGAAATGAAGATGAACAGACTTTCTCACCCTCGTGGTTTACCAGCTGCAAGTCACATTTCACTCCGGTGTGCTCGAGAGCCGCTAGCACTTTCACACACTGCGGGTTGCCTTCACTTATAAACAGCTTCATCTGAGCCCTGCTTTTTTAGTTTCTCCCGCCGACAGCCTACAGGAACGACTCTACAACCCGATATCTCTGATGATTTGCGCCAGAAACATAAACCATTCAACTCCAGCCGGCTTTCAGAGATTCATAATCTGATGCAATTTGGCACTGGATAAATGCAACACGGCAAATTGTAGTTTTTTAGGCTCCGGGATCTCTGTGTATACGGACACACGTAGAGAGGCCGTGAGAACTACATTACCCATGAGCAATTAAGAAAGTGTCGTAAAAAAATAGACCTCGCACTTCCCGCATTTTCACCCGTTGCGGGGCAGTGTTGAGCAAGTTTAGACAACATTGTTATCAACGTTTAAATCCTTATTAGAGTATGTATCAGTATCTAAAAATATGTAAACATGTTTTATATATATATATATATATATATATATATATATATATATATATATATATAGTTTGTTTATTTGTTTGTTTTTTTATTGTTTTTATTTATTTATTTAAAATTATTATATACGAAAGCACTCCAGAGGGAGCTGGATTAGTCGCTGATTACATTCACTCCCTATGTAGTGCTCAAGCGAAGGAAGAAGGCAGTTCATTTGAACGCCATTTAAATCAGCCCAGAGCCTCGTCACGTGACCGGGGCAAGAGAAGAGTAACATGCTGGAGCGGAGAGTTTGAGTTGATGAAAAGATGCTCGGCTGTTTTTAGGCGCTTTGGATTATAAATCCTGAATGCACCTGCAACAGGTGAGAGAAACATTTGTTTGTAGTTGCAAAAGGCACTTTTGCCTTTTAAATGTGTTTTCAGATCGTTTGTTTTATTTTGCTTTTTCTGCTTCTTTTTTAATCTGACGTTTATAAATCATGCGCAGAGAGCATGCGCTATATACTTGTTTGAATATTAAATGTTTGACATGATAAAAGGAAGTATTTAATATTATTTGACAATCATTTTTGGAACTTTTTTTTTTGAATATATTATAGAGGGGTTATATATATATATATATATATATCATATATATATATATATATATATATATATATGTGTGTGTGTGTGTGTGTGTGTGTGTGTGTGTGTGTGTGTGTGTGTGTGTGTGTGTGTGTGTGTGTTTATATATAATACCTCATATTTAAAGTTAATAGTGGTAATTTGATCACACAGACAGAGAGGATTAACTGTTTTCAGTGCCCCCCCCCTATATCTCTACAGGTAGCTGTATATTTTTCCTTTTCATATTTTCCACTTTCATTTGCCACCTGCAGATCGCAATAATCTAATAAAATATCAATAAACGCGATATTCTTTTTTAAAAACATAAACTCCTTGTTGTATTGAAAGATGGTTTCTCTTCGACGTTTTTATTGTTCAGCGCTCATCTGGCGCTGTTTGACAAATCGGTTTGCGCGCATGCGCACTCCACAGTTGCATCCTGCGAAGACATTCTGTCTCCAGTGTTTCACCACTGATTGTTTTTTTTTATTTTATCAGTATAATTTAATAACGAAATAAACAAATAAACTACTTTTTAATATCATGCTGGAAGATGTTTTTGACACGACTGTTGAGACTCAAAATATGACACTTGCACTTAAAAACTATAGAAATGATACTAAAGTGTATTTTCTCATGGCCCTCAAGACAGCTTTAATATACCTCTAATACACTATTTATTATCTATCTATCTATCTATCTATCTATCTATCTATCTATCTATCTATCTATCTATCTATCTATCTATCTATCTATATAGCTATCTATATATATATATATATATATATATATATATATATCTATATATATATATATATATATATATATATATATCTACAGTTAACACCACTTAATAGGTATACTTTACACAGATGCACATATTGTAGCTTTTAAGCTTTAATTTTCAAAGCTTAAATAATTTCTATTGTACACAATATCCCATATATATATATATATATATATATATATTATATATATATCCCATATATATACATGCCACAAGGAACTGTAGAGACTTGCACCCTTTTGTCATTGACAGTGTTTAAAATCCACAGAAATTAAGCAGAGCTCAGTACAAATGCCTCGGCCCGCATGGCATTACAAAGATGACCTAAATATCAGCACAGGATTAGTGTCCAATGCACTCGATTAAAAAAAAAACCCTAACAAATAATTCCTTTTAAAACATAATTTTTGTTTCCAAATACAACTGGTTCACGGATTTGATCGTACTTTCAACTTTCACTTTAATTTTGGGGTTATGGGGTTACATGCCAGCACTGGCCTTACCTTGGTATTGGTAAAATTGACCAAAAATAACCCAATAAAGAAATGTAGAAAAATGGCCAAGCATCACTTAATGGAAAAATACAATCACTAGGTATATTGTGAAAGTACGCAGTTATAACATATTATTTCATTCCGGGGGAACAAAATGCTGTGTGCCTTCTTTTATACCCCACTTTATGTTTTTATGTATATACAATAGCAAGACAAATACCATGTTACTACACACGGGTGTTGGACATTTTCGACGTGATGATGATGATGTGGAAAAAGGATGTGGTCGTCTTTGTTTCACAATTACAACTCAGTAGGTTTTTATCCCACAGCCGCACTTCTCTTAGTAGTAATGGAAAAAAACCTGCTTACAGACTGTCTGCTTTTATCTGGCACCCTGGGATATAATGTTTCTTGTGCTTCGGCAGAGAAAAAAAGCAATTTCTGAGGTGTATTTGGAGTTTTCTACACTGGAATTATTAAAAAAAAAAAAAAAAAAACGTTTTATGTCTATTAAAACTTGCAGGTCAAACAATAACTTTCAGAACTGGTTTAACGTTTTGGCAAAAAGCTACGTATAAATATCTTAAAGGCTTTTAAATCCTTTCCTTTGTTGCGCCACCGTAATTGTAAATGACTCGGACCTTTTTACACGTCGTTTCCAGCAAAAAAAAAAAAAAAAAAAACCTGTGCAAGCAAAGTCGATTCTGTAGCTGTGGGATATGAATCATGTGAAACGAAACATTTTGCTTGCACTGCTATTAACGGACTTTCGCCTGAAACGCCCTTTTTTTTTTTCGCCGGACACAGGCTGCACACTTTAAGAGGAATAGAATAGCTTATTATGTGCTGTGACAGTATTGTTTGCAAAGAAGAAGGGAAAAAAAAAAAACAGATGTGCGGAATCAAGATCGAACAATACATTATGCCGTTACCCCTCCCAGGTCTACCAGGAGTCCTTTGAGACAAAGGAGGGTTTTTTTTTTCTCTCTTGTCACTGCTGTCTCCGGCTTGCTCATTAGGGATCCAGCCCACTGTAAGGACACTTATGTGCCTCGTGTCTCATATGTGTAAAGACACTTTTTATTTTTGTAATACAAGATATTTATTTTTAGGAAATAAAAGCAGTTCCCTATAAAAGAAAGCTGACGACGCCTCCTGTAAATGATAAACTCGGAGGACAATTTGTTTAAGATAAACTGTAGGGTATGAATTGCCTGCTGTCTAAAGTAATAATACAAGGGTCTATTGTGGCCGCTGTGACAGCCGGAATTAATCGGTGTCTCTCGGGAAGAAACAGCGTGCACTTATGACGCCACTGAATCGCCTTCTGTATTTCCTTGATTTTTCGCTCCGATTGAGTTTTGCTGCCACGCTTCGTCTCTTTAATGCTCTCTTCCTGTAACGGTTAGTGGAGAAGCAGGCAGTTATTTTCAGAGCGTACAGTTTGCCAGGTTGTAACACACTCAACTGTCATACACCACACCATCACACACGCTGCCTGTATTATACAGCAGAAATCTCATTGTGTTATTGTTTGGGCTGAAGTATATTGTTTACCCCATTTATATATATATATATATATATATATTATATATCTATAGATATATATATATATATATATATATATATATGTAAAAATATTTTGGAAAAATGCTATAATAAATGAAGATTATCTATATATATATATAGATATATATATATAATAATCTTCATTTCTTATAAGCATTTTTCCCAATTTTTCCAATATATTTTTCCAAATTATAAAATGAATATTTTATATATATATATATATATCTATATATATATATATATATATATATATATATATATATATATATATATATATATGGTCACATATACATTACAGCACAGTTGTGAAATTCTTTTCTTCGCATATACCAGCTTGTTGTTGGTAGTTGGGGTCAGAGCGCAGGTGTCGGCCATGATACGGCGCCCCCTGGAGCACAGAGGGCACCCCTGGCCTTGCTCAAGGACCCAAGGGCGGTAGCTTGGTCCATACCGGGGCTCGAACCCGGATCTTCTGATCAGCAGCCCTTCGCCTTAGACCACTGAGCTACACCCCCCTCCCTATATACATATATATATATATATATATATATATATATATATATATATATATATATATATATATATATATATATATATATATATAGTTATATATATATATATATATATACATAATCTTCCTTTATTATAAGCATTTTTCCAAATTTTTTTATACTAGGAATATACTGGGCACTTTATATTTTTATAAGAAATATTTTATAAGAGCTATATTGTGCCAAATTGTGGTGTGTGTGGCAATCTGGTATCGAACCCCTTCATCATGCACTAACAATTCACAGGAATTGGGAAATGATGTGGACATCATCCAAAGCTCTCGACACGTTTTGTTTTGTTTTTTGTTTTTTTTTCCCTCCACATGATCGGCTGATTGGATAAACGCCTGTTTACACCTGTTATTACACTCCCGTTGTTGATTTTGGGCACATTGTGCAAAGCTCAATTGTGATGCTTTTTTAAAGCACTCCAGCTGCTGTGTACATGAAGTCGCCCCCAGGTATGCGCGTAGTCGTTTGTTAGTTAATAAACCTCGCTATGTCCGACTAAACACACGTTTACGCAGCTTGTAGTTCACTCACGTCTGTCTCCCAGGCAACCTTTTTTTTTTTTTTTTTTTTTTTTTTTTTTTGCCCGTGCATGTCAGTTTGTCAATATATAGGTAAAAATTGTTTTTATTCACATGTCAAAAGTATCTCTCTCTCTTTCTCTCTCTCTCTCTCTCTCTCTCTCTCTCTCTCTCTCTCTCTTCCGATCAGTAAAGGGAAGGATAGAAATGCGGAGGCTGGCTGTGCATCAGGCCTCATTTGTGCGTTCAAGACTGTAATAGAAAAATCACCCTGACATATGTCGCCTTCCTCCACACAGAGCATGACAGACTGATAAAAGCGGGATAAGGCGAACGGGACAGAACACCGTGTCTATGCAGCTGTTAGTGCTGCAACATCGCCTCTCGACCGCGAGCATGAAAGTCGAACGCGGGCACGTGATTTGTAACGTGACGATACAGTCCCACTGTCACAAATGCCACCGCGACCCAGCGCCGTAACGCAACGGTGTACAGCTAATGAGAGGGGAAACGGCACCTTACGTTTAATATTCAATATCCTATTCGAATAGCGATCTTCGTGCAATTTCACACGAGTGCACGGCTGCCCCGCGAAAGCCCGCTCCGACAGTGCGTTATACTAATTTAACGCCCCACCGATTGACTCTCTCGTTCTCGCTTTTTTTTTTTTTTTTTTTTTTTTTCCCGCCCCGAGAACCGGACCAATAGAATCCTTTCAGATCTGGGTGGGCATCGCTGATTGGCGTCTACTGGTGAAAGGGATGATGTTGCCCTGTGTGATGCAAAGATTGTTGCATTTTTTCTAGCGGCATCCCACTTTCAAATGCGCTGCAGTGAAAGTTGATTAGCTATTCGTGCTGTTGAAGTCTGGCATCATGTACTCATGAGGAATTTTTGCAGGATATTTCATGGATATCAGAGTATTTCATAGGCTTGCCACAGTCACACAAGTGTTTTGTGAATTGTGCAAGACCAAGACTTTTCATTGTAACTTCAGGGTTACGGGGTTACATGCCAGCAGGAGCCTTGTGCCCAGATATCATGTGAAACAAATATGATTCTGATCAATACAAAAGGCAAAATTATCAATATCAGGATTTTGGGGCTTTTAAAGTTTTATATATATATATATATATATATATATATATATATATATATATATATATATATATATCTATATATATTATTATATATATATAAAACGTGATATAAAACGTTTTCTGTGATGATACATGTATGTAACATTTTGTCTTCTTCAGCGTCAGCAATTTTGCACGTCAACGGTAAAGCTGTTAATAAATGTCTTTGCTCATATGCTGAAACATGACAAAACCGTTTTCAGTCTGTTTTTATTAACAGCAATAAAAAGTACGTGTTTATATATTCGTCTAAAGACAAGAGTTCTGCAAATGTCCATGCAAGATGCTACTATACGTACATACATGAAAAATAAAATACACATTTATTCTTTTAAATGCACTCATTGGTAATTGGAATAATGTTATATTAATCATAATAAAATTAGAATTATATTTTGGTGGCCAAAATGTATTATTGATATAATTATGTTAATAATGTATTAATAATGCAGCATTAATGTAATTGCATGAATAAATAAATATATATAAATATATATAGATATATATATATATATATATTATATATATATATATATATATATAAAAATCACCGAGCTTGTCATGTGGAACAAGTTTGCGTTTCAATTAAAGGAATGTAACTGTTTGGGTACGAAACGTCAGGCATCCCATATAGTCATGTTGTAATCACTTATTGACATATTTTTTTAGTAACAATCCTTATTATGAACTCCATCAGCCTTGTATCG
>JACRUU010000016.1:3243402-3260902 GCA_030449085.1 Kryptopterus vitreolus
ACTTGTGTGTAGCGGAGTATAGAGTGCTGAGAGGTAGGCAGAATAAATGAGTGATTTTATAAATTAATAAGTGCTCTTCTGTATAATAATAATAATAAAGGGGCACAGTGGTTTAGTGGTTAGCACGTTCGCCTCACACCTCCAGGGTCCGGGTTCGATTCCCGTCTCGGCCATGTGTATGTGGAGTTTGTGCATGTTCTGCCCGTGTCTCAGGGGGGTTTTTCTCCGGGTTCTCCGGTTTCCTCCCGGTCCAAAAACATGCACGGTAGGTTGTTTGGCACCTTGGAAAAGTGTCCCTAGTGTATGAATGTGTGTGTGTGTGTGTGTGTGCCCTGCGATGGGTTGGCATTCCATCCAGGGTGTATCCTGCCTTAATGCCCCATAGACGCCTGAGATAGGCACAGACTCCCGTGACCCGAGGGAAGATCGGATAAAGCGGTAGAAGATGAATGAATGAATAATAATAATACCTCCCACTACTGAGGTAATTGTGATCAGATTGATGGTAGTGCTATAGCACAATCGTTTATGTTCTGGTTTATCACTCTTACGTGCTTAAAGATGAATTCATTAGCATGGGTGCCACCTACCAGTAAAATTCTCGGATGTATTGGTTGTTTAAACCAGGGATGTTCAAATCTCGTCCACGAAGGGTTCCGGTGTGGGTGCAGGTTTTCATTGCAACCAATCAAGAGCCACACCTGTTAAAAATGAAGCACATTAGATTTAAACAGATGTGGATTTGCTAGGTTGGAATGAAAACCTGCACACACACACACACACACACACACACACACACACATACCGGCCCTTTGTGGAAAAGATTCCCCCTAGTTTAAACTATTCTGCAGACTACAAATTAAAAGTCATGTTCTGGACAAGCTCGTGAGGACGTCTGTACTGACTTTTATAGGTTATGTGTGAGGATCTCCAATGATGACCACCATTTGACCAAACTTTATAAAAAAATAAATAAAAAAAGAGAGAGAGAGAGAGAGAGAGAGAGAGAGAGAGAAAGCAACAACCCTGCTACACGCGAGGGATGCAACTTTCTAAAATGAAAAACAACTTCCGTACAAAACAAAAACGACTTTTGTGATGATCAAAATCAAGAGTCCAGTACATTTTATTCCTTATAATCTCCTAAGAAATAACTCGTGAGCTAGTCCAGGCCTTACTTACGTCATCGTTTCACAATATTTAGAGATGCTATGCAGCTCTCGATAAATATATCATTTATATAGCAATAAATATAAAAAAAAAATATATATAATATATATATTTTTTTTTTAATGATGGCCATTGATCAATCCTGGTTGGTCAGAGCTTGGATGAGTTAATCTGCTGTAACCCATGAATGATTTCACTCGTACAGTTCAGTGCAATGTCTTTGGCCGACATGATCAATATGATATGATGTATCTTTTCTCAGGAACCGATATTAACTACAGCTGAGATCCGCTGCAGCGCTAATCTGCAAGTGGAATAATAATGGCGACTAAAAAAAATCACCAGCAATACGTTTTTAATTGTTGTTACACCATCACACAATATGGCAACTCAGCTCGTTCGGCGCAATGGCACAAACTGGCCACTGGGGGTGCTGTATATGTGAAACATGCATGTATTACTAATAAACCTGACATGTATAACATCGAAGGCCTTTTTTCAGGATGGCTTGCAGACGTTTTTTTCTTCATTTTGTATATTTTATCAAATAATATATATAATATATATATATATATATATATATATATGTATAATATTTATGTTGTGTCTGTGTGTGTATTTGGGATGTGCTAACTACTTTTTTTCCCCACCATATTTTTCATGTTTTTAAAGCATGCCACATTTGGCATCACGATGTCTTCTCCCACTGTCCAACAGTGCTAGCTGCTACTGTGGCATCAGCTATTCCACCTGGTGCCACTAAGAGTCATGTTGTCAGGCAGCTGGTACCGGAGCAGAAGCAGCCCCGCCCACAGCCTCCCGGTCGGCAGGGCGTCACTGACCCCTGGCATTGTCGTTCTGGAGGCCCAGTACGACTACTCGTACCGCGGGACTGATGGCCGCACTGTGTCCATACACGACGGCGAGCGCTTTCTTTTGCTGAAAAAGACAAACTCGGACTGGTGGCAGGTACGGAGACTCGGAGTCGGCAAGAAAGCCAAGCCGCTGTACGTTCCCGCCACCTACGTCATCGAGGTACCGGTCAACACACTGCCCTCAGCACAAGTCAGCAGTCAAGCAGCAGCCTCCTCTCAACATCCCTGGCTGGTGGCTTGCAGCTCACACAACCCATGCTCTCAGATACAGTGCTCAGGTATAGTGTGTGTGGGTGCCTTAGTGTAAATGTGTCATGAAAGGAAGATGGCCGGTTTTGTTCTTTGTGTGTGTGTGTGTGTGTGTGTGTGTGTGTGTATACTGGTTTTACACATTTTTAATTCATTGTTTAATAGTTCAACATGCTCCGGAGGTCAGTCCTTCCTCCGGGTTTCTCTCCTGAAGCTAATATGCTTGCCTTAAAGTATATATAAGATATAAGTGTGCTAGCGCAGTAGCCCGGAGAAGCCCTTTTAAGAAGGTAGCGGATGTCGGTAAGACTTGACTGAGGCAATCATCTTGACATGTGTCAAGAGTCATAGACATATGTGGCGGAGAAAATACGGTAATTTTTACGAAAAATAAAACTTCGTTCAGAATCAGATACTAATGCAATGTTATGCGTTCTTTCTGTGCGGCCCGGTACCGATTGACCCCCATGGACCAGGTTCCAGTCTGCAGCCCGGGGGTTGGGGAACAAGGCTTGTCCCGGTGATGTTAGAAAGATCAGAGCTCAGGGTGAACCATGATAAAGTGCACAGAGGGTTATGAGCCTCAGGAGTGGCAGCTTGGCAATATGAGGACTTGAACTTCCATAGGACACCATTGCATACACCTGGGGTCACCAACTTGGTGCCCGCGGGCACATGCCCACATGAGTAGCTCTCAGGCCTGTTCTAAAAACTCATCAGTGAGATGCATCTAAAATGTTAGTTAACTCATTGTGAACTCTCAATAGTTAACTCATCAGTGTCATTAATTATAATATATAACTAAAGGCAAATGTGTTATTTCAGAAGAGTGCGTCAAGCTGGAACCCTTTGTATGACTCATTATTCATGAAGCAGCTCTCAGGTTCAAAAAGGTTGGTGACCCCTGGACTATACACTATATACGAAGAGTCTATTATATTCCAGTATATTCCAACAGTAAAAGACGAGCACAAAGTGGGGTTCATTAAGGCATTATTTGTATTGTACTTCAGTATCAGAGGCTTCACTTCAACCCAACTGAACACCTAAACACCTTTTTAAGATATACTAGAAATCCAACTGCACAGTAGGACACAAAAAAAGCAAATTAGCTTTATTTTATTAAAGGGTCAAATAACAACAAAAGAGGGATTCATTCTGAAATAGGATATTAAACAAGCACACGTGGGTGTGCTGGTGAGGTTTGCACAAGCTTCGGCCATGTGGTATAAATGCAAATATATCTGTGGCTGTAAATAAATAAATAAATAAATAAATAGACAGGTACAGAAACTCGAGTTTCTCATGTTAATGGCTAATTTAATGAAAATTTCAACAGATGTTTGTATATTCTTTAAAATGGAGATATATGGAGTCTGCCATAAGACCTTTTATTTTATGTAACATGCAGATACATTTTATTCTAAGATTTAAGTACTTATTGTTAATAAGGTTTTGTTGAGGTGGCACTAATTTTGAGAATCGTATCATTATTTAAAAAAATAAATACTAAGCAAAAAAAACAAAACAAATCACACACACTTTACTCACACCGCCAGGGTCCGGGTTCGATTCCCGTCTCTGCCATGTGTGTGTGGAGTTTGCATGTTCTCCCCGTGTCTCAGGGTTTTTTTTCTCCGGGTTCTCCGGTTTCCTCCCGGTCCAAAAACATGCACGGTAGGTTGATTGGCACCTTGGAAAATTGTCCCTAGTGTATGAATGTGTGTGTGTGTGTGTGTGTGTGGTGTGTGTGTCCTGCGATGGGTTGGCATTCCATCCAGGGTGTATCCTGCCTTAATGCCCATAGACACCCGAGGGGAGATCGGATATAGCGGAAGATGAAGTATATAGATATATATAATATAGTCATATAATATATATGTAAATATAAATATATATAATGTGCTATTGGAAAACAACTGATCTCTTTCTGTGGTTTGGTCCGGGTTTATATTGCATGCATCAGTCCGTGCCTTTTTGAGGAAGAGAATACTTGTTTAAGCCCAGAATGTACACGAATGCAATGGTTTTTACCTTATCAAGAGTGCTTTCATTAGTAGAGGGAAGTGATGCAGGTTAACCATAAGGCAGGGCTTTTTTTTTTTTTAATGTGGTTTAGGTTTTGTAGATCAGGACAAATGAGATTCCAGTCAGCGCAGTCCTGGTTGTTGAGTAGTAGCCAGTGAGGATCAGCGCTCTATGACACCACACTCAAAGCTTGCTGATTTGAATACCGCCCAGGACACGCAGGGATGTTTGCTTAGAAGCGTTCGGGGACGTCGTCCAGTGTCGTGTTGTTGAGAAAAATACTCTTTACCACATGGAAGTCCGGCTACACTGGTAAATTTTTATCAATAGGGCGCATGAGAGTTTGTCTAATGGGGTTATAGTTTTGCCATTTCTGCTTGTATTATAAATCTACTCTAATTGTCTTCCTATTTTTTTTTCTTTCTTGGGCAGCACCTAGAAAAGATTTCTGTCATTCCATGGAGGACCTGAACAGTAACAGCGCTTTTAAGAACACGTGCGTAGGAAAAGGCCCACCGGGACGACATTTTACTACATTACCCATCTGGACTTCTTCTTCTTCTTCTTCAAGTCATCTCAAGGTCAATCAGGGGTCTTTAATACCACGCAGCAGGAGCTCTAGTCACCTGCCTCAGAACCCGTACGGGGAACTGCACATCACCAGACCAAGTCCAAGCAGCTCCCCGAAGTCCTATAGTCAGTGGGATGTGGCTAGCAACACTCGCAAACACGCCGATGCAAGCTTGAAGGTAACATTTACACACTTTTCACATTCATGTACGGAAAAAATGAAGTGCTGTATATTTTCTTTATTACACAGACTCACTGTGAATTTCGACATTAAAATGGAATCCATGTGCTATAATTGTGGGTCGGAATATCCAATGGTGTAAGGTTTAGGGTGAGAAGAGTGTTGCTATGAAAAAGCAAGAACGCACGCCTTTAACAAATACTTTAAATACCGTTTTGTTTGCCTGTTTAGACACTTAGTCTTACCCTGTCTGGACTTTCTGCTCTGACCTCTACGTGCCTTGTGTGTTGTTGACATAATGGCCGTTGTCGTTCTATAATGTTGCACGCCGAAGCTCAAGATGGTAACTGATATTTCCTTTATCTTGTTTGTGTCGGGCTGTACTGTCAGTGTGTTTACTGCGCAGGGTTTTATGGAGCATTGTGATCAACAGTAACAAGCTAGCTCAAAAGATTGGTAGCTGTATTTTAAGTATACTTAGCTGCATTTAAGTATATTTTACAGCAGGCGCCCTTTATCCGGAGAAACTGACAACTGAGGGTTAAGGCTCAAGTGACATCTTGATGGTGGTGGGATTTGAACCTGCTATCTTCATGTCCAGCGAACCACTGAGCTAAAAATACAACTACCTGGGAGATTACCTACTAAGGCTATTCTATTTCGCAAACCGGTTAACTTTATGTGAGCCCTCACTTAATGTTATCCCACTCGCGTCAGCTGACTCAATAGTGGCTCCTAGAACTAATATGTAGCTACCTCATTCACCACATTTTCTAATACAGGGGGCAATCAGTAAAGCAATTATCACAGCCCTTTTTACACTGTGTGTGTGTTTAGTGGTACTGTGTTGCGCCGAAGGACACTTTCATGTAATAAATAGGTCTTCATTGTTAGAAGGTTACGGCCTTTTCAATTATCATTATGAGCCTGACACCAATAAATTGTGGATCAGGTGTTGGTGAGAATTTGTAGCTTGTTTTTTTTATTATATATTATTATATATATATATATATATATATATAGATATATATATATATATATATATATATATATATATTCATTCTCTTCTACCGCTATATGCAATCTTCCCTCGGGTCACGGGGAGTCTGTGCCTATCTCAAATGTCTATTGGGCATTTAAGGCAGGATACACCCAGGATGGAATGTCAACCCCATCGCAGGGCGCACACACACTCACATTCACCACACTAGGGACAATTTTTCCAAGGTGCCAATCAACCTTACCGTGCATGTTTTTGGACCGGGGAGGAAACCGGAGAACCCGAAGAAAAAAAAAAACCCTGAGGCACGGGGAGAACATGCAAACTCCACACACACACATGGCCGAAACGGGAATCGAACCCGGACCCTGTCGATGTGAGGCGAACGTGCTAACCACTAAGCCCCCATATATATATATATATATATACCGTGCCCCCCCATATATATATATATATATATATATATTATATATATATTCATATAATATATCCTTAAGGGTTCCGTTGTGTTTGGAAAATTGCAATATTCTTCCCTTTCTCACGGAATGACTAAATTCGTAACGAGACGATGCGCATAAATAATAAAAACCCGTTTTGTTTTAGTAATGAACAAGCGGCCTCAAAGGACTTCTGTTTTCTTTCAAGCCTGTAAAACGATTATCTAATTGGGTTGCGTTCATTTCAGTAAACGCAGCAGTTTTCATTACAGGGAGAGCGACGCGTTATCAGTTTCGTCAGATCTGACTACGTCGTTATGAAGTGTTACGTAACGGCTGACACTTGAAGTAGACACTTGAAGTAGACACTTTCATGGTTCCTGTTATCAAGAGTCATGGGCATTAAGGCAGGATAGACCCTGGATGGAATGCCAACCCATCGCACACACACTCACATTGACACACTAGAGACAACTTTCCATGTTGCCAATCAACCTACCGTGCATGTGTTTTTTGAGAACCCGGAGAAAAACACCATGAGGACACGGGGAGAACATGCAAACTTACACACACATGGCCGAGACAAGAAGACCCGGACTAACATGCTAACCACTAAGCCACCGTGCCCCAATATGTGTATATATATATATATATATATATATATATATACTCTTCTACATGAGTATATATTTCTATAGAAGCTCTCAATGCACTATGCATTATATGGACAAAAGAATTGGTTTTTCACCAAAACGTGTACCATAAAGCTGGATTGTATAGGATATGTTTGGAAATGGTAGAATGAAAATTTCCCTTCGCTTGAATTCTGAGACCTAAAACCGTTTGCATGACAATGCCCTTGTGCGCAAAGCCAGATGCATGAAAATATGGCTTATGTGGTTAGGAGAGGAAGATCTTGCTGTAGGCTCTAGGGTTACCTTATACATGTCCCTGACTTGACTAAACACCCTTGTATCTGAATAACACCATATATGAATATCCATATAACTGCCAAAAAAATGTATTAACAGCAAATGGGGATTAATTAATGTGGAATGGAATATTAAAAAAAAACATATATAAATCGGATTCTCAGGGGTCGACAAACTTTCATGTTTCAGGTGCCCATAGAGTTTTATATTCTACATCTACATTCTATTCTACAAAGACTCGGTTGATGTATCGTTTGTGCTGGCATACAGTACAACACACACACACACACACACATACAAATACACCCTTCCTGCTAATAGTGAGCTCATGAGATCTCTTTTAGCATGTGCAGAGAGAAGTGAGAATCTCACTGGCGCATTTACTCTCTCCTTTTTCGTCATCCTTTCCAAAACCAGCAAGTCCCAAGCATAGTTTAAACTGGTTTTTTTTTTTTCTCAGCAGCGAGTTACTCTTTTTATGTTGGTGATAATAATAATAATAATAATAATAATAATAATAATAAAAAGCTTTATAAACCAAGAACCTAAAAGTAGAAAAATACTTATATAATAATAATCTTCTATAAATGTTCAATAAAGTCTCTTTGCAGTAATAGCCACATATTACACACAGATTAAAATTCTATTTACGCCTTTATCACCTTTTTTGTTATATACTGTACATTGATATCCAGAGGAGCTTATCGTTATGATGGCTAAGTGCTAAGCGGTAGCATCTTTGTGGCAACTAGATTTGAACTCATAACCTACCAACAAGTCTAACACCTTAACCACTGCACTATACTACCATTTCCCTTAACGACCAAGAAGCATGCAAACCCCCATGTTGATTATTATAAGGTTGAATTGTTTACATGGTAAGCGCTATTGGATTGATTCGTGTCAGTTCTGTGCCGTTATATAACTCGACAGCAGCGTTGTATAATACTCTATACAAAATACAGACAGTATTTTTAACTAGATCGGAAGCCAGGCAAAGGTCACAGTCAGCCTGTGCACACCAGTACATACGATGAGCAAAGATGCTGATAGCTGAAAACAAGACTTCATTTAAACCACAGCCGTTTCCTCTCCGCACCAGATGGAAGTAGCATGAATATCTGCAGATGCTAAATATGTGTACTGAAACTTTGGAGCGCTTGCTACAGGTTAAAAGGGGGCTTGAGATAGAGGAAGTGTATACGTGACTTCATTAACTAGGGCAAGCGGTGAAAATAAGAGCTTCTGTGTAAATGGTAGTACTGAATATAGTGCAACTTTACACTTAAAGGCTGGAAAAAAATACTTATATGAGAGCAGAAGTGTTATACAGAACTGAGTGCACATGTTTCCTGTTGTATATGTGTATATGTGCCTGTAGAAAAGCATCATGCATCATGCAAATAGGATAAAAAAAAATACAACAGATATAAAAATGTATAAAATGTTGAAAATAAGAGGATTGAAAATATTAGTACCTACAAGTAGATTTGGAATTATTTTTCCTTGCATACATTCTTTAGACAAATTCTTTAGACTGCTGTGTTCAATCCAATCCAGGGATTTATAGATTTTCTATAGGATTGGATTCAAGGCTCTGACTTGGCCATTCAAGGACGTTCACCTTCCTATCCTACACATTAATAATCCATCACTGCACTACTTAATAACGATAGACTGCAATAAATATATATTCTGTGCCACCCAGATGAGTCCTCTCATGGTTTCTTTCTCAGGGAGTTTTTTCCTTGCCATAGTTGCCGCTTGCTCAGTCAAATATACATATATATATATATATATATATATATATATATATATATATATATATATATATAATTACCCACGTTATTACCACTTTATTATCTTTCTTCTGGCTTTGAGTATAGTTTTAAGACTTAAGATTAAGAATGGCATATTTGTTATATGATATATATATATATATATATATATATATATATATATATATATATATATATATATATATATATATATATAGATAGATAGATAGATAGATATGTATATATAGAGGTGGTAGCCCAGTAATTAAGGTGTTGGACTCTGGACCAGAAGATCATAGGTTCAAACCCCACCACCACCAAGCTACCACTAGTGAACCCTTGAGAAAGGCCCTTAACCCTCAATTGCTCAGTTGTAAGTCGCTCTGGATAAGGGCGTCTGACAAATGGTGTAAATGTAAATGTTATAAAAATTCTAATTTCCGTTCCTCTTATCAATTCCTGGACGCAATCTGCCAGGACCTTCGGCACGGCCAATCTGCCAGGACCTTATGTGGTAATCTAAACATCAATTTATGTGAGAAGCTCAGGAAAGTGGGGTTACACAGAAAACAAAGCTAAGCATGATTGCTGCGCTGTGAATATGTTGCAAGCAAGGCGTCATGACCAACATGACTAAGCATCGGAGGTTTGTTTTAGATCTTTTAGAGTAAACGACCTACCCATAATCAGCCGGCTAGCAGAGAAAAGTAGGTTTTTCTTAAGAATTGGGATGTACTTGGCAGCATCCATTTTCTATTCAATCCTGACCTGCCTATTCGCCCCCTGTCCCAGCTGAAGAGAAACATCCTCACAGCATTATGCTGGCACCACCAAGCTTGACAGTAGGTATGGTGTGTTTTGGGGAGTGCTGTGATATATTCGCCACAAATGTTAGGGCTTGAAGTTCAGGTCTATTTTGGTCTCCTGCTTTGTTCTTATAATAATCTCCTTTCCATTAGATTTAGGAGCATGTAGTCGGCATTTCAGTTGCCATTAGACGCTAGATTTTTGGCTTTCCAAATCTTTATGTGAAGGGAAATCGCCTTTCCGGTGTATAAAGATCATTCCGCTATGACATACTGAGTGTGATGGTCAAGTAGTTAGCACCTTTTGCCAAATGGCATCTTCCAGGTGTGTTTTTGCACGACACAATGTTGTAGACGTCTTCCTTGGGCGGTCTTACAGGCCATCTTTGTGGAAAGCTTGTGATGTAGTTGTCACATACAAAGACCAACCAATCCCAGTCATAAAACCATGTGTTTCATTCAGAGTTGCCTTTGGCCTCTTGGAATTGATCAGCGATGTCTCGATCATCCAGTTTAGATGGCCAGCCTGATCCAGGCACTGTGTCGCTTTCCACTTTTTAACGATGCTCTGAATAATACTCGGAGATATAGCACTTTTTTAAATTATTATTATTATTATTATTATTATTATTAAGGGGCACGGTGGCTTAGTGGTTAGCACGTTCGCCTCACACCGCCAGGGTCCGGGTTCGATTCCCGTCTCGGCCATGTGTGTGTGTGGAGTTTGCATGTTCTCCCCGTGCCTCAGGGGTTTTTTTCTCCGGGTTCTCCTCCTCCTCTTCTCCGGTTTCCCCTCCCGGTCCAAAAACATGCACGGTAGGTTGAATTGGCACCTTGGAAAATTGTCCTTAGTGTATGAATGTGTGTATGAATGTGATTGTGTGTGAGTGTGTGAGCCCTGCGATGGGTTGGCATTCCATCCAGGGTGTATCCTGCCTTAATACCCATAGACGCCTGAGATAGGCACAGGCTCCCCGTGACCCGAGGGAAGATCGGATATAGCGGTAGAAGATGAATGAATGAATGAATTATTATTATTATTATTATTATTATTATTATTTTTTTGTAGCCTTCTCTTAACTTTCTACAACTTTGTGCTGGAGCCCTTTTGAAACGACTTTCCCAACCATGATGAATTCTTTGCATTACTATTAAAAAAGAAGAAGCTTGTTTTGGGCAAATAAGCCTTTTTTTTTGGTCCACGTATTTCACTAATTAATTTCTATAAACCTCCAGAATGTCATAAAATGTTATTCTCACTTTGATTCGCACTTAACCCTCAACTGCTCATTGTAAGTCGTTCAGCCTTTAGTGTTGCATAAGCCAGTGCTCTCCATAGTGCCGGTCCCAAGCCATCCCAAGGGCATCCGACGTAAATAAATAAATAAATAATACATTAAAAAAAAAAAAACGTAATAAAAAGGGTATAGAACCAAAGGTTGAGGACCCTCACACAGAATTTTTATTTATCTGACCCTCACGATTTTGGACACGCATTTCAGTTGCCATAGACCAGGGGTGGGCAATTTATCCAAAGGGCCATTTACTCCCTGAACATAACTTTGTTCTTATAATAATCTCCTTTCCACACGTATTTTCCTTCATTTTGGAGCGTGTAGTCGGCATCAGCGGGCCGGATTAAAAGGACCGGGCCGGATTCAGTTGCCACTAGACGCTAGATTTTTGGCTTTCCGTATCTTTATATGAAGGGAAATATAAAGGCCTTTTCGGTATATAAAGATTATTCCGCCATGACATACTGAGTGTGATGGTCAAGTAGTTAGCAGCAAAACAACAGGAAATAGAACACTGCCATTTCATGAGCTGCAGTGTATTTTCTGCTTTTCCTGCCTCTCTTGATATTCAAGAGCAGCCCCCTGGTGGTGAGTGACTGTAACACACTTGCCAAGGCTTTATTTATCGAATAATATTAAAGCAAAGGCCTTCAATACCTGGTCCATTTTTCAACTTGGATAGACGTTATGTCAAGTCAAAGTTGAGTCAAAGTTGCTAAAGCGATTTCCAGAAACAATACATTCCAGTCTGTGATTAAGAGTTTGCTTCAGATAGACACGTGTTTCGTTCTCTCATTCTGATTCCTGCTTTCTCCGTTTACTCGGTTCATGTAGTTTGTTTTTATTCATTTTTAAATGTCATTTATTACGCACACTGTATGGTCATTGGTGTGTGTGAAACCAAACCAAATAAAAGATTAGCAAGCCTGAAACTAAAGTATGAATCATGTTATTTCCTGTTATTATTTCTGGTACAGCAATAAACTGTTGTTCCTTCACTCGCCTTGCTTTTATTCTCTCTCTCTCTCTTGAAGTGACCAAGACAGAAATTCCGGGAACTCTTCCCTGGAAACTCTATTACATAAAACACCACTTTTTCTGTTTAAGTAGTGTTAACTAATGTCATCTTCCCTGAATGCTAAAAAAAAAAAAAAAAAAAAAAAACATTTCTTGAAGAAAAGATATATCATAATTCGCTTTATGTCTGCGTGTCATACACTAAAGTCAAATCTATGTACATATCTGTCATCTATGTTGCATTCAGTGTTCGTTTCAAAGCCGTGCTGTTATAGAAAATGTATTCAAATATAATATTTGCGACATACAAAAATCTCAGTAGGATGCTAAGCGTCATATGTTTATACAGTATGTTAAACCTATACAGTGCTGTGAAAAGGGATTTCTGTGCTTATTTGTCACCCTTGAATGATTCCGGCCATTTTAAAAGCGACGATACCCAGAATGATATATAACCCAGGTTCTAGGGCTGCACGATCATCCTACAAAAAAATTCTATAATGTCATTTCTATATGACGGCCATTCACTTCCGACCATTGGCTGTTTTTTACTTATGCAACGACGCCCACCTCTCCAAACAAAGGACCTCTGCATCACGTCTGTGATTGGTCGACTTGGCAGCGTATTTCCGGTGTAGCATCGTTCGTATTCCGGGGTATTCCTCCATACCGGCATTTTTAAAGTCCGTAATGAAGAAACAAAGCACGGACACGGATACGGACCAATCAGCCGAAAGCACCGTCGAAGAAGTGACACCTCTGTGATTCATCGTCGCCATTTTACAAAGACTGCCCGGAAGTCACCATTGTTGCTACAGCAGAAACCCAAAACAGCAAAACTCAAACACCGCAACCACCGCCAACTAGTGTTGTGGAGTAGTCACTGCAGAGCGACGCAGAAGTATAAACGCTCACGACGGCGTCTGACACGTGCACAGGCTACAGCCTTCGCGCCACGCAGAAGTATAAACCAGCCTACCTGCATTAACATCATATTACATTCACATTCGCATTTTTTAATTTTTTATAGCCTTTATTTGTCACATATACATTACAGCACAGTGAAATTCTTTTCTTCGCATATCCCAGTTTGATGTTGGTAGTTGGGGTCAGAGAGCAGGTATCAGCCATGAAACGGTGCCCCCTGGAGCACAGAGGGTTAAGGGTCTTGCTCAAGGACCCAAGGGCGGCAGCTTGGCCATACCGGGGCTCGAACCCGGATCTTCCGATCAGCAGCCCAGCGCCTTAGACCAACTGAGCTACACCCCCCCTCCCTATATAATATATATTATATATATATATATATATATATATATATATATATATATATATATATATATAGACGTGGACAAAATTGTTGGTACCCTTTGGTCAATGAAAGAAAAAGTCACAATGGTCACAGAAATAACTTTAATCTGACAAAAGTAATAATAAATAAAAATTCTATAAATGTTAACCAATGAAAGTCAGACATTGTTTTTCAACCATGCTTCAACAGAATTATGTAAAAAAATAAACTCATGAAACAGGCATGGACAAAAATGATGGTACCCCTAACTTAATATTTTGTTGCGCAACCTTTTGAGGCAATCACTGCAATCAAACGCTTCCTGTAACTGTCAATGAGACATCTGCACCTCTCAGCAGGTATTTTGGCCCACTCCTCATGAGCAAACTGCTCCAGTTGTGTCCGGTTTGAAGGGTGCCTTTTCCAGACTGCATGTTTCAGCTCCTTCCAAAGATGCTCAATAGGATTGAGGTCAGGGCTCATAGACGGCCACTTTAGAATAGTCCAATTTTTTCCTCTTAGCCATTCTTGGGTGTTTTTAGCTGTGTGTTTTGGGTCATTGTCCTGTTGCAAGACCCATGACCTGCGACTGAGACCAAGCTTTCTGACACTGGCTAGTACATTTCTCTCTAGAATTCCTTGATAGTCTTGAGATTTCATTGTACCCTGCACAGATTCAAGACACCCTGTGCCAGACGCAGCAAAGCAGCCCCAGAACATAACAGAGCCTCCTCCATGTTTCACAGTAGGGACAGTGTTCTTTTCTTGATATGCTTCATTTTTTCGTCTGTGAACATACAGCTGATGTGCCTTGGCAAAAACTTCGATTTTTGTCTCATCTGTCCACAGGACATTCTCCCAGAAGCTTTGTGGCTTGTCAACATGTAGTTTGGCATATTCCAGTCTTGCTTTTTTATGATTCGTTTTCAACAATGGTGTCCTCCTTGGTCGTCTCCCATGTAGTCCACTTTGGCTCAAACAACGACGGATGGTGCGATCTGACACTGATGTTCCTTGAGCATGAAGTTCACCTTGAATCTCTTTATAAGTCTTTCTAGGCTCTTTTGTTACCGTTCGGATTATCCGTCTCTTAGATTTGTCATCAATTTTTCCTCCTGCGGCCACGTCCAGGGAGGTTGGCTACAGTCCCATGGATCTTAAACTTCTGAATAATATGTGCAACTGTACTCACAGGAACATCTAGTTGCTTGGAGATGGTCTTATAGCCTTTACCTTTAACATGCTTGTCTATAATTTTCTTTCTGATCTCTTGAGACAGCTCTTTCCTTTGCTTCCTCTGGTCCATGTCGAGTGTGGTACACACCATATCACCAAACAACACAGTGATTACCTGGAGCCATATATATAGGCCCAATGGCTGATTACAAGGTTGTAGACACCTGTGATGCTAATTAGTGGACACACCTTCAATTAACATGTCCCTTTGGTCACATTATTTTCTGTGTTTTCTAGGGGTACCATCATTTTTGTCCATGCCTGTTTCATGAGTTTATTTTTTTTACATAATTCTGTTGAAGCATGGTTGAAAAACAATGTCTGACTTTCATTGGTTAACATTTATAGAATTTTTATTTATTATTACTTTTGTCAGATTAAAGTTATTTCTGTGACCATTGTGACTTTTTCTTTCATTGACCAAAGGGTACCAACAATTTTGTCCACGTCTGTTATATATATATATATATATATATATATATATATATATATATATATATATATATATATATATATATATCATTTAAATGAAATTATCATTTTTAGCAAGAATCGTATCAGGTTCTATCGAATTGACTCGTTAATTTCGTAGGACAGCGTGTTTTTTTTTTCCTCCCATTAATAAATGAAATGATCATTTCAAAATAGCACGATGATTTCTCCTAGTATTTAAGATGTTTTTAAAAAGCCATTCTTCATTGTGCTTTCGTTTCAGACTTCCATCTCCCAGAATTCATTGCCCGACACACAGAGGAAGCAAGGGACAGATGTCCCGAGCCCGCTCCCAAGCCAGAAGCCTTTGCAGGTGCTACATCAGTGGGAGCAGTATCAAGACCTCGCCTCCGGTCGCTTTTACTACGTCAACAGTGTTACGAAGGAGCGCTCGTGGAAGCCGCCACGTAGAGCACGTCTGAGCGATCACCTGCAAAACACGGTAACTACTACGGGGGGTGGGGGGGGTTTTTTTAGGGGGTTTTTGGGGTTTTTGTAGGTTATTATTTTTGAATGCAGTGACGAGATTTTATGACATTTTGAGATTTCCGGTTTTCTCTGTATATCGTTATCACGTGTTCATCGAGGCCAGCGTTACACAGTTCAGGAGTTCCCCATGTGACTCCTGCCACCCGTCACTTCCCGTTTACGATTGTGAACGTGTGTGTGTGGAAAGGATCCACACGAGGGATTCATCGAAGGTAACGGGTCCAATATTAATCAGTGGCCTGGATCACAAAGCGTTGTGTTTGTAGACCAGTTTCAATCCAGTTGTGCTCATAAGTTTACACACCCTGGCAGAATTGATGATTTCTTGGCTATTTTTCAGAGAATATGAACGATAACACACAAACTTTCCTTATACGCATGGTTAGTGGTTGGCTGTTTATTGTCAAACAAGTGTGTTTTTAAATCTTAATGACAACAGAAACTACCCGAATGACCCTGATTAAAAGTTTACACACCCCCAGTTCTCAATACGGTTTCCCTCTATTTCCCTCTTTAGCATTAATGACTCCTCGAAGTGTTTTGTGGTAGTTCTGGATTAGGCTCTTTATCGTCTCAGATGGTAAAGCTGCCCAGTTCCTGGTTGTCTTGCATGAACCGGATGTTTGACATCTCCCCAGAGTGGCACAATGATATTGAGGTCAGGAGGCCGAGATTGCGGCTCTAGAACCTTCACTTTATTCTGCTGTATGACAGGGCGACTTGGCCTTGTCAGGTTGGAATGTCCGAGTACGTTCCGTGTGCAGCTTCCGGGCTGACGAGTGCACATTTTCCTCCAGTATTTTTTGATGACATACTGCATTCATCTTGCCGTCAGTTTTGACCAAATGTTCCCGTGCGCCTTTATTGCTCCCATATCCCCAAAACATCAGAGATCCACCTCCGTGTTTCACCTGGTGTACCTTTCATCATTTCATCATCTCCTGTCCAAACGTGGCTGTGGCTAAACATTAACATTTTGTCCCATCAATCTAAATGGAAATTAATGAAGTGCAATTAATCTTGAGTTCACTCATGGCTTTCATGTGAATAGATATTTTTTTATTTTTAGATTTTATATATGTCCTTTTATATAAAAATATCCCTTTACTTGTGTGTGTATATATATATATATATATATATATATATATATATATATATATATACACACACACACACACACACACACACACCACACAACACACACACACACACACTCACACACACATTCATACACTAGGGACAATTTTCCAAGGTGCCCCCTGAGGCACGGGGAGAACATGCAAACTCCACACACACATGGCCGAGAAGGGAATCGAACCCTGACCCTGGCGGTGTGAGGTTAAAAAAAAAAACAGTCTGGTCATTGTCCTAAAGTCTCTGATCATAGTAATACAAATAATACAGAATGAAAACTGCTCTTGTTTACTCTGTGTGGGAAAACAGATCCCCCCCCCCAACATTTACATGAACATTAGGAGACGTTCTATCGATGTACTGTAAAGCACCAACAGATGGCAACCCACTTTATGTCATTTATAAATGATGCCATTTGGCTCAGGAAGGATTTACAGAGTAAAAGTTTTATTGTATGGTGTAACAGAATGTTCGAATCTTTGTTCCAGCTTGAAATATAGAGGTATAAAAGTTAATATCAAGT
>JACRUU010000016.1:3265902-3280902 GCA_030449085.1 Kryptopterus vitreolus
TCGGAATGGCGCTGACACGCACGAGTGCATCAGCGCCATCAATATCTCGTTGATGTTGGGTTTTTTTTATTATTTAAATGATAACAGACAGACTATTCACAGATTTGTGGGCTCAGATAAGCTTAGCATTCTCTTGACCTGTTTTCATATATGATGGCGGGTTTGGGAATCTCTCTTTATCCAGGTGTTGTTCAAAAGTAATAAATAGAAACCTGCTCACGCTGACTGAGACCATCTGTTATGCACAAGTGAAGCTAATCCTCTCCTCTGACTCATTATGTCACGTAAAGCAAGGGCAGGGGGATGCAGTTCAGAGCTTAATATCACCAGCAAATACAGTCTAATCAAGAGCCAAGGGTGTGGTCAAAAAAACAAGGGTGTGGAAGTGTGTGTGTGTGTGTGTGTGTGTGTGTGTGTGTGTGTGCGCGCGTGCATGGAATCAGCAAGCGCTAAGTCCATAACAGGAAAGTCAGAGCTGGAAAATGTGTGTGTGTGTGTGTGTGTGTGTGTGTGTGTGTGTGTGTGTGTGTGTGTGTGTGTGTGTGTGTGTGTGTGTGTGTGTGTGTGTGTGTGATTTGGGAAACAGAACGAATAAGTCAGCTATATGTAGTCTGCATTGGTTACTGGGAACTGGTTCTCAGCTGGCTGTCACATGAAACATTCTCCAGGAAACACAGAATGGGGAAAAACTGAAATAAATATTTTGAGTTATATATCTGCCTAGTCAGGAATTTCTCAGCGATGTTTATAATTCAGAGGAAAGGTACGAGCAACGCGTCACGTCTGAAGCTCTGCATGAAACAATGACGAAAAGCAAGCAAATTCATAGTTCACACATGTATCACACATCTCAGTGATAATAATATATATGATATATATGATATATATATATATACTATATATATATATATATATATATATATATATACATACATAGAAAGTTGGGTGCAATGGAATTACCTCAGCTTTGAGATGCTAATGTTAGCACTGAATGTTAGCCTTAATGCTTACAGGAATTTTAATAACACATAAAAACTCCATTTACCGTATGCAAAACTCTAATATCTATTGTTTTTTTGGCTGGTTGTATTATTTGTTTTCAAAGGATAAATAAATACTTAATTATTAATTAAGACTATTCATAGACTTGAATCATATAATGGGAAAAAACACGTGCTGCACACCATGGTGCCATCACCATAAGGTTTAGTATTACCCAGCAACAGCATGTATGGATATATATATATATATATATATATATATATATATATATATATATATATATATATATATATACACACAGGGTCACACAGTGGTTAGTGGTTAGCACGTTCGTCTCATACTGCCAGGGTCCGGGTTCGATTCCCGTCTCGGCTATGTGTGTGTGGAGTTTGCATGTTCTTCCCGTGCCTCAGGGTTTTTTCTCCGGGTTCCATGGTTTCCTCCCGTCCCAAAAATATGCACGGTAGGGTAGGGTAGTGTATGAATGTGTGTGTGAGTGTGTGTGTGTGTGTGTCCTGCGATGGGTTGGCATTCCATCCAGGGTGTATCCTGCCTTAATGCCCACAGACGCCTGAGAGGTACAGGCTCCCCGTGACCCGATTAATGCCCGGACAGGGATTATAAAGCGGTAGAAGATGAATGAATGAATGAATATATATACACAAAGTTGGGTGCAATGGAATTAGCTTCAGCTTTGAGATGCTAATGTTACCACTGAATGTTAGCCTGCATTATTTCCTTCATATGCTTACAGGAATATTAATAACACATTACCTCCATTTACCGTATGCGAAACCGGATGCGTGATGTTCAGTCGCCACATGCATCAAATCTACCGCTGTGAGCCCTAACTTGCAAATGAACCCAGAATTAGACTTGTACTCTGAGTTCTTCATGAAGACTTTCAAAAGTTCCGTTCAAAAGTGCAGCAAGTTGCATTGATGCCCGAAGGCACTGAGGTCCCTGGTTTGATCCTGGGGGTTTGGCTACTGTCTGTGCGGACGTTTATGTGTTCTCCTTCAGTCTGGGTGGATTTCTACATTCTCCGGTTTCCGTCCGCCCTCTGAGCCCCCCCCACCCTCCTTAGTGCGTGATGGGAATAAAGAGATTTACTGAAGATGCTTGCATGAGTGACTGAATGAGTGAGGGGGCGATTGTGTGAGCCAGCCTTTAAAGTAGCCTTATCATATTCTGAAATAAAGTCCCTTGATGTCGAGCTCATGACTCTTTAGTAGGACTCCGTGTGAAGTGATATGCAGAGTAAGAGGCGAAAGAATAAAGAATGGCTTCCATTGCATTAATATGTATAAAGATCCAAAGTGAACAATTTGAGAATCATACTTGAGCAAAGTTATAATCGTCGCACTGGGTTGCCATCTCTAGAGATTCGATTTGATTCAGTGATTCGGAGATTTTAAACAGAACTAGATACCATACATCATTTATTCTTTCCAAATAAAATTGGCAAAATTATCTACTTCTAGGGTACGGGGGCTTAGTGGTTAGCACGTTCGCCTCACACCGTCAGGGTCCGGGTTCGATTCCCGTCTTGGCCATGTGTGTGTGGAGTTTGCATGTTCTCCCCGTGCTTCAGGGGGTTTTTCTCCCGGTCCAAAAACATGCACAGTATGTTGATTGGCACCTTGGAAAATTGTCCCTAGTGTGTAAATGTGTGTGTGTGTGTGTCCTGCGATGGGTTGGCATTCCATCCAGGGTGTATCCTGCCTTAATGCCCATAGACGCCTGAGATAGGCACAGACTCCCCGTGACCCGAGGGAAGATCGGATAAAGCGGTAGAAGATGAATGAATGAATGAATCTAGTCCTGCAGTGGTGAGGGCTGCACGATTAATCGGGGGGGGGGCGGGGGATCATCGATCCACACATATATGCGATCTCATTTCTAAATAACGGCTGGTTTTTACGTCTGCGTCGAGGCTACGGCGCATCCTACGCGTGTATGCCTACGCTACGCCGTAACCTGACGCTCACCTCTTGATGCTCAAAAAAGTAACAACGAAAGTATGATACCTATAGCCTATGGAACATTTTTAGCAGGATTGCAAAGGGTATTTATTTTCGAATATTATATTCATATGCAGATAATAATATTCAACAATATCCCACATTGTTTCGCCTACTTTCTGTCTGGATTTAAAAATAAATGTTCATGTTGCCAGAAGACAAATGACTTAATCCTTCTCACCCACCATCCAGGCAGTACAGCTACCGCTCAGAACAGGTCGATGTAAAATCTGGCGCTGCCTTCAGGCAGAATAAAGTATCAATAAATGTTTCATGATTTTAACATCAGTGTCATCTCAGTGTCAAGCCACGGAGGAGGAGGAGGAGGAGGAGGAGGAGGAGGCGGTTGCTTGGAATGTCTTATGGATTTCTGTCTGGATTAATTATTTGTTTTCAAAGGATAAATAAATACTTAATTATTAATAAATTCTTTATTAATCATAGACTTGAATCATATAAGGGCAAAAAAAAAAACACATGCTGCACTCCATGGTGCTGTCACCATAAGGTTTATTATTTCCCAGCAACAGCATGTATGGATATATATATATATATATATATATATATATATATATCTATATATATATATATATATATATTAAACCTTATGGTGATGGCAGTTTTTCACCAGTACTGTGTATATAATAACTGTATGTATTATATTTAACCATCCATATGTGTGTATGTATGTATAGGTAGGGTTTTAAATTTAATTAGATCGATTCCCAATTACTAATACAAACAGGTGCTTTAGACTACCACATAAAGTCCTGGCAGGTTGCCAGGTGAAAGAATAATGCACCCAGGAATCGAAAAGACAAATCGAAATTTGAATTTTATAACAAGCATCCGATTCTTAATCTCAAGCATCCGACTACCAGGATAGGAATTCTGGAATTCCCAATCCTATGTATAAGAGTCAGAGACTATTACACATTGCTGTGGAATTATCGAGAATAATAACCACGTACAATAGGACACGCGAGTTGAAGGAGTAAAATTCAGGTCCAGAGCTCGAGCCGAAATGCAAATTTATGCAGATTATACTGGTGAGTGTGTGTGTGTATGTGTGTGTGTGTGTGTGTCCCTGCACTTGCACTGCCCATGTTCTTGCTGAGCATTTGCTGACATCAGTCTCCCAACACAGGAGCTTGAAAAGGCAGGTTTGCTGAACAAAACCAAGATAGCAGAAGGAGGTCGGAAGCTGAGGTAAGCTTATCTCATGGAACACGTGTTCACACACAAGGTCATTGCCAAGAAGATCCATAATGAACCCTTGTGCATGTCCAGCGAGTAACAGTGGTTCAGTTAAAGATAAAGCTTCGATTTATTTTTTTTTCGCCTCACTTATTTATGAATATTATTTAATATTACTATTAAATCTTACTCACTAATGACTATAATGTGTAACTGATACCGAAGGCAACGGTTTCTTCTTACAAAAATGTGGGTTTTTAAATATAGGTTTGGTTCATAATCCTTATTTTTAGCCGAATGTGAAAAAGCGAACAGAGCTGATTTAAAGCTGATTCAAAATCACATTGTATAGACGTTTTAGAGCACATAGTATGGTAGTGCTCTTCAATTGTGTGTACGGTCGTAGTGAATAAATACAGCAAAAAGACAAAAAGGGATCTGCTAGAAATGTTTATTTTTTATTAAATTCTTGTCATAAAGCTATCAGTAAGAGCACAACATAGGATAAAGAAAACCCCACAAGGTCTGTTGTAAGAGGAACGTCATTACAGTAATCCGACTTGGAGAACAGATTAGCGCCCAGCCAAGATTTTATTGCGATCGTCTCATACAGAGTGCAAAAGTACTAATCGTAAAAGTTTGCCGGCGTCGCACGGCGTGAATCCGGCTCGGACCGGACAGACCGTGTTTCGAGAGCCGGAGTACAGATTGATTGTTCAACGTATAAAATACGGCAATTTCAAAACACATTAACAGCGCCGAGTAACACTGAAAGCATACCGTGCGGCTAATCAAACATCATTTCAAATGCGTGTGTGTTTTACAGGAAGAACTGGAACCCCTCCTGGGTGGTGTTGGTGGGGAACAGTCTTATGTTTTTCAAAGATCCCAAAACCCAAAACTCAGATAGCTGGGTAAGAAACACACACTCGAAGCGCATGTATTTGAAATCCATCCTGACATACTGAATTATTGACTTGCCTGTAAGGGCTCGTGTTCACCATCACAAATTCAGTGGAATACACAGTGTGTATGTGTGTGTGTGTTTGTGATTGTGTATGCCTGCCTCTGTGGGTGTAGAAACCAGGGAACAGCTGTCCGGAGAGCAGTGTGGATCTGAGAGGAGCTCAGCTACAGTGGGCCAATGAGCTTTCCAGCAAGAAGAATGTCTTCAAGGTGAAGCGAGACATTTCTAAACGTTGCCTTTCAAAGTATGGCCGAATATCAAAGCCAGATCGTTTGCCTCGTTCGGATAACATGTCCAGAATCTGCACATTTAGTGTATTTTATTATTTATTTATTTATTTTTGCTATTGTGACAGCAGGTTCCTCTTTTACTGATCTCTTCTTCCATAACTACAAAAAGAATGACATATATATATATATATATATATATATATATATATATATATATATATATATATATATATATATATATATAGTATATATATATATATATATATATATATATATATATATATATATATATATATATATATATATCATATATATATATATATATATATATAAGGCACGGTGGCGTAGTGGTTAGCACATTCGCCTCACCGCCAGGATCCAGGGTCCGGGTTCGATTCCCGTCTCGGTCCATGTGTGTGTGGAGTTTGCACCATGTTCTCCCCGTGCCTCAAGGAGGTTTTTCTCCGGGTTCTCCGGTTTCCTCCCGGTCCAAAAACATGCACGGTAGGTTGATTGGCACCTTGGAAAATTGTCCCTAGTGTATGAATGTGTGTGTGAATGTGTGAATGTGTGTGTGCCCTGCGATGGGTTGGCATTCCATCCAGGGTGTATCCTGCCTTAATGCCCATAGACGCCTGAGATAGGCACAGGCTCCCCGTGACCCGAGTGAAGATCGGATAAAGCGGTAGAAGATGAATGAATGAATGAATATAGCCATATATATATATATATATATATATATATATATATATATATATATTTCCATTTCGCTTTCATTCAGTCACTCATTTCTATTGACGTATATAAAGTAAATTATATAACACTTCCCATTTTTGAACAGCTTTGTATGTATACAAGCATTTTTCATACCTGCCTATATACGTGTTGCATAGCATATATTGCTTTTGTATATATATATATCTATATATATATATATATATATATATATATATATATATATATATATATATATATCTTGTGAGTGTGTATCTTGTGTGTTTCTGTTGTGTGTGTGGGTGTGTGTCGTTTGTGTGTGTGTGTGTGTGTGTGTGTGTGTGTGTTGTGTGTGTGTGTGCATGCTCGTCCGAGTAAAGTTGAGGACGATTACAGGAAACGAATTTTTGCTGCAGTCAGACACAGACACAGTGATAATCGAGTGGTACGGCACAATACAGAAAGTCATTAACAGACTCGTGAGTCTATCCTTATGATTAATATATCAAATATGGCCGTTTACGTTTATAAAATCTGCGTTGCTAAAGGCGATTCGGTTCGTGCCTGCGTTTGTGTGCGTTTTACAGGATAAAGAGAATCCTCTGGATAGCATATTGCAGTATTCGTTGAGGCGAACCGGCTCCTTGGATTTGTTGGACCATAGTGGAGATGAAGATGAGAACCGTCCAGGATACAAACTCTCCCGTTAGTAATGCAAACACACAGTGCGCTGTATAAGTAGAAGACTGAACACCACACACACACACACACACACACACACACATATACATAAATACACATATGTGTGTGTGTGTATCTGTATATAGACACAGTTCAGCCATAAAGCTATTTAAGTATTAGTAAGCCTGCAGTCTCTAGTCTATAATCATAGAATTCCAAAAACATATTTCGATGATGATGATAATAGACCATGAGATTATTTTATAAGACGTATTATCTACAAATCGTATATTTGAACAAGTTCTCGCGGCGCTGTGCAGCATTCCAAAAAAAAAACCAAACGTCTTTTTCTATCCTTCTCCGTACAGTCCCTCGCTCCATTTCTAATTTGGAGACTTCAGATCGGAAACGAGTGAAGAGTCGCTTGAAGAAGCTCATCCTACGGAGACCACCGATTCAGGCATTACAGGAAAAAGGCTTAATCAAAGGTGAGTTATATTAAAGTGTTGTCATGTTGAGGAGGGAATAACGGATAAATTACAGATATTTGGCTTTTGGATATTCAGGCTTGCTGTATACGACACACCATCTACTGTATATAGCTGCCCTGAATATCCGTAGGCCAAACACACACACCCACACACACATACCCACACACACAGTGAGAGAAGCAATACAGTACATATACAGTATGTGATGCAATATGTGTATAATATATAGATAGCAGTAGAATTTAACATTAAATAAACATGGTTACTTTATTTATAATGCATGTGTGTGTGGTAGTAACCGATAAAAAGATTTACATATACATATTATAATCGTTTTTTTTGCATGTATAATATTTTCTTTCATTTTTTTAAACTGTATTAATTAAAACCTGCCTATATATATATATATATATATATAGATATAGATATATATATATATATATATATATATATATATATATATTATATATTATAGATATAATTTAGATTCAGGTAATGCGGTAGTAGATGCTTAGATGATGAATGAATGAATGAATGAATATTATATAGATATAATTATATTCTGTTACTGAATTGGTATAAACATTCAAAGGAAAACTCTATCCAAAGGAAAACAAAATAAAGTATTGTTTGTAAGTGAAAAAAGAAAGGAACACTTTTGAGACAAAAACTTCCCCTATGTGGCTTAGTGGTTAGCGCGTTCGCCTCACACCGCCAGGGTCCGGGTTCGATTCCCGTCTCGGACATGTGTGTGTGGAGTTTGCATGTTTCTCCCCGTGCCTCAGGGGGTTTTTTCTCCGGGTTCTCCGGTTTCCTCCCCCGGTCCCAAAACATGCACGGTAGGTTGATTGGCCCTTGGAAAATTGTCCCTAGTGTATGAATGTGTGTGTGTGAGTGGGGGGCCTGTGGTGAGTGGTTAACGTTCGCCTCACACCGCCAGGATCCGGGTTCGATTACCGTCTCGGTCATGTGTGTGTGATTTTGCATGTTTCCCCGTGCATCGGGGGTTTTTCTCCGGGTTCTCCGGTTTTCCCCCGGTCCAAAAACATGCACGTGGATAGGTTGATTGGCACCTTGGAAAAAATTGTCCCGTAGTGTATGAATGTTTGTGTGAATGTGTGTGTGTGTGCCCTGCGATGGGTTGGCATTCCATCCAGGGTGTATCCTGCCTTAATGCCCATAGACGCCTGAGATAGGCACAGGCTCCCCGTGACCCGATGGAAGATCGGATAAAGCGGTAGAAGATGAATGAATGAATGCTGAAGAATTGTGTGTGTGTGTGTGTGTGCCCTGCGATGGGTTGGCATTCCATCCAGGGTGTATCCTGCCTTAATGCCCATAGACGCCTGAGATAGACACAGGCTCCCCGTGACCCGAGGGAAGATCGGATATAGCGGTAGAAAATGAATGAATGAATGAACTTCCCCTATTTCTAGCAATGCTGATACTTTGTGCTGATACAGAGACTTTTGTGTGTCTAAAAAGCGTTTGTCAATAAGCATTCAATAAAACTTAAAGATGAATGTATATAAGAAAAGTAGATCCTGCACAATAAGGGTTAATAACACTACATCTGATTATATGTGCGTGTCATGTCCAGTACAAATGTGTGTGTGTGAATGTGAGTGTGTGTGTGTTCCCTGCGATGGGTTGGCATTCCATCCAGGGTGTATCCTCCCTTAATGCCCATAGACACCTGAGATAGGCACAGACTCCCCGTGACCCGAGGGAAGATTAGCGGTAGAAGATGAATGAATGAATGTCCAGTACAATCCTCGCCATGTTAAACTGTATTGTAGTAATGGTGTGATCGATGTGTGCGTTTTGATTCTCCCAGACCAGGTGTTTGGCTGTAGTTTGGAGTTGCTGTGTGAGCGGGAGAAGAGCACAGTGCCACGGTTTGTCAGAAACTGTACCGAAACAGTGGAGAAGAAAGGTATGCCTACATATCATATCAGTATTCGTGTAAAATGTCACATTGAATTCCTGCTTCCTATCTGAGCAGGAGCACATAGTTCTGTACCAACGCAAACTTGCAGAAAAGAAACGGATGAGTATATCGAAGCGGTCGACATTAAAATATATCCTGCGTGTACCTTACTGCTAAATAACTCAATACGGTTTCCCTCCAGCCCCGAGAAATGGGTCTACGTGCGCACCTTCCAACATTGTGCTTCCCCTTTTGGTTCTTTCCTCTTTTGCGCCGCAAATTTGCATCCTTCAAATTTGCATTCAAATGTTAGATGTTACTTTTGTATTGTGTTTCTGTCAGTCACAAATCAGAAGTTCAAATGTAGCCTGGGTAAACAACAACAACAACAAAAGGAACCAGAGCCCTAAATGTTTCAAAAGCTACATTAAGCTTTTAAGGGTCTTAACAGTAAGTCTTTTGTTAGGAATTGAACAAATGCACTTTTGCGCTTTCCTTTGCGGCTGTGAACTTTTTTACACCCTGTCAAAAGCTTCTTGTGCATAAAGGTAAAATCAAGACAATGGTACAAATCTTTGATGTGTTTGCGACGTATTTTTTTCCGCCTTTTTTTTTTTTCAACAAAAAAACCCAAACCATAACGAGTTTCATTCTTGCTCGTTTCCCGATCTAGTGATTTTAAACGTTTCGTATTTGGTTTGCTCCATTTTTTTTGTCCAGTTTTGTCTAGAAATATGCATCTGTGGGGCACGGTGGCTTAGTGGTTAGCACGTTCGCCTCACACCGCCAGGGTCCGGGTTCGATTCCCTTCTCGGCCATGTGTGTGTGGAGTTTGCATGTAAAATGTGAAAAAAGAAAGGAACACTTTTGAGACAAAAACTTCCCCTATGTGGCTTAGTGGTTAGCGCGTTCGCCTCACACCGCCAGGGTCCGGGTTCGATTCCCGTCTCATGTTTTGCATGTTCTCCCCGTGCCTCAGGGGGTTTTTCTCCGGGTTCTCCGGTTTCCTCCCAGTCCAAAAACATGCACGGTAGGTTGATTGTCACCTTCGTAAATTGTCCCTAGTGTATGAATGTGGTGTGTGTGTGTGTGTGTGTGTGTGTGCCCTATGATGGGTTGGCATTCCATCCAGGGTGTATCCTGCCTTAATTCCCATAGACTCCTGAGATAGGCACAGACTCCCCGTGACCCGAGGGAAGATCGGATATAGCGGTAGAAGATGAATGAATGAATGAATATGCATCTGTAAATTAAAGCAAGATTTTACCAGACGAGTACAGCTGTATAGTGCCATATGTAGCGATCATTAAATGCATTAAAATTCCCTAATTAAATGGAAAATCAATACTTAATAATTATATTTCTGCGAGTCAAATGAGCAGTGTGACTCTGAGCCTTGTCGTGTCCCTTATAATATTCTCCTTGGTGTGATACATCTGATATCATTACCACCTATGGATAAAACATGCATACTGCCCAGTAGGTAATAAGCTTGTGCATGTGTCTGTGTGTGTGTGTGTGTGTGTGTTTTTCAGGTTTAGAGACAGATGGTATTTACAGAGTCAGTGGAAATCTGGCTGTAATCCAGAAACTACGCTTTGCTGTCAATCACGGTAAGACCAGCGGAGATTACACACCTCTCTAAAACCAATTTGAAAAATACCAGATTGTTTTAATTCAAAGAATACTGTCTTCATTTTTGTAACGCTCGTCGTTCAGGTGAAATCGATATTCTATAACGACCGGACAGCGTGAGTGTGTACTGTAATAATGTATGCAATCAGGTGCTAACAGGTGGCGTGTAACTGCTGTCCATTCTTCCAGAACGAGCCGTGTCTACAGACGGACGTTATCTCTTTCCAGAGGATTTAGTGCCAGGTAGCTCGTCCAATCAGCGGGAAAGAAAAACCCTTGCTTGCTTCCCACTTTAAAGCTAGCTTGCTTTCTCTGTGTTGCCTTTGGGAGAGCCTCTCCGTGTTGCACGGATCTGATAACAGCTGCATTGAACTCATTATAGCCGAGCACCAGAACGAGCTAATGAAGTTTCGGTTATGTGGTCTCGGTGTGTATCCGTGATTCAACTTCGGTTAAAGGACGTCATTTAGGTTCCACTGATAATGTATTTCCAAAACATATTCTTCCTTTAAATGGTAATACTGGAGGACATGTATTGGGAATGGACAGAGTCAAACATACCAGCATAATAATGGTGCTAATCTGGCAATAATGTATTTCTTCGCAAAAATTGATATGTAGCCCATACTTTTGTGGAAAGCGTTATTCACTTGTAATCCACTAGGGGGCAAGTTAGAGTAAACTCTGTATCAGACTCTGACACAAGTTTTTATTTATTCATTCATTCATTCATCTTCTACCGCTTTATCCGATCTTCCTCGGGTCACGGGGAGCCTGTGCCTGTCTCAGACGTCTATGGGCATTAAGGCAGGATACACCCTGGATGGAATGGCAACCCATCGCAGGGCACACACACACACACACACACACACATTCACGCACACATTCATACACTAGGGACAATTTTCCAAGGTGCCAATCAACCTACGTGCATGTTTTTGGACCGGGGGAAACCGGAGAACCCGGAGAAAAAAACCCCTGAGGCACGGGGGAGAACATGCAAACTCCACACACACATTCCCGAGACGGGAATCGAACCCGGATCCTGGCGGTGTGAGGCGAACGTGCTAACCACTAAGCCACCGTGCCCCGTTTTTATTTATTAATATTTTTAAATCTAGAGGCAGCAATATATCATTATAGATAAACAAATCCATTTTTTAAGTATTGATCAGTAAACAAGTGTCAGCGTGTCTCAACAATTTCCACATTAGTGTCTGACTAGAAATGAATAGAAGCAATGTTGACTGGAACGTAATGACACATTTTCACATGTATTTAACAACAATCCAACCCGGCAATAATAGCCTGGATATTATTCTATCATGTGCATAATCTGTCAACATATTCAGCAGTTTATTTTTGTTGTTGTGGGGAGTTTTATTATATTCCTGAGGCTCGTTGGATAGACGTCAATAGACGTCCCATTTACATGAAATGTCCTTGTGTTTAAATTACACAGGGTTGAAAAAACATGTTCAAGAAAATATGGCGGGGGCCGAAAAATCATGGCTTTTTAGGGCTTGAAATTGTGTTGATGTTGATTTTGATCACTAAGATGGTTATTTTTTGGATTTCCGGCCCATTTGACATTAGAATAAGCCCAATGTGGCCTGGTACCGAATATGTTCTGATCTTGAGGAAGTTTATGACTGACACCTTGTGGCTGATGCCAATGCACACACAGCGTATTGAAGCCTACATGCTGCTCTGTTGATTGTTTTGGGTATTTGTGAATGAATCGAAAAATTCAATATAAAATTATATAACAATATAGCCGGGAGGATATATACGATTGCGTCATGTTGCTGACCTTTGAGACCCATCTCACCCATATCTGTGAAAACTTTTCACTGAGATGTGCGTGCGTCTTTGTGGTCTTTGTATGAACAGCTCAAACTAATGCGCTATAAAATGCTTCGGTCCGTTTTTTTGGCATTTTGCGCTATTCGTCCCTTGTCTCACCCTCTTTTATGTTTCCTGCGCTATTTCACTGTTGTCTCGTTGCCTCTTGCGCCGCAGTAAATGTATGCATTTGAACCTGCAACTCGATATCTGTTTTATTCACTCCCAAACCCATCCTTTCTTTGTTGTGGCTTAGTGGAGCATATAGACCTGGAAGACCCCGAGTGGGAGGACATCCATGTGATAACAGGAGCCCTTAAACTCTTCTTTAGAGAGCTTCCTGAGCCACTTGTCCCATATACCCTGTTTCAAGACATCGTCGAGGCTGTCAGTAAGTGAGAGAATGGATGATTGGTGGGTGGGTAGAGAGGTGGATGGACGGATACTTGTATCGGATGGATGGATAGATGGATGGATGAGTCCAGGAGTAAATGATAAGTTATTAGAAACTGAGAATATATATATATATATATATATATATAGATATATATATATATATATATATATATATATATATATATATATTGTGTGTGTGTGCACTTTATTATGTTGTAATGTTTGTTATGGCAGCATTTGTCTGGATTGTGCTAAAATTCAAATGTTAATCCTTGTGCTACAACTCAGCCGAAGGGGGGGGGGGGGGGGGATAAAAAAAAAAAAAAAATCTTCCAAAATCCTACCCACAGTGTTTGATTGACAGGGCTACCTTTGTTGACTGTGAAAATGCAAATGCGAACAGGATTGCAGAGGTGTTTTTATTTTTGGCTGAGTTGTAGTGTAAGGATGAGAACGTGCAATCGCAAAAAAAAAAAAAGGAGGGGGGGGGGGGGGGTGGCATCCTATTCATTTTTCCCACCTGCTCGAATCATGCCAATTAAGACATCGAAACCGGAATGTCAAGCAGACCTTCGCGCTTGTGTTTTGATTTTGACAGTTAGGTTACATCGCACTGTGAAACAAGATGTACATTTTTCAATTGATTGGCGCGAATTGTGCACACTCACGGATATATGCAGCCGAACAATTCTTTTGGATATATATATATATATCTATATATATATATATATATATATATATATATATATATATATATATATATATATATATATATATATATTTTGACTAAACTTAGGTCTTAATGGAAATAATAAACTATTATCAAGCCTACAAGCTTGTTACTATGTTGATCATTTACTAAATCAAAGAGCAGATTATTATTGTTTATTAAATATATATATATATATGTGTGTGTGTGTGTGTGTGTGTGTGTGTACATTTTAGAGCTGACTGATTACTTGGATAAAGTGGAACGGATAAAATTGCTGGTCTTCAGCATGCCTCCACCGAACCATGATACCATGAGACACATGTTCCATCATCTTAAGCGGTATGTACATAGCTGTATGTATGTACGTAGCTACAATTTGAGGGTCTATTAGTGTTAATGACAGTGTTGGGAAGGCTACTTTGGAAGTGTAACAGATTACAGATTACAAACGACCCGAATCACAATGTAATAAGTAGTGTAACTTTTCAATTAATTTATAAAAGTTAAGCGACTGATTACCTTTTTTATTGCTTTCATTTGTCCACTAGGGGGCGCTTTAAGTTAACATTGTAAGAAAAAAAAGGTTTTCAAACCTTCGGGGGAAAAAAATGATCAAAATCACGTTTCGGAATAAAGCATAGATTTTACGTTAAATTCTTCAGATATAACCCGATGTAATCTTTAACCGTTTCATAAGTAACAGTAATTTAATTACACATTTTCCTCAGTAACTGTTTATCCGTTACGTTGATTTTGTCGTTATTAAACGTTACGTGTAACTAGTTACTCCCCGACACTGGTTAACGATGACGTAGAAAACAAATAACCAGCCTGTGTGCTGTGTGTCTTTAGTATTCCAAGTGGTCAATTCGCATTTTCTAGATGCTCATGAAGGCTCTTGCTGATGCCGTGCGAGTTCTAGTTACGGAGGCCATAATTAGGCGTAAAAGAACCAAATTGTCCTTTTACATCTTGAAGACTTTTTCCCCAGTAATACCTTTTTCAACCACAAGATGGGGTGAAGTGCTCACATTGTTTAAAAGTTTATTTTAATGCTCCTCACTCTGTTCAGTGTTGCTAAAGGACCCATTTTGCCTATAATTTGTTTAGTAAAAATTAGGGATGTCTAAATATTTCATCACGATTATATATCGTTATGAATATATGTACCGTAAC
>JACRUU010000016.1:3285902-3360902 GCA_030449085.1 Kryptopterus vitreolus
TCCAATATTATAGGGTGTTTAGATCATTATTGCCTCTGCCCTGATTAAATCCCCAGTTCTAGATGAAGAAAAGCGGCCACAGAGCATGATACTGCCACCACCATGACTCATTGTGAAGTATTGTGCTAAAAATATATAGGGTTAGCTTGACATTTTGCTCAAAACATTAGTCTCATTAAACCATAATCCATTGTTCCACATGGTTTTACGAGACTCTGTGTATTAATAGTCTGTTTCCCCCCCTCGCACAGAAAAAACACAGGGAAGATTTAGGGATTCTTGTCACATGTAGTAATCATCCAATACTAGCCAGAAAATGCTGATAATTCTTTTCGACTTCTCATCAACTTTAGAAAGACCCCCCTGATTTTAGTAACGCTACTCTTATGCCATATGTTATAAGCTCTCGCACTTCAGCGTTTATAAAAATAAAAGATTTTTAGTTAATCCATAAATTCAATTGATTCGAGTACACTCATTTTAATTAAATTCCTATTTGTATATGTTGCAGTTGATCAATTAAATTGTCATGGATTCTAATGAGATAAAGATACAAACATAAAACATGCCATTTAAATTTGCATGTGTATTTATTTATTTATTTATTTTTATAGCCACTGTATGTAAAAGGTCCGTTTTCTGTGGTTCTTTCAATTTATTTACTCTATACTTTATACAGTGAGACCTGATCATATGAGATTCCATAAATATTCCTCCAGAATAGTGTTTCTATTCTAAGGAAGACCAAATACCAAATAAAATGTCCTTTAATGCACTAAAATTATATGAAATTCTAGATTTGAATTATAATTTCTACCCCTATATCAGTATTTTTATTTTAAGATTTAAACAATTTGTAATGACCTAAATATTCACCATGTTCTCAATGTTTTCGTTGCCATATGTGTTAAATACATGTATTAAATAAACAAGTATTTGAGTAAATGCATAATGCAGCTGTTAAAGAATTGTTTCGTTTAGTTGAGGCCAGGATTTATTTATTTAATTAATAGTCTAAACATTGATTTAAAAGGTATTTTGCGTTTTGCTTATCTTGTCTTTTGTATAAGGATCTGAAACCATTCAGCATAGCAACTATGCAAAAAATAGAGGAAATGACTCCGAATTGATAAATATACTCTTTTCTGTCAATGGAAAAATCCTTATTATTATTATTATTATTATTATTATTATTAAAATATAATTGTGAATTTGATTGTTAGACTGGAGTTACCCAAGGGTTATTCGTATTGCTTGAATCATGAATTTTGCTCTGTATATGTCCTGAATGTGAATGTCCGCTCCTCAGTGTATGAACTGATGCTTAAGTGCAGTTTTACCTGTGAACGGTACTGAGTGGAGGCTGTGGAAGGTTTTTGGGTTAGAAGTGTCGACTGATAGGTCTTTGAGCAAGGTCCGTAATCCTACGTATTTCTCTCATTTCCATGCTGGCATATTCGAAAAAGAGATTTTTATTGTATTGCGATGTATATATGATATATATATATATATATAGTTATATATATATATATATATATATATATATATATATATATAGATATATATGACAAATAAAAGCTTCTTTGTCTTAAAAAATGAAATAAAATTGAGTTTTTGGAGTGTCCTAGACAAAGTCCTGACTTGAACCCTATTGAAATCGCTGTGGCAAGAGCTAAAACGGGCAGTTCATGCTTGAAAGCCGTCCAGTGTTCTTGAATTACAACAACGCTGCAGTGTAAAAGACAAATCTTCATCTATTGGAAGCTTTCGGCTGCAACTAGTGATGCTATTTTTAAGTTTTGGCTCTTTCAATCTATATTTCGTTAATAGACGAAACAATGTTTTGCGATTCCTCATGTTTATCTCGTCTTGCTAAAAGATTTGGTGTGAGGAATCTGAAACTGTTTAGCATGATAAATAAAAATAATAATAAAAAAAAACAGAGGAAATAATACAGCATTGAAGAATATATTCTTTTCTCTCACTGCGAAATGGTACTTATGCTTCCTCTCGTCTCTCTTCACTTCTAATTGCCTCCTGCCAAGTATTGCGACACGACACACACGCATATTTGTGTTTGGCAGGAAACCATTACATTAGAGCAGTGTATCCAGTCTTCTAGTTCAACATCTGCACGCAGCAGATCCCAGTTCAATGAAAACCATAACGATTTAAAAGAGGAACACATTCATGAGAGGACCTGAAGACTGTCAGTGACGATGTGTCCGCAAAATCTTAAATGTTTCGTACGCTAATCAGCATTAGCACTTTACAGATGTTTAGCGTCTATGTTCGCCGGCTTAGAGTATACAAAAAAATGATTCCTGCAGTATATCATTATTGAATCGAATCATCACCAAACAAAACATAAAAAAAAAACAAGTGCAAGATGTTTATAACATTAAAAAACCCTATTCAGTATCTAGAACCATTAAAATAAGCACTAATAAACAACCTTCATTACCACCAGGGGGTGATGTGAATACTTGTGGTTTTAAGCATTCTTAATCTTTCATGTCTTTATTGTCGAATTATATATATATTAATAATATATTAAATTAATAATCACGTCGAGCATATTTTTGTTTATTTGTCTGATAAGGAGGAACATCTATTATATACGGTAAAAGCTCATCCTCAAAAGACTGATGCATTATGGGCTGCATCTTATGTGACGGTGTAAAATTTTATTCTAATAAGATACTCTGAATTATATTCTAAGAATGCTTAGTACAGTGAAAGCATTGTGACATAGCAACTCCCTAAATCTATTACTATTATTATTTGTTGTAAAATAAATAGATAGATAGATAGATAGATAGATAGATAGATAGATAGATAGATAGATAGATAGATAGATAGATAGATGGATTTGATTACTTGCAACTCAATTTGTAACTTGCCTTTAACTTAGCCTCTATTAACACTATGTAATATGTAGAAGTACTAGTTGCACATTATTAGTCAATAATCACAAAAATAAAGTACATGCTTATTGAGCTTCATGACTGTTATTTCCAATATAATGTTTACAACGAAAAAAATCAAACGATCGTTTAAGTTCAACAAAATTCCTGTAGATTTTTCCAGTCTTTGTCTAGTTTATATCACAAATACTGTATAAATGTAAGGCCATTAAATCTCACATGGGGTGGCATCCTTATTCTAACAGCTCATTTATACAGCTGCATTAAAGGATCTATATATTTATTTATTTATTTAATATTATGGCCAAAACCAAACCGTTTTTTTTTCCCAGGAGAATCCTTGTCCTCCTGAGGAACCCCCAGATATTCCAAACCTAAATCGTAGACATAATCTCTCCATCATATCTGGGCATTTTTTTTCTGATAGGATGCGCCAAACAGGCTCTGATCAAGACACGACCTTGCTGAGTGCTAAAACCACGAAGCCTCTCTCAGATTGTCAAGCTTCACAGCTGTAAATATCTGGATTGTAGGATGAATCATGAGGATAAATATTTGTGTGGGACAGTGACTATAAAATCGGCTGCGACAGTGCGTTGCTCTGTCATTAATAATATCTCAATATACTTACATTCTTTTACTGTGGTGGAGCAAAACAATGTTGTACGTTGTCTCATGGGATCATATCACCTAACACCTGAGGGCTCTGCACTTTCTCCCTAGCTGTTTTACTCCTGTCACAAGAATAACATCACCTGCATATATATATATATATATATATATATATATATATATATATATGAGGGGCACGGTGGCTTAGTGGTTAGCACGTTCGCCTCACACCTCCAGGGTCCGGGTTCGATTCCCGTCTCGGCCATGTGTGTGTGGAGTTTTGCATGTTCTCCCCGTGCCTCAGGGGGTTTTTTTTCTCCGGGTTCTCCGGTTTCCTCCCCCGGTCCAAAAAAACATGCACTGTAGGTTGATTGGCACCTTGGAAAATTGTCCCTAGTGAGTGTGTGTGTGTGTGTGTGTGTGTGTGTCCAGGGTGTATCCTGCCTTAATGCCCATAGACACCAGAGGCTCCCCGTGACCCGAGGCTGTAGAAGATGAATGAATATATATATATATATATATATATATATATATATATATATATATATATATATACGCACACACAAAACACATTATAATATATATATATATATATATATATAAAAAGATGAATGAAAGAAGAAGATGAATGATGAGATATAATATATATATAGATATATATATATATATATATATATATATATATATATATATATATACACGCACACACATTATAATATATATATATATATGTATGTATATATACTATATATATATATATATATATATATATATATGTATATGTATATATATATATATATATATATATATATATATATATATATATACTATATATATATATATATATATAATGTGAACACAAAATGAACAAAGTAGTGTTACGGTGACAAATCAATTTCCTTTTTTAGATTAATTTATGTACTTATGCAGTTTCGGGACAGCCCAAAGTCCACATCTGACTCAGAATGTAAACAGGGGACCTCAGTGCTCATCGGGGGATGAAGATGATTCATTCTGCCAAGTGTGCTTTTTTTTTTTTATATATATAAGTAATTTATATAATACATTACTAAAAAGCCTGAAGTAATTGCATACAATATTAATTATTTTAATATTTGTTCTAAAAAGAAAAGAAAAATATGCTAGACAATGGCAGATGCACACTGCACCCTATTAACAGCCTGGGAATTAAAATGTACGACTTTATTAAACTGTAATAATGTATACACAAAAAAATAATTCTATAAAAAAAAAAAGAACAGAAAAAAAGCTGAACATCTTTTTTTTTGTATAAAAGCGACACTGATGCAAGTTAGACAGACTATTTAAATATCTTATGAAGACATACATTTGGCAAAATATTATAGATAGAGAAACACTGACTTAGGATAAAGCAGGAACCAAAAATTGTGGAAGAAAAAGCACCATTTTCTGCTTGGGCAGATGAATGGTGTTGTGCATTGCTTAGGAACCCTTGCATAGCTAAATGGCACAGATTAACAAAACCTCAGTAATGCCATATTTGCCACTCTGTGCAGTCTCGTGCAACAATGCAGAATGCAACAACGATATGTTTCGTTCACATATGTAACAGGTTTTTCAGAGTTGGACAGCCTACACAGACCAATCGCTTTCATTCTCTTTTGTTAAAAAAAAAAAAAGAATAAAAAAAAAAAGAAATCTGTCACAGTGGCATGAGGCACAGAATGCATGCTTTAACACAGACAACCTGGCAGAAGAGAGTGCACATACTTTTGGAAACTTGTTTTGGAAATGATCGTTCTTCACAGTGCAGATACAGATCCCTATCAAACGAAATTTTTCGGAGATCTTTACTCGTTAAGATGATTACGATAGATGAAATTGGAGAAACGCTACAATTTGCTTAAGTATAAGGAAACTGCGAAGGCAAAAGTGGTTTTCCTTTCATTTGTGGTCGTTTTTTTTGGTAAGCTGTAAACCTCTCTGATGATATCTTTGGTCCAAAAAAAAAAAAAAAAAAAAAAAGAGTTTTTAATAAAGCACCAAATATACAGTCTGGATTTGGGTCCCTTAGGCCTTGTAGGAATAGAATTGGTGTGCATGTTTTGCATAGTCGTCTTGAAACAGCATAGGCACAAAGTGGACCTTTAAGCACTTCAAATTAATTCAATATACAATATTGTCCTTTTGTTTGTTTGTTTTTTAGCGCATTTTCGGCAAATTGAGGCAAAGCTTGAAATATGTTCATACAATTCTTTTGATTTATGTCTCTTAATTCCTCGCCGGGATCCACGTTGACCTCGCCATTGTGTTCGCGCTTTGTGTCCTTCTCCTTTTTCCTTTCGCCATCTTCACTTAAGTGTTCCAGGTGTCTAGTTCGGCCCTCTACCTCCCTCCTTTTCTCATGTGCAAGATTACTGAGCAGGTTTTCGTCCTCCTCTTCCTCCTCCTCCTCTTCCTCCTCCTCCTCCTCCTCCTCCTCTTCTTCTTCTGCTCTGTATCCTAGAGGAACCCCGTCCATGCTGGAATCACTGAGGAACGTTGCGGTTTCCTCCGGAGGAACAGAGTCGTCTCTCGTCTCAGGATGAAGTTGGGTGCGTGGGCTGGTGTAGAGAGCCAGGTCGCCCAAAACCTGCTCGTCTCCCTGGGCGTCAGGGTCGTTGTCCCGGCCGCAGAACGCATATCGGTGGTTCATGTGCTGCGAATAGGAGCCCGAGTGCGAGAAACGCTTGCCACATTTATCACACTGATAGGGCTTTTCTCCAGAGTGAAGCCGGCTGTGCTCAATCAGATGGTGCTTGTGTTTAAATGCTTTCTTACAGATCTGGCACTCATGTGGACGCTTCCCTAAATGAAACACAAAACAAAAAGCATGACTATTGTGTATTTTGTTTTCTGATACCATCACACTCAAATCGTATTGGTCCAAATGTGTTTTTAGGGCTGTCAATGTTAATAACACGTTAACGCAAGTTAAGTTTAACGGCACTAATTATCATCGGCCGATCTGCTCCTTCACTTGGCGCTGTGTTCGGCCTAATGCGCATTCACAGCAGGTTTATACAGAAAGCAACCAAAACCGGAACATAATTCTTAAAGGAGCCACGTACCATATTTAACAGTTAAAACCCCTGAACCCATAAAATTAACATTTGAAATGAACAAGAAAGGAATTCATTAACAAGGAATTAATATTAAAAGAATGATTTCTTTATCAATAAATATTAGATAAATATTTAATAGTATATAAAAATAAATATTTTTAATAAAATAAATATTAAATAAAAAATAACTTTTGTTAAAGGGAGAGATTTTGAGAGAAATGTATTTTATTATAACATCTGTAACAGTTCTTTAGAGTATTAGAGACATGAAAAGTATTCATTTGTGGTACGTTGAAAACGTGCAATTAATGTGCACTTAATCATATATAATCATTTTATATAAAAGATACTTTGCAATATAAATTTTGTATAATAAAATAAAGCTATAACTCGAGAGGAACTTGCATGACACATATCCAAATGATATTTCCTGTGAGTAAAATGATTATTATGTATTTTTCAAGAGTCTCCAGATATTTTTGATTTACAAAATATGTGGTTATGAAATTTCAATGTAACTTTTACAGGACTATAACTGTAATTCATTTCTTATAACCTGGAATAACCCGAGGGAAAAAAAAGGAACAAAATCAGTATCAATTTTAATGGTTAAAAAAATATTAGGGAAAAATATTACTGTAAATTAAATTGTTAAATCTTATTAATAAATAATCATGTTGAGGTGACCCCACTTTAGTAAATACTCCCTCATTAAAGTATTGTTTTTGTAAATAATAAGTTAGACAAATAAAAAAATATTTTTTTAAAAAGATGATGATAAAATAAATAAATAAATAAAAAGAGTCAAATTCAAGCAAAGTTCAATAACCGTGACATAAACAAACACACAATTTTCAGTCACGGCCACTTAATTAATACACCCCTCCCCTACAACCGATATTCCTAGACGCAAACATTCACGATAAATTCATGTTCTTTAAAGTGCGTCGGTACCTGTGTGTTCGTATTTATGACGCAGCAAAGAGCTGCTCTTCTGGAAGCTTTTGTCACAGATGTCGCATGCGTATAATCCTTCTTCTGTCTTCCTGAGTCTTTTTCTCCCCGGACCCTGGTCTCCATCCAGCCCCTCCTCCATCAGAGCGAGATAGTCTAGACTACCTCGACTTCTGGCATCACCCTGAAAAACAGACGTCCATGATGTTAATTAGGGACTCGAAAAAGTAGTGAATATGAAGCCCAACCTTCCCATTGATAGTAACATGGACACAATGCAAGTCATTTTCTGACTGTGAATTTTTTTTTTTAATGTGTGTGTAAACAAGCTTGCATTTTTCTCTGCCCTTTGCAGATGGGGCTGGAATTCCCCTGTGAGTAATATACTTGTTTACAGCAATGCATGAAGAGAAAACCTACAAGAGCCCAAAGACATGTAAAAGGCCTGTTATGATTCTTTAGGCAACACTAAAGATGGTGCTTAGGTTTATGAAGTGTCCTTGAGTTGAACTGAAAGTTGCTTATATTGTAAAAACGATGAGGAAGGGGAGGTGGGTGGTTGGCTTTCGGTATAGGTATTAACATGCATTAATAAGATTCTTGCATACATGCAAATATCGTTAAAATGTTTACATCTGCTTAACACCGTCTCCTCCAGTAAAGGAAATATTCGTTGCGTACGTACGATGCTTGCGGTTGAGCTGCTACTCACCATGACGTTTATCTCCTGATGCATTCGTTTCAGCATGTTCTCAGACTCTGCCTCCATCATATACGCGATGGGCGAGAGAAAGCCAGGGCTCGGTGCTGGAGGCGTCAAAGGAAGCGATGTCTGGCCGTTATGCCCCATTGCTGGAAGGCCGCTTGACATGATCGGGTTAAAAAAGGAGTAGTTGCTGAAAACGGCGCTTCCGAATAACGGCCTGTAAGCCACACCGACTTCATGATGGGACGGAGGGCTCATCCTTCTGCTAATGTGCTCCACGTCCCTGTGGTCCGTCCGTGGCGAGCTGCCGTTGCAGTCCGATCCAGGCTCGGAGCCTTTACGTGCTTTGGGAATGGAGAGGTCTAGCGGTTCGCTCTGAGAACCCTCGGATCTGGGCGACGGTCTGTGTTGGACAAGCCGGCACGGTGATATGACTGATGGCGAGCCGTAGCCCGGATGTCGACGCTCTTGTAGCGAGGGCGAAGTCGGGCTCGTGACGCTCGAGTTTCCAGGGCTGTCTGTCTTGGTGCTCGGCCAGAACGGATGTGCAGGTTCAGAGCGGAAGTGCAAAGGCGACTGCATCGGGACGAGCAGCTGCTGTGGAAGCGAATGCCAGGATGCCCGTTGTGGAGAAGGCAGCTCTCTGGTCATGCCATTAGGGGGAGGAGCTTTCTGCGTGTCATAGAGGTTCTGGGCGACCCGGGAGAAGTTCAGCGGCGAGCCCTCTTTGGCGACGGGCGTCTGCGCAGGTTCCTGCTCGGCCTTTCCTTTACACAAATACCTTTCGTGCTGCTTTAGAACGACTTCGTTCGGAAACAGCTGAAGGCACTGCTGACAAGACACGGCGCCGATGAGCCCGTCGTTCTTCCCCTCCCTGCTTTTCTTGTCGTCTTCCTTGCCTTGCTTGCTGCCTTGACGCTCATCCTTCACCACTTCTTTTCTGAGCATTTCCTGCAGGAGCTGTTCAAATTTGCTCCCGGAATGCAGAAAGGGCAAAAGCGTAGTCCCTTTAAACACCCCCATCCTCATGGCTGCAACAGAATCCCACGGCCTGCTTATCTCCGAAGCTCTGACCGGAGAAGCGACAGATTCTAGTCCCTGATTGGCTAATTGTTCCATGAAGCAACGGTTGAGCTGGGCGTACGGAGAGCTCTTCCCTCTGTTACCATTCCTGCTCCCAACTACAGGGGGCGACGTCGGGGAGGGGAAGAGGTAGGCGGCGTGAGAGTGGCCGTTGAAACACGCTCCGTTCCCTAATCCACTCCCGCTAAGGCACTTTTTGCTGCTCAGGTGCGAGCTGTAGGAGCCTGAGTGACTGAAACGTTTCTTGCAGTTGGAGCACTCGTAGGGCTTCTCACCTAAAATGGCAGAGCAACGTTTACTACAGATGGTAGAGCAGTTAGAAACGCCACGGCAATTCCATACGGTTATTCGTGGGCGGTTGTTTATAGTTGCACCAGATAACATTGCTTTGCATTTTGCCATAATGACATTCATAACATTCGTCCCTATTCAACCTCAACATCAAATAAATCAGAAAACGTGTAAATATATGAGTCACATTTAACGTGAAGCAACGGTGACACGCAGGCAGGAAATGAAGTAAGGAACATCAAACGAAAGCCGAACCTAATTTTAGAAAGTAAAATGTATACGCTTTTTTCCTTTTATAAGCATATTTACTGCTTAAAGGTGTACTTAATTTCCTAAGCATATAATTAATCATTAAATGCTAATACTTGCTAATCACTTCTACTGTTTTCTACTGTTTTCCTGTAACAAAACCAGTGAAGTATCGATTATAAAAATAATAATAATAATAATTGTTAGAAAAAAATATACTTTTCGTAACCCCATCCTATAATAAAAAAATATTTTTACAAGAAAATATAACAGGATTTTTCATGCATTTTAATAAAGATTTATTTATTTATTTATTCGTTTATTTATTTAAGGGGCACGTTCGCCTCACACCGACAAAGTCCGGGTTCGATTCCCGTCTCGGCCATGTGTGTGTGTGGAGTTTGCATGTTCTCCCCGTGCCTCAGGGGGTTTTTCTCCGGGTTCTCCGGTTTCCTCCCGGTCCAAAAACATGCACTGTAGGTTGATTGGCACCTTGGAAAATTGTCCCTAGTGTATGAATGTGTGTGAGTGTTTGTGTGTGTGTGTCCTGCGATGGGTTGGCATTCCATCCAGGGTGTATCCTGCTTTAATGCCCATAGACGCCTGAGATAGACACAGACTCCCCGTGACCCGAGGGAAGATCGGATAAAGCGGTAGAAGATTTATTTATTTATTTATTTATTTATTTAAGTGATTATGCAAATGAAAGAATTTCTCATTTTTTTTCTTACCACTATGAATTCGTAGGTGCTCCTTAAGATGATGTTTGTATTTAAAGGCCTTTCCGCACTCCGTACACTTAAATTTACGGTTTTCCATGTTGGGATCCGACACGCTATTCTGCAAAACACACACAGAAAATATTGTTAAAAAAATCAACCTGTACGTAGGATTGTGTTAAAGCCACGTATTACGGCGTGACCTCGCACCTTCTCTTTAACCTGGGTGTGTAGTGCCATGTGCCGCTCCATCTGCGCCCGGTACGGAGTGCTGTACCCACAGAGGGGACACAAACTGTTCCCTCCATCCCTCTCCTGGCACACCCTCATGTGTTCTTTGAGGTAGCTGCCCTGCTGGTATGGCTGATGGCAAAATGGACACACCTGCATTTCTGTCACTGTAGGATCGGGGCTCCCAGGGTCTGTGTCTGCTAATCAGGAGAGGAACCTTGATTACTAAAGGTGAAATTTCATTTAGAGTTATATGAAATATATTATATGTTTATAATAGAGTTATATGAAATGATTTTTTTGTGTTTATAAAAACATTATAAAAGCCTTTTTTCATTTATTAGGCAAAATATATCAATTACGAAAGCATCAATTAATATACGATGGGGGGGGGGGGTAAAGCCATTTTTATTTGCATTAGACCCTTTTTTCATTGGACATTTGATATAAAAATCAAATGATTTATAAATAAATATTGCATGCAAATTTCCAGTCTTGTTTTGTCTCATGTTGCGTGATTTTTGCTGATAAATGAACTTCATAAATCTTTTCTTTTTCTTAATCATCGTCTCATTTTTCACTTCATGACCTTTGATTGTTGCAAGCGATTGAGTACTGATTTGACCTGTATTTTTCCACTTCAGATATTACATTTTGTGTATATTTGGCAAAACAAAGCTTTTGCGAGGCCAGACTAAACAACAACAACAACAAAAAATTGTCTTTGTTAGAATTACCATAAGTAAATACTAAATGAATGGTATTACCATAACATTTTTTTCACCATGCAGCATTATCTCTAATAATCTTGTGTATATATATATATATATATATATATATATATATATATATATATATATATATATATATATATATATTATACATAATATATAGTTTTGATATATTTATCTAACCATTAATATATATATAGTTTTGTATTAAAAAGTACAGTGTATTTTTAAGTTTAAAAACGATGGTCATTTATTCGAAAGATTGGAAAATTCCTTTTTACGTAAATATTTTTGCGTTGTGCCAGTGACGTGTATCAGTAAAACATTGCAGTAAATAATATGCAGAAAATATCCGGCAGATTGAGATATTTCCGAATACTATTTTCGAATCCTTGCATTCATGTACCTTTTCCCTCGGGCGACTCCTGAATGGCTGGTGATAAGGTCGACGGCGTGTCGTCCCGCTTGCCCACTGTGTGGTAGGAAGTGAGAGCGCCGTTGTGTTGCTGGCTGTGTCGCGTGTCAGGGAGGTGGGACACTTTTCTCAGCTGCATTAGGAAGTCATAGCGAGTCCAGTCCTCCATTACATGGGCATCTTTTTGTGCTGAAGAAACAGTGGTGTTTGTGGCTGTTGTAAAACCGTCGTCTGGTGTTGGTATCACTGTCTAATGTCACGATTACTTCTGCTAACTTCCCCCCCACATCTCCACATACAACATATATATATATATATATATATATATATATATGTATATATATATATATATAGATATATATAATATATATAGATAGATAGATAGATAGATAGATAGATAGATAGATAGATAGATAGATAGATAGTACATCACACTTAAACACATCACAAGATTTACATTTGGTTTTCACCAAGTTTTCATATTGCAACTGAATTTGCACATTCCTTTACCCTGCATGAAGATATTGTTCTTGTTTACAACTTGTTTGCTTTTATTGTTTACAGCAAAGCATTTATAGGCATGACGTCGCACGTTCACAAGTGCGATTCCTAGAGAATGAAGCAGTACAATGCATCGTAATGTTTATGTGATTCCATATAACATGGATAATCATAATCATATAAAGTCACTGTTTGAATAGTATATATATATATATATATATATATATATATATATATATATATATATATATATATATACAGGGAATTTAAAGAGCGCTGTAATGGGAATGATGAGAGCTTGAAATGAGGAAAATGTTTCTGAGATTCGCCCACGAGACCAATAAGAGCCAGGGAGCCAAAAAAAACCTATCAAATAACAATATAAAAAGAAAGCGAGGACAAACGCCAGCACTGCGCTGTGACTGGAGGAGGATTTTGCAAATGTTCGCAGATGTCGGCATGACGCTTCCAAGTTACTTTGCTGCGGCCAGAGAAGACACCGAGCACCGAACCGTCATACGGACGGGCTTTTTCTGCGGTAGAGAGACTGGGGGAATGCAAGTGTGCGACGGCGGTTTCTACCTGAGCTGCATGAATCTCTAATTGCGATGAATATTAAAGGAAAGCCGCAGTTACTTACTTTGGAATAGGAACGTCATTTAGTTTGACATGAAAAGCCCTTTGTCATGCCTGCTGTGATGACTTTTTGAAAAGAACCTTTGATACCGCTGTGTTATCTTAATGTGAGCGAGAAGTTTCAATTTCCGTCCTCCGCTTGGTTATTTATCGCCTCTAATATCTCGTAGGTGTTGGAAATTGCTGAAGTCAGGCAACCGGTTTGGAGTCACAACTACTGCAATGATTGTAATCAGGCCTTAATACATCATAACTAAAGAAAGTAGGCAGCTGCAAGCACATAGCCCCCCGAAAAAGAAAAAAGAAATGCCATGTAAATAAACGTTAAATCAGTCAGTATACCTTTCGCTTGGATTCACACTGTCAGGTAAGATAACTTTATTACAGACAGTCTGATTCTAGATTCACGTATAAAGTTCTTTTCGATCCCAAACCTGGTCATTGAAATTGGACTCTGGACACATCTGGGCTTGTAATCAGAGCTAATCAGAGCTACTTACTGTATGCATTGCTCTCTGTCTCTCCGGTGGTACTTGGGAGGGTTGTGTTCTCAGACTCGTCCCAGGGCTCCAGCGAGGGGCTCAGACTGGTAGCGCGAGTGGAGCGAGGAGGACTTCCAGCCTCGGTGCCCTCGCTGGGTGTCAGACTCATTTTATCTTGTTCATTTCTTTCTTCCTGCACATCCGTCCCCCACGCACAGCCCTCATCCTCTCCCTCAGATCCCAGAGAGCACTCTGCAGAGAGAAAAAAAAAAGAGAGAGAGAGAATTGCTATTAAGGAAATATTATAACATATTTTAACTTTTTGTCTGCTATTTATTTCCTTCATTACAATATGTTATTTTGTGTATAATGCAAATACAACTGTGCATTGTATAACTATAGTCAAAATGTTATATTTTAAATAAAAGTGTCGGTGAATACATAATTTTATTAATTTCATATTTAACCATTCATTCATTTAGGTCCTAATTATTTCTAATGATTTATTTGATCTATTTTTTTTTTAATGTGCAACGTCCAATCAATTTTCAAAGTAATTAAAATAGATATAAATAATGAATAAAAATGCTTTTGCATTTTCATTTTCATAGTTTTTTGCATTTTTTTACCATGGGTAATAAAAAAAAAAAAAAATATATATATATATATATATATATATATATATATATATATATATATTGTTGTTATTATTAATTTACTGTTAAATGCTTTTAATCTAAGAAATCAGAAATGAGGAACGGGAAATTCGGAGAAAGGAACAGACAGTTGTGGTCCATTTATATATCATACAATACAAATACAATCATGACTTGTCTTATTTATATTTATAGTGCTTACAAATTAAGGATTTAAAAACAACTCAAAATAGATTAATGGGTATTTTATAGTTTTAGTAAGTAAGAAGTATGTTATAGAACTTCGGAACATTTAAATGCATAAAATACACAGTCACAGTCAAGCTTGCTATTGTGAAATAGTGCAACATCTGCAGCGTTAAATATCTGCGGCAGAAATTTAACCCTGTATCAGCTGCCCTGGCGTTCTGAAAATGAATCTGAGGAGCCAGGAAGTTTACAAAAAATGCAACCTTATCTCGCTGCTCTTTAATTAGTTCAGAAATGACTCTGTATGATCTGCATTTCAAACAAGAATGAAAACTAAAAACTCGAATAATCAAACAAACAAACATGTAAATATATATATATATATATATATATATATATATATATATATATATATATATATATATATATATATCGCAGTGCAGTTCATTTAAACCCAGCAGTCTATCACCTCATAAAGTGCAGTGAAAGTAACAGGAAAATGTACATAATGACAAACATGCTTGTAATAAAGTTAGTAATTTAACTGGAATTGAATTTTAATCATTTTAATAAAAGAATTTGTAGCTATTTTATTTATCCTTCGTACTTCTATGCTCTTCTTTCTAGTTAAAAAAAAGTACCTTTAATTCACATTTATAAATAAATAAACAAGTAAATAAATAAATGTATGTGGCATAATTATGGATGGCTGTGTGTGTATATATGTATATATATATATATATATATATATATATATATATATATATATATATATATATATATACAAATATATATATATATATATATATATATATATACACACACACCCACGCCACACACACACACACACACACACACACACACACACACACACATATATGTATAGCTGGACTCTAATAAGTTGAAGTTAGAAGCCTCTTGGCATCATGTGGCAGGAAGCTGCAGTTTCAGTTCGACTATGATGGAAATAACAATGCAGTGCTGACTCTGTCTGATTGTGTGTGTGTGTGTGTGTGTGTGTGAGACAGGGTGTAAGATGGCATGTAAAGTTCCAGTGTTGCTCATCCATGAGTAATACACACTGTGACCAGGTGAAGCACACACACACATACACACACACACACACACCCACGCACAGTGCACAATTTGATCTTTTCTGTTATGACTGTACACAGCAGCAATACTATAATGACCCCTCCACCCAACGAATCTGGGGTTTGGACAAGACCTTATGTTTGCATGTACGTACACACACACACACACACACACACACACACACACACACACATATATACACACCGTTCACAATGTGACCTTTTCGTGTTATGACTGTGCAGAATTGTGAAGCCGAAATCCAACTCAGTCTAGCAGTTGTAAGCCATAGACGTGTCTCCATACTGGTGTGTGCTCACTTATCCACGTATATGGTCACTTTTTATTCATAAATCACATACTGTTCATATGGTGCTCTCAGTAACAAAGGGCAAGCAGAGGTCATGATTTCTAATGATGTCATTTTTTTTTTTTTTTTGCCGACACCCAGAAGATGCAGCAACACCAACATATAAACTTTGGCCCAGAGCTATTTTGATGAATTTGGCCACAGAAAGCATTTTGAAAATTATCAATAGCGTACACTTTCTCTCAGGGACAACACAGGCAAATCCATCCTCATGTTTGTGCATGCTAAACAAAAAGGATGTTCTCACCAACAGCGCTTGACCTGAACCAGTCAACGGTCTTGGTTTAACTTTACAAGACTAATTTCACTATTTATTATATATTCAGTTTTATTCCGTAGTTCTTTTTTTTGCCTATTTAAAAAAAAAGAAAATACACACAACATATATTTGGACTTTTTCATGCGCTTTTCAACCGTATGCTGTGTTGATTTCCTGTTATAACGTAATATTGCTCTGATGTTTCCATGTAAAACTGTATGTAAAAATTGTGTACTGGAACAACTTTATTTGAAGAAGGAAATAATGATTAGTAATAAAATGCCTTGTCACGATGGCTCGGAAGACACAGGATTTTTTTATAAACGAACCGTTGTTTGTGATGCAAAGTAAATAAAGTTAAATATCAAACATTTTGTAGCCGTTTTCCATCATTGCGAAAAAGAAGATAATATATAGTGTAATATACCAAGCGGGACTGTAACTAAGATATCCACATTACAGTCTGTGCCATTAACGACAAGTCAGAAGAAAGTTGGTTTGATTTGTTTTTTTACAAAAAGTTGTATTTAATATAATAAACAAGGAGGCTGAATATTTAACAGCAGTAAATAAAGTGTGTAAAAAAAAAAGGGATATAACTTTGATCCTGCTTTCAGTCACAATGCAACCATAGACAAATAATAATAATAATAATAATAATAATAATAATTTTTAAAAAAAGGTCAGGCATTATTTTAGTTTCACTGTCATTTTATATGTGTAGTTTTATATGTCATCACTACAGATGTTACATTACACAGAAACAACAGCAACAACAACAAAAAATGATATGAAATTGTATGGTAACCCCATGCACGCTTGAATATCCAATACCATGGTGTTAGAATACATGTAGGTGTTTCTCAGCTTTCGATTTTGCACACAAAGCTTGTGACCACTATGTGAGACTGGAAACTACAATGCTCAAAATCCAATGAAGTTTTTAAGAGTACTACCAAAAAAAAAAAAAAAGAAACGGTACAGAAACCCACATTTTTCTCTTGCATCTTGCGGTACTCGTACGTACAGTGTGAAAGATTTATCAGTACAGTAGTATCAGCCACATTAAACAAACAAACAAAAAATTCAAAAAGTCAAATTTATTCATTTCAGGACGGTGAAATTCAGTTTCCCACGAGCGCTCGGCACTTACTTTTGATTGTAAAGCTTCGAAATCGTTATGACTTATAATCCATCATTACTCAACATCACATTGCCCTGTCTAAACAAAAACAACAAATGCAGATCAAAATATCTGTTGTGGTTTTTTTTTTTTTACCTTCTGTAGGTGACATAAAGTGAAGTCCACTGTGAAGATATTCATCCAGACCTTTTGTTAAGAAAAAAAAAAAAGATCGCTATTAAACCTCTACATTCCTTAAAGCATACACGAAAAAATGCCTTGAGAAATAATCAGATGCCGCTATTTTCAAACTCTGACAATGAGTCACACACACACACACACACACACACACACACACCACATCACAGCTACAACACACCCGACAGTTCTCCTACATACTATCGCTCAGATGTGCGCATGCACACACACACACACACACACACACACACACACACACACATATATATATACACACATATATAAATGCATCAAAGCTTCAGGCATTCTCAGGCGACACAAATGCACCACATGTAGATCAGATTGGATTAAAGAACAAAAACAAAAAGACAAGATGGACTGTAAACGTGCGTGTCACACCGTCACCAGTGTCATTTTTAAGAGACCAATTTGCTTCCTCAGCTTAAATTCGAGTTGCCACGCTGACTACAAGCACACTTTCAAAGTGTGTCACGCTCTGAAGCGCGCAGCTCGAAAGAACGTGACACTATGTACTTTTTTTAAAGGGGTTAACTTGAGGAATGTGTGTGTGTGTGTGTGTGTGTGTGTGTGTGTGTGTTTTTAATGTGTGCCGTACAATCAGCACTTTAAAAAAGACAACTCACTGGAATCTTCATTTACAGCGCGCCGTGCTAGCATCGTACGTTCCTTCACACTTATTCAATGTAGTAGCTTCTCCTCTAACAGCAGTTCTATTTTTTATTTATTTATTTTTTTGCATATTGATGGTCTGGCTTTTATTATTGTGACAGTGAAAGCTCTTCGAATAGATTTGTAGCAATAAATGTGGATATCGCGTTTATACACGGAGATAAATCTTGGTTCAAAGCTTACGAGCCAGCGTTTGGACGCGCTACGTGTGGACAGCGCGATGATCTAAACCCTGCTTTTTGTTGTTTTTTTTTGTCGGAAAAAAAACGACGATCAATTATTCTTTATTCTATATCACATCTATCGCACAGAATAAAAAAGAAACGAAAAGGGAGGGGGGGGGGTAGACTCGTTTGCATGCATATTCATGCACACTCATAATCAATCCGCCCACCCAGATAGCCGCTGATCCGTACTTCATTCTCGTAATTAATTTGGTATGCATGGACATGCATCATCCACACTGCACTACCTGCAGATTACTACCTTTTCATTCATTTTTTACTATATTAGAATATAATATATGTACTAATATCAGTGTTACGGAGTAACTAGTTACGTGTAACGACACTACGTAATTTAGTTACAAAATAAACGTCACAGTAATTCGTTACTGAGGAAACAAAAAATGTGTAATTAAATTACAGTTACTTATGAAAATGTTAACGATTACAAATAGGGTTACATCTGAACAATTTCATGTAAAATCAGTACTTTAGACTACTGCAGCGGTTATCAAATAGTGCCAGGGAGCGCACACGAGACCCCGGGGGAATAGTACAGCTTTTTTATGGTACTAGAATAAAGTATAATTGCACATCCACTACAGTGGGTGGCAGTGGCGCTCTCAGTATCGGAGTATTCGCAGGGAGTACCATGATGGAAAAATGCGGCGAAGCGCATCAAGCATTCGTACACTGGAAAAAATGACGCCCGTCACCACCATCATCCCCACCCCCAACATACTGATACAGTTTCATTGACAAAAATATCACCTCTTTATTCCGTGGTTTTGAAACCTTTCTCCCTAGAACGTTAACTTAAAGTGCCACCTAGTGGACAAATGAAGGTAAACAATAAGTAATCCAATGTCATCGGTTATTTTACTTTCTCTAAAAGTATTGAAAAGTGACAATACTTATAACATTTGTAATCTGTAATCTATTACATTTCCGACACTGACTAATATATAGTGTATAGTATAGTATATTCTAGCTATTAAAATAAATGTGTAGGATCATATCTTATTACTAAACACACACACACACAAATAAATTGTACTGAACTGTATAATTATTGTATTGCAAAGTTGTATTAAAGTGTTTAAACTAGAAGATAACAGTGTTGGTTATCTTTGGTGATTATGGCACTGGAATGAGTGCCTTGAATTTAAATGCATCTTTGAATTGAAATAATAATGTTCTGAAATAAAGTAAAATAAATAAATAAATGATCCTAAGGAAAACAAGAGGGTGCTGCACACCGCAGTGCTTGGGCCCTAAGTAGAAAAAGCCTGATAATGTATAAACAGGCAGCCACAGAGAGCAGGTTGTGCATCGACACATGACGAGGGTTCGTCCCTTTTGCGTTCCTGCCGCGCTAATTCACCTGCGCTCGGGAAGACGGCGCGATTTCTGAGAAGGAGAGAATAAGGGGAGGGGGGAGAGATTGTTGACATGGAGAGAGAGAGAGAGAGAGGGCGATCGGCGGTTCTTTTGCGCGTGAGAAACGTGTGACACAGCGAGGGACCTTGACTCAGATCGTTCTTGAGCAAATATCTCGAGCGGCGCAATAGAGGGGTGCGTGGGGAATTTCCCATGATGAGCTCCAAAACCCTTTTACATGACTGCGCCCACACCGCTTACGTTTAACAAACTCGTAGAGCTTCGGCGTCGAACAACAAGCGCGTTCATTGATTTACCTTCCGAGCTCGCGTCGGAAAAAGGGAAATATATCCGTGGGGGCCAATTCTTCTCTCATTCAGAATGCTTCTTTTTTTCACTTCTGGGCCGTTTCAGGCCGAAAAGGAATGAACACGTGAAAAAAAGGAAACGTATAAAGTGAGTGTCAGCGATGGTTAACTTGTGTAAAAGCTGGCGGAAATCATTTCCATCTGATAAAAACGAGAGAAATGGCTAGATAGAGAGATACAGAGAGAGCTCAGGGGAGACGCAGTGAAATGCGTGACATGTTTACCTGCGTATAAGGCGAGTGGAAAAACGCTTGTATCTGATACTATTTTTGGTTACAGAGTGACATCACGGACATTGTGCATACACCTTTACCATTAGTGTGTGTGTGTGTGTGTGTGTGTGTGTGTGTGTGTGTGTGTGTGTGTGTGTCTACAGACAACAACACCTTCATTTTTCACATCTCAGAGGTTTTGAACAAGCGTCTACTTGCTGCATGTGTAGAGCGAAGGTGTGATTGGCCACGATATCCTATTTCTGACTCATGCACCATTAAAACTAGGTGTAAGGCTGTGTGTGTGTGTGTGTGTGTGTGTGTGTGTGTGTGTGTGTGTGTGTGTGTGTGTGTGTGTGTGTGTGTTTTAAAAGCATATGTTTTATCTGAATATATAAGCGAGCATGTGGATGGGATGTGGATGGTGTTAAAATGTGGAAAAGTGAACAATCCCACACTTTCACCGCTTTGTGAATTCAAGCAACTCTTTTCATTACGCTCCTGTTACAGATTTCACTCGTTCCCATTCTCTCTCTCTCTTTCTATCTCTATCTCTCTCTCTCTCTCCTCTCTCTCTCTCCTTCTGCCCATCTCTTTCCTCTCTTCTTGCACCACACTATAAATTCCACACACCCCCCCCCACACACACACACCGAAATTTGTTTTCTTCTTATTCCTTTTTCTCTTCCCCTCCCAACATAAGAAAATGTTTGCGACCTCTCCGGAGCTATCTGATGTGGTTCGTTATTTTGTGCATTTGCACAAACCGCACAATCGCGGTTCGTGATTATTAAAACATTCTCAGAGCTCGGAGCACACGCACCAAAAAAAAAAAAGAAAAGAAAGTTTTGAAGTTTTAATAGAGGGGGTCTGAAATGAAGGGGAAAAAAAATAAAATAAAATAAATGCCTCTTTGAGCTTAACAGCTATATAATGTGCAAGTTTGTTAGTTCGACTTAACTTGCACTTGCTGAGAAATTAGTTTTGGGGTTTCTCAAATATGCCTGGTATCCCTAACAGCAGGACTGTTTCTTCTTTTTATGGACTCCAGTGGCATTTCAACAAACGTTTTCGGCTTCCTTCCTTACACCGCCCGACGCGTCTCGGAGAAGCAGGCCCAAGTGTTGCTGCTCCCATTAGAACTAGAATCATTTAACAGTGGAAAGTATTGACCAAAAGGGGCACGGTGGCGTAGTGGTTAGCACGTTCGCCTCACACCGCCAGGGTCCGGGTTCGATTCCCGTCTCGGTCCATGTGTGTGTGGAGTTTTGCATGTTCTCCCCGTGCCTCAGGGGGTTTTTTTCTCCGGGTTCTCCGGTTTTCCCCCCGGTCCAAAAACATGCATGGTAGGTTGATTGGCACCTTGGAAAATTGTCCCTAGTGTATGAATGTGTGTGTGTGTGTGTGTGTGGAGTGTGTGTGTGTGCCCTGCGATGGGTTGGCATTCCATCCAGGGTGTATCCTGCCTTAATGCCCATAGATGCCTGAGATAGGCACAGGCTCCCCGTGACCCAATGGAAGATCGGATAAAGCGGTAGAAGATGAATGAATGAATGAAGTATTGACCAAAATTAATTAATTAAACAAACAAACAAACAAACAAACAAACAAACAAACAAACAAACAAACAAATAAATAAATAAATAACTTCCACGGGCTCTAGTATGTCGTGTGCTGGGCTTTGATTTCACAGCGGTATCAAACAGGCATTTCGCAGCACCACCTTGTGGTGTGATTAGGAAATGCATGTGAGCAAAGCGGGATTAAATAACAGCGTTAAAACCAATGGGTCACTTAAAAAATCATTCTTGCATGCCACTTTGTGTAAACGTGTGTAGTGTGTAGTGTGTAGTGTGTAGTGTGTGTGGGGGGGGGGGTGTCATGATTATTATAGCATGCATCAGGAGCCTAAACCAATGTCTTTAAAAATCTCTCCCATTAAAGTTTACAAAAGTGCAAGTGCAGCAAAAACAATGTGTGTGTGTGTGTGTGTGTGTGTGTGTGTGTGTGTGTGCGTGCGTGCGTGCAAAAAAGCAACAGGCAACACAATAAGAAAAATCCAAGAGAGGAAATATAAGTTTTTTAAAAACCTTTTAAAAAAATATTTACATAGATAGATAGATGAGAGAGAGAGAGACAACGAGGGTAGAGAGAGAGAGAGACAAGAGAGAGAGAGAGAGAGAGAGAGAGAGAGAGAGAGAGAGAGAGATGGAATTGAATGGGAGGGAGGGATGCATATTCTTGGGACTTGAGTTCTGTAAGTTAAAGCAGAAGGCTGGTGGGCTGTAACATATTTGATGTGTGTGTGTGAGTGTGTGTGTGTGTGTGTGTGTGTGTGTGTGTGTGTGTGTGTGTGTGTGTGTGATGTGGTTTTGGGGAAAAAGGAGCAGTGTGTGGCGTCAGTGGGACTCTGGGAGGGGGGTGATGGCGACAGTATGGTGCTTGGGTGACCCGCTCCCTCCTTCTCTCTCTCTCTCTCTCTCTCACACTTTTTTCTCAACTGCCTTCTGCTTCATCTCCTTGTCTCTTCATATTATTGCATTTGTGTGTGTGTGTGTGTGTGTGTGTGTGTGTGTGTGTGTTTGTGTATATTGGTGTGTGTCCTGCAATGTTCCTTCAAGGTCTTCTTGCAGAAAAATTTTTTGAGATCTATCTATCTTTCTATCTATCTATCTATTATTTATTTATTTATTTATTTATTACATACTTTATTGATCTTTTTCTTCACATATCCCAGCTTGTTTGCCGTCAGAGTGCAGAGTCAGCCCTGAAACAGCGCCCCCTGGAGCACAGAGGGTTAAGGGCCTTGCACAAGGATCCAATGGTAGCAGCTTGGCGATACCGCGGCTCGAACCCCTGACCTTCTGATCAGTAACCCAGTGCCTTAAACCACTGAGTTACACCCCTCCCCAATTATTTTATTTTAATAGTGGGGTGCAAAGTCATCACGCATTCGAGTGTAGTCAACGTTAAACATTAAAAAAAAGACAAGACACTTGAAGAAACATGACTTATGTAAATAAAAATACTACCTTAGTGTACTTGTATCACCGAGGCCTCATTCTCACCACTGCTCGCCTATTTTAAATGATTTGTGTAATGTACTGCATGACTGCATGTACATTACTAATGTTCTCTCTCTCTCTCTCTCTCTTTTATTCATTACTCTAACATCACAAACGTTTTTTGAACCACATGACCACAAGTGACAGAACTGATGTGTAAAACTCAACATCTCACTACTTTTTTTTAAGTCATTCTCTAGGACTTTTCTCACTATATGGCCAAAAGTTGTTGACTTTTTCCACCATTTGTGGTTCTTTACCAAATTGTTGCCACAAACCTGGAGGCAAACAATTGTATAGTATACATACGAACGCAGTCGTATTCAGTTTCCCTTCGAATTGTGAGTGGCCTGCTGTAGAACTCTGACCTCGACTTTACTGATCACCATTGGGATTGTATTAGACTTCACCCCAAGCCATCAGATCCCGACTTTAGTAACACCCTCATGTGCGCAAATCTCCAAATATACACACCAAAACCAAATGGTGGTAACTTGGTGGTTAGCACGTTCGCCTCACACCTCCAGGGTCCGGGTTCGATTCCCGTCTCGGCCATGTGTGTGTGGAGTTTGCATGTTCTCCCTGTGGCACAGGGGGTTTTTCTCCGGGTCCTCCGGTTTCCTCCCCGGTCCAAAAATATGCACGGTAGTTCGATAGGCACCTTGGAAAAATTGTCCCTAGTGTATGAATGTGTGTGTGAATGTGAAAGTGTGTGTGTGTGTGTGTCCTGCGATGGGTCGGCATTCCATCCAGGGTGTATCCTGCCTTAATGCACATAGACACCTGAGATAGGCACAGACTCCGCGTGACCCGAGGGAAGATCGGATAAAGCGGTAGAAGATGAATGAATGAATGAATGAATGTGGAATGGGATGTTCGAACCAAAAAGCATTCAAGTCTTATGGTTATTTTTCAGAATAGTGTATATTATTGGTTTCCATAATATCTCCATATAGTTCCTAAGATTCAGTGAATCAGGTCAAAACACCAGCAATATACAATATATTGCCTGGCTTAAACCGCCCCCCCCCCCCCCCACCCATTTCACGCCATCAAACTCTCAGTATTAGGTCCGAGGTAGGCGTTATGGGGAAATGACATTCTAATCTAGGTACGGTCTTTTCTTCATCATTGTTCAACCCTTACACGCTGAGCATTTTTCTCTGCATGGAGGAAAGTGTCAGGCAGAAACTGTGGTTACTGAAGATTTTGTGAGTGAAAGTGCAGTGCAGTGCTGCAGGTACAGAATATCTCGGCGGTTAGCTTGTACCTGTTTCCTGCAGGTACTGAAAACAGGAGAGAAAGGGAGTAACTCTCTCTCTCTCTCTCTCTCTCTCTTTTTTTTCTGTTTTATGTGCTCAAGGTCGCTATATATATATATATATATATTTTTTTTTTTCCCTAAATCGTCATTCACCTCAAATCTGTGTGCGCCGGGTTTGTGCGCATGTGGTTAGTTGCGCTTTCGTGTGTGTTTGTGTGTGTGTGTGTGTGTGTGTGTGCAAAGAAAAAGCGCAATTATCCATAGGAACTCACTACCACAAGTGAGAGACACCAACAGTCCATCACACATCGCACGCAAACACCACCTCGAGTGTGCACACACACACACACACACACACACAGCAAGATCCGCAGCCCCTCGCGAGCAAACAAAAGGTCGAGCTCGGACAAATATCTCAGTTGGCTCACTGTTGATTCGTCGCTCGGCCCAGCTGTGGCAGTTTAAGTTCCCAAACATGAGATGCTTACAGTTCGCATAGAGTCTCACCTTTGCTTCACACAGGACAACTGTTTTAACACATACACACACACACACACACATCGAAGGCCCAGAAGCCACATTTCGATGTAGTGTATTATTGTGTGAAAAGTTGCTGTGTATTATTGCTGTGACATGCACCTCAGTAGGCTCGATGCAAATACGTGTACACAATGTTCAAAAGGGTCACGCAATTCATTTCGGCGCCTATAAAAGTGTATCTTCTCCGACCGGGGAGAAGCCACACACTATTTTGACACCAAGAAATATACACATTATATATTAGCGTGACGGGTTGCTGTGAAATGCGGTACGTAAGATTCAGGTTCATCGGTTTGACGTTCTTGTTTTCACACCCCACACACACTTCCCTTCCTGCTCCTTCCATGTGCTGATTATTTGTCCCTGTCTCTCCGAATCCCCCTCTCCTGCTGAGGCTGACGCCTTGGCCCTGTCGTATAGGCAGCGGTGCTAATAAACCTTGGAGCCTGGACTCCACACGGTCTCTCTTTCTACTCGTGCTCTCTCTGATTTTTTCCCCCTTTTCTTTTCTTTTCATTCTCTCTGATTCCCTGCCCAGTTTTTCTCTGCGGTCCAAAATGACAAGTGACTCCCACTTACAGTTTTTCTGTTATATGCAACCACCCCCCTCCCCCTCCTCCTCCTCTACTTTTTTCATGCACTGCCCACTGTGACAAGCCCGTGCCAGAGAACCACACACACTCGATAGAAAACACACAGCTGGACCCCAGCTGCCTACAAAGCGAGTGCTTTGGAAATCAATGAAGGAGAATTTTGAGAGAGAGAAAAAAAACGGGAAAGAGTTTCCATAAATTGGTACTCGGAATAATGAAGCATGAAAAGGGAGGCATTTGGAAACGTTGGGAAGAGGGGGATAAATGAAGAAGGTCAAGAGGAAAGGAAATACGCTGTAACCTTAGGATAGAGTTTTGATTCAATAACAGGTCAAACACCAGGATGGACACAAGACATGAGCCATGTTAGTCTGCAATCGCTATAAAGCATATAAAAGCTACTCTTACTCCCACATGTATAAGCAGCACTTTGTTGCACTTTTTTTTGCCATTAGGTAACTTCACAATTTGTCGGTAATATATCAGACGCACCTATGTTTGGCGCTGAAAAGGGAACTCATGTAATGTTTACCATTGCATATTAAAAAGCTGCTAAAAGCCGATCATTTGTTAGCGAGGTGCTAATACTTTTGTCTGCCATATTGAAGTCCGAATCCCTTCAGTGCTCTGTGTGACAGATTTAACCAGCTAATACGTTAATCAACTCAACCTTGGTCAAAGCCTATGTGTAATAATCTCCATTTAAGGTTGAGATGTATATAGAATGCTGCTATTGTGTCACTCGGCGTCCCCAAAAAGTCGGAAATCGGGAGTTAAAAGTCGTTCTCTTTGTTCTGATCGATTCCGAAGCGGGAAATGCGGCGTCCTGGTCTTTAGTCAAATCTCATCACAGTTTACATTTCAGGATTTACAGTGTACACTCGCAATATAACGAACGGACACGATACGATCCGATCGACAAGGAACATCAATTTTATGACCCGTCATTCGCTTTTATACTGGAAGAGTCTTGGAAGTGCGCCGTAGAAGGTTCATTTCGTGTCCTCGCATTTGACAGCACACATGCAGTGTATTGTAGACTATAACTCTATGATTGAATCAGAATGTGTGTGTGTGTGTGTGTGTGTGTGATGTCTACAATAGTTAAATTCAAACTTCTGAAAATAAATAAGTAAAGTTTTTCAGCTCAAGGTGCTGTTTGGACCCAAGGCAAAGAATAAAGGATAATTTGATCTACAGTCGCAACCTACTTTTGGGCACAAATCTCCTTGTTTTGAACCTTTGAGCAATAAAGAAAATGACTACCAGGTGATCCTATTTATTTCTTGATGAATCACAAAAAAGCGTCATGCGTGGCGTTTCTTCTTTCTTGCTTTCTTTCTCCGCCTTTATAATAGTGTGTTAATTGTTAAGAGTTATTTTGTTGTCACTTTTCCAATGAAACAAGCCATGTGCATTCCAGGGAACTCGCCCAGAATTTCGAATCGAGCTTGGCTGTGTGTTTTCTCTCCCCGCAGATCACTCTCATCTGTCCTACACATGCTCATATCCCAAAAGGACGAGAGCGGAGAAGAAGACGAGAGGAGAAGACGGATGTTGAAAAAGACACATTAGACGCTTGGCGAAATAAAAAAAAAGGGATATGCGTGTGCGACATTCACACGCACACTGTTTATGGCCCGCGTCCGGGTTGATGCGAAAAGCAGAACGTGAGCGAGACACCGTGGAGATGTAGAACGTGATGAAGACCCACACTCCTTAATTTACACAGAAAGTTGTCACCTTTGCTGTGGGTTCCTGTAAGTTGACCATTCAAGCCGCAAAAAGCCAGTTGACACTTCTAAGAAACATGCTGCTATCACAAATGTGTGGCTGACAGTTGAGCTATAACAACTGCATCATGTAGGAACATTATCACCTAATAGAGGAAGTGAATAACTTGTGAAGAACAAAAGTCGCCTCTCATTGCCCACTTCTTCTACAATGCAGTTGTGTGAGTGTGTGTATGTGTGTGTGTGTGTATTTGTGTCTGAATATCTAAATGTACATATGTGTAAGATTGGATTGTAGCAATCACCCTTAAGGACTTGCAATGTAGTGTAAGGTCGAGAACACAGACATGCATAGCACTGAGGGAGGTTCAACACACACACACACACACACACACACACACACACACACACACACACACACACACACACTTTTACATCTTATATCAAATATTTGCCTAATCAACTATTGAAAGAAATCTGAAATCATAAGACAATATTACATCATCCACAATATCCAATCCCAAGGTTACACATGATGAATTCATATTTATCGCACAAAGAAAAACTGTTTTTTTTCCGCCGTTTTCTATAGAATTCAGTCAAAAATATATAAAGGCAGGAAATTATACAACTATTTATTTAGACCATCAACTGTTTGTGTAGTGCTAATGCCTGATATCATTATATACTGTATAATGCTTATGTTTCGTAATGAAATTAAATAAAGTTCAAATATGTAAATATATATCATTGGCTAATAATAGTGCCTTAATGTGTTTTTTGTTTTTTGTTTTTACAATTGATAATTTAACGGTGCAAAATCGCCATACAGATGAAACCTGCTGACGTTTTCTTGGGCATAAAAAAGGAGAAAAATAATGAATAGATGAATGAAAAGTGTTTTTTCCCTTCATCAAATATATGACTAATAATATATTATAAAGATAATAATATATGACTGCATGAATTAATATGTTTAAAAGTATTATGTTTTGAGTTGTGGGTTGTTGTTTTTTTTTATTAAGATTTTCAGAGTGTGATAAATTAATGAAATGAATAACATTAAAATAACAATGACAATTAACTAATTAATAATTCTTAACAGACACTGGAACTTCCTAAAACCCGATTTGAAGTATTTGATACGCCGTAGAAACGAATAATTAAGTCTGTCGGATCTGTGTCTGATGTGCATATAAAGTATAATTACGTACTATTTAAATTTTGTATTTTTTTTATTACGGAACACCTGGTAAGTGGATCAAACTGTTTTTTACATTAAATTTTTTATGAGACTTAATATTTATTTTATAAAAAAAAAAAAAAAAATCTTGATCTATGGTAACTACACTTGGTAGTTCAGCAAATAAACTAATTTGAGCATAAATAAATAAATATATATATATGAAAGACAAAATGCATTTAGAAAATTCTAAATTACAGACCTCACTATTGTTTATTTATTTAAAAAAAAACTTTACAGATGCAGTGTACAACAAACTTCCTGCAATTTAGTTTTTTTCATTTTGGATATTACTAAAATTATAAGAATTCTGTAATAATTTGAAACCTTGCTTATTGTTAAGCATATTAAATATTAAATAGGGTCTAGATGATGGTAATACGGTTATGAAAGTTTATATATGTATATAAAAAGTAAATAAAATATGTGTGTGTGCATGTATATATATATATATATATATATATATATATATATATATATATATATATATATATATAATATATAATTAATATAATTATACATTATGTACATAATTATATATATATATCTATATATATATATATATATATATATATATATATATATATATATCAAAAGTAAAACTATATTTACACAGAATTATGTTCATTATATAGTCTGTTCATTACACTTTAATGAGGTAGTACACAAAATAACTTTTTTTTCGTATTTTAAGTATATTTTAAAGTCAAAAGAATTTCAGACTGAATTCCGCGTCTCATCAATTGTCATAAAAACAAGTTTTTTACTGGTTCAAATGAGACATTACTTTCCTGTAAAACCCTACAGATAATAAATCCCATAATACTCCACATCCGAAATCCGTGTCTGTGTGCATTACGAACAGCAGCACATTAAAAAGAAGAATTTAGTGATGCTTAAGGTTGGTGTTGATCATATCTTGATCATATTATTGGATGTGTGTGTTTGTGTGTGTGTGTGTGTGTGTGTGTGCACGTGTGTTGGAATGTGTGCGGTGTTCTCCGGAGTTCTCTTTAATATATAAATCGCTGTAAGGTTTAAATCCGGATCGAGGTATGCACGGGTCCGAGGGATTGAAACCGAGTGACATGCATTGACTCACTAACAGTTTATAGTTTGCATTTCAATAACTTGTAAGTAGTTGCAGCTGCAGTTGGACAAACTTCTGAGGCGCAACTGCAGAGCGCATGGATATAAATACATACACACACACACACACACACACATACATATATATATATATATAATATATATATATATATATATATATATATATATATAATATATATATATATATATGCATGTGTCCTGATTTCATCATACCTCGGTTGCGTCGCGGGTTTGCCTGTTTCCTCCGTTTTCCGCGGCTCTCCTCTGCCATAGCTCCTCTGTAGCTGTCTCAGTGAGTTCTGGGCTCAGCAGTGACAGAGCACTACTCCGTCCTGCAAACGCGCACCAGCGCCAGTGATGTCATCAGAGGCTGGTCCTGACCTGGCATGCTCACACATTTTAGCCCTGAAGTGTGACGTTCATTTCTTTTTACCTCTAAACCATATGTACAGTTGGATGAATAATTTAATAATGAATTTATTTAGAAAAAAAAAATGCCTTCCCCCCCCGTGCCACCTGAGCTACTATACGTGCGCGTAAGTCTTTATGTAGCTTTTGTGTAGCATTAATAATCATTAATAATGCTCATTATAAACAAACCTGGTTCGAAAAGTGAAGGAAAAGTCCAGTTTGACATCTAAAGCTTTCAGAGTGTATGATGTGCACTGGAGTTGTATTCTGCATGTGATATATACGCATATCCATTGTGTTTTTTTTTTTCTTTTAAATAAAATCTTCAATTAAATTATTACTTTATAAATATAAATATTGTCCAGTATGTTCAATATATTTATATATATTGATAAACTAGGAGCAGAATCAGTGTTTGATTTTTTTTTAAGCGCACGCCTATTATATGCGCAAATGGGCACATTATAGGCAACAATCTCTGACACCTCAGTGGATTCTAATGCAAAAATATGCAAATTATATAAAAGTTAATTAAAGAGAGAGAGAAAAAAAAACGTTAGGAACTACTTTTACAACAATACTCCACGACATGTGCTTAAAGCAACTTCTAGAGGTCTTGAGAAATATGGGTGCGCAATAAAAAAAAAAAGAAAAGAAAAGAAAAAAAGGAACGCATAGAAAACAATAGGCTTTGACATGCACACGTTATGGCCTGCCTGTCGTACGTTGATCTATAGCTGTAAAGTCATGTAAAGCCATCCCACCTGCACCTCACTGCTCTCCCCGATCGCTGTAGGAAGTATTACATTGTCAGTCCTATTGTGTGAATGATTGGACTGTAATCTGTTTAGCAAGTGAAAAAAACATCCGAAAAAAACGAGAAGGGGGGGAAAAAAAAGAAGAAGAAGAAGAAGAAATCCGCGCACTAACGCACCGTTTCAGGACCCCTACCTTGACATTCACACGCATGAAGTCCCTGCAGTGCACAGCGGGGTTTCCTCCAGGACGGGGAGGAATGGGAATGTACGAAACAAACATCCAAACACACTCCGGGACCTTATTCTGTTTTTAGTGTCACCAACCTCATTGTTCAGAGAGAGAGAGAGAGAGAGAGAGAGAGAGAGAGAGAGAGAGAGAGAGAGAGATAGAGAAAGAGGGGAAAACAATCTGCAAATTTCTATTATTATTATTTTACATTTACGGCATTTGGCAGACGCCCTCATCCAGAGCGACTTACAACGGAGGGTTAAGGGCCTTGCTCAAGGGCCCACTAGTGGCAGATTGGTTTTGTTGGGGTTTGAACCCATGATCTTTTGGTCCAGAGGCCAACACCTTAACCACTGGGCTACACACCTCACCTTTTTTTTCTTTCCCTCATTACATTTGAATGTGTATAATCATTTATTATTATTATTATTATTATTATTATTATTATTATTATTATTATTATTCATCTTTTTATTCATCTTTTACCGCTTATCCGATCATCCCTAGGAGTCGGGGAAATATGTACCTATTTCAAGCGTCTATGACCGGATACACCGTGAATGGAATGGCGTCGCATCCCATGCCAATCAACCTACCATGCATTTTTTTGGACTGAAGGGGGGGGGGGGGGGGGGGGGGCGGAGAACCCGGAGAAAAAAACCCTGAGGCAAAGGGGGAGAACATGCGAACTCCACACCACACACCACACACACACACACGTGGCGGAGGGCAGGAATCGAACCCGAATCGAACCCGAACCCTGGAGGTGTGAGGCGAACGTGCTAATATTCCCCATATTATTATTATGATTATTCAGCAATAATTAAAAGGCCAATTAAACGTCAATTAAACGGACCAGCCGCAGCAACTCTCGCGAGAGTTTGCGTGCTGTGAGGCTGCTCTCACTGTGGGAGTTCATGTGAGTCAGTCGGAGTTCCTGCCTTAATGGTTTGCGGCGCCATCTCGAAATGTCGCTCCTCGTGTAGCGCGTGAGCGGCCGCCGCGCTTTGATGTGGCTGAGGTCGCCGTTCCGAGCCGCTCTGAAAATAACTTAACGGGCTGTTTCAGAGCGCGAGGAGGGTTGCCCTTTGTGTGGAAAATCCTCGTAAGGCCCCGCAAACCCACCACGCTAATTGTCGCCGCAGAACAATCTCTCACAACTCTCTCTCTTTCTCTCTCTCTCTCTCTCTCTCTCTCTCTCGTGCATGCAATGGAAAAAAAAAACTAAAATATACAGAGCATAGGTAATCATCAGTGCTGGGGAGTAACTAGTTACATGTAACGGCGTTACGTAATGTAATTACAAAATAAAAGTCATTCGTTACCGTTACTGAGGGAACATTCATTCATTCATTCATTCATTCATCTTCTACCGCTATATCCGATCTTCCCTCGGGTCACGGGGAGTCTGTGCCTATCTCAGGCGTCTATGGGCATTAAGGCAGGATACACCCTGGATGGAATGCCAACCCATCGCAGGGCACACACACACATTCACACACACATTCATACACTAGGGACAATTTTCCAAAGTGCCAATCAACCTACCGTGCATGTTTTTGGACCGGGGGGAGGAAACCGGAGAACCCGGAGAAAAACCCCCTGAGGAACGGGGAGAACATGCAAACTCCACACACACATGGCCGAGACGGGAATCAAACCCGGACCCTGGCGGTGTGAGGCGAACGTGCTAACCACTAAGCCACCGTGCCCCCTGAGGGAGCAATAACGTGTAATTAAATTACACTTACTTTCGAAAATAGCAAGCAAACAGAAAGTAATCCAAGGTAATCAGTTACTTTTATAAAGTAATGAACACTACTTATTATATTTTGAATATAGGGTACATTTGTAATTGGTAATCTATTTACATTTACAGTATTTGGCAGACGCCCTTATCCAGAGCGACTTACAACTGAGCAATTGAGGGTTAAGGGCCTTGCTCAAGGGCCCACTAGTGGCAGCTTGGATGGTGGTGGGTTTTGAACCCATGATCTTCCGGTTCAGAGTCCAACACATTAACCACTGGGCTACCACCTCCCACATATTTAATTTCCTACGTAACCTTCCCTAACATCGTACCGTTTGCCATCCGAGTGGCATCAGTACAGTCCAAGTTCAACATCCACTGAATTGAATTTAGTATTCGGTTTTTATATGTGGTAAAAGAGTGCAAAGGAGAAACAAGCAAATAAATTAATAAATGCTACTGCTGCTGCTGCTGATGTGCCTTGGTTCGGCTATAAAATGCATGTCATGGAAAAAAACCCCGCTAGATCCTGGTTCATGTTGACAAGAAAACCGAGAGTAAAAAACAACCTAATCTTCCTGGAGTTGGCTAATGGACATTTGTCCCCCCCCCCCTCCCCTTTGCAGGCCTGTTCGAAAGAAGATTCCAAGTGGAGAAAAGAAAGAAAGTGAGGGATGACAGGGTCACAGACCTTTTGTCCAGGAGAGGGAAGGAGGTGCAGAGAGGATAATAAAGCAACACCCTGCTGGGGATCAGGGATGAGAGGATGAGACGAGAGCGGGAGGAGGTGAGAAGAGAGACACAAGAATAGGTTTGAGATGTTGATGTCACAGCAAACCAGACCAGATCTGACATCATGTCACACTGCGCCACCGAGGTCTTTTATATATATATATATATATATATATATATATATATATATATATATATTTTTTTTTTTGGTTTTGTTTTTGAAGGCTAATCGAGGTGCCTGATGCCTATTTAGCGTACAAACGAATGTGCAAGGACCTGCAGATCGACAGGAAACCAAAGTGTTATGTCGACATCGTTCAGCAGTTCATGCTGTAGGTGCAGCGCTCTCCGTATTCTTCAGTGATTTTTACTAATAATTGTCTTTACATAAAAAAAAAAAAACACACACACACACACTCCCACACAATCGTATGTTGTAGATGGTTTTATTTGATTTTTTTTTATCAGTCATGCATGTTGTCGCGGTTTATAATATTTAATATTATATCATAATATAATAATTAATGTTTAAATATAATGACTCTGACTTTGTTTGAACATCAACCATTAATGTACAGTAGCTTTCTCACTCGATACTGACAAATCCTGCTAAAGTGGCAGGTCACCCATTGTTTTCACAATAGTCATAGTTGCATGGGCTTTCTCTACTGCACAAGATGTGTGTGTGTGTGAGTGTGTGTGTGTGTGTACAATCTTCATAATCGTATGTTTTTGTTATCTTTGATAAATCCAGGATGCTGATAACCAGTGAGCTGAGGAATCTGGTGACCAAATGGATACAACACACACACACACACACACACACACACACACCGCAGGATCCCAGGGGTGGGGTGCCCCACAGAGATTTTCAGAGCGTGTTTGTGTGTGTGTGTGTGTGTGTTTGTGTGTGTGTGTGTCTGGCAGGGGTTCAAAGAAAGAGCACAGGGAGGAGACTCCCCAACAGCATATTAAGCAGAAGTTAATTATACGCCAACAGTTGTGACAAAGAGAGTTAAAAAAGAAAAAGAAGCTTTCACTTGAATGGCAAAACAAGAAAAGAAAAAGTCATTATCCTGACCTCACTTTTTTTTTTTTTTTCGCATGTGAAAACCTCAGTTCTCATTTCAACACTTCCATTTGTGTCACAAAGCTCAGCTCAGCACATTCTGGCTCCCATTTTGAGGCTGCACTTCTGGGCCTGATTAACTCCCTGCTCCCTTTCTTTACACTTTAATTGTATAATTTTACACACGGTCATCAACACTGTAGGGATTTTAACTAGACCCCGATGGAAGATCTCTCTCTCTCTCTCCCATATATGAGCCCTGATGTAATGCGTTTCAGTATACTTTTTTATTTCATTTTTTTAGAGATATCATAATGTAAGCTTTAAAAGAGCCATATAAGTTATTTGTGCTCAACTAATTTGTTTAGACCCAAGATTGTTTATCGCCTGTTCTAGATTGCTTATATCATATCATTGTCTGTGTTCACTAAATGCAATAGAGTCAGTGTGATGCTGTAACATCAACGTTACGTCTTTCTACCATTATATTTTCTGGCCTAAAATAGAAAATCTTGTCAGCTAAACACGTTAAAGGGACTTTTTTCCATTTGCGAAAAAAGAAGCGCATTATTTGGCTGTATCGCAACTGAAATATCGAATCGTGAATTCGATGAATGTCAACAATGCTGTGATTACTTTTGTTCTTACGCAGCTATTTTGATATCCAGTGATATTTTCTGTACTTTATTGGTACACACAAATTGGGACAGACATCAGGTTTCCAAGGCCTTAAAACACACACACACACACACACACACACACACACACACACACACACTTGGGATTCGGATTCCCAAACAACTACATTTCAGCACTGGCTCCATCTAGTGTTTTGAGAGGTTAAAAAACACCCCATCATCAGGCCTATTTATCCCATGTCCAAATTTACAATGCTTTACAGAAGCTCTATAATGATGCGGGCTAATTACCAACACGCACTACTATAATAATAATAATAATAATAATAATAATAATAATAACCTGGCGTTAATATGACCAGTGGTTCGATTCCCGTCTCGGCCATGTGTGTGTGGAGTTTGCATGTTCTCCCCGTGCCTCAGGGGTTTTTTCTCCGGGTTCTCCGGTTTCCTCCCCGGTCCAAAAACATGCACGGTAGGTTGATTGGCACCTTGGAAAATTGTCCCTAGTGTATGAATGAGTGTGAATGTGAGTGTGAATGTGTGTGTGAATGTGTGTGTGAATGTGTGTGTGTTTCCCTGCGATGGGTTGGCATTCCATTCAGGGTGTATCCTGCCTTAATGCCCATAGACACCTGAGATAGGCACAGACTCCCCGTGACCCGAGGGAAGATCGGATAAAGCGGTAGAAGATGAATGAATGAATGAATATTATGGCTTGAATGATACAGGTCAAAGGGTTCTGTTATGTTATCTTATGTTATATTCAGACCAATGTGGAAATCATGTGGTCTCGGGTGCTTGTGCCCGTTTGGTGTCAGTATTTCGGAAGCTGCTGATACTCACAATACTATGTCGGGTGTACACTTTATAACAGTTTGAAGGGTAATCCACCGAGCAGAAGAAAACGGCGAATAGATACAGTCTGTTAAGAAGAAAGGTCAGTGGAGTATAGCCACACTGTTGCGGGCGAGTACTCATAAAGTGTCGATGGGGCAAATAGAATACGACAGCTGAAGACCACATCCTGCCACAGCCAAGAACAGGAAACTGAGGCTAGGTAAAGGTTCATCAAAGCTGGAAAGGAGCATTAAATAATAAGGCAGAACTACGGTAATCCCAATCAGGATAAAGCATTTAGCGGATTCCGAGTTAGGTAGCTATAAAAACATTTTGTAATTCAAGACGTAACAATCTATTCGTATAATGGTATGGTTTGGTCAGTTCTGGCCCTGCGATGGGTTGGCATTCCATCCAGGGTGTATCCTGCCTTAATGCCCATAGACACCTGAGATAGGCACAGGCTCCCCGTGACCCGAGGAAGATCGGATAAAGCGGTAGAAGATGAATGAATGAATGAATGGTCAGTTCTGTTTGAATATTAGTTGCTATAACTATAGACGATGCCCTTTTTAACGCATACAAAATACAGTTTTTAAGGAAAGCTATAATCGGTATCCTGCGTATGTTATAGTGTTATAATATGAAATATAAATTTACCTGTCAGGATTAATTATGTTCCTTTTTAACTAATGTTATACGGTTATTTTGTGTTTAAAAGGCGATTAATGACGATGATCTTGACAGAATACGTGACTCAACACAGACATCCATCACAGGCCATGTTTATTAATAAACAGGTAGAATATAGTACCTTTACTTTGTATAAAAATGTAGAAAATGGTATGCAAAAAAATATATCACTTGATTTCCTGTATATAGGATGTAATAACTGCTATATCGTGAATTTGTAATGCTACGTTAAATTCTTCTTTGCCAGCAAAAAAAACAAAAAAAAAAACTGTGACAGATACCAAAACAAAACACACACAGACAAATACAAAATCATCAAAACTATTTTTTTTCCTTTAAAAAAAAAAACAAAACAAAAAACAAAACAATGTTAGAAAATGTACATTCTCTATCGCAGCACTATAGAGGAATAGCGACATGACTGTATTAATGTGGATACTGAAGGGTGCACGTGCACGCTTCCCAGTGCTAATCATCTTTGGTATGCCATAAACAGCTGTAGTGAAGCAAAGGGAAATGCTTGTTTTGAGTCCATCAAATGATTCCTTCACACCCTTTGTGAGGCATTGCATGAATGTGCTAAAACGCAGGACATTACGTCCTTTAGTTTGTCAGTCAGATATCGCCCTAGAATGCAATATCATATACTGTAAAACCCCAAAACAGTAAAACTCAGCTCAGTGCTGTTGTCAGTGCAATATTTAGTTCTCATGACGTGGTCTGCAAACGAAGCAAGATATGACTATGTTCATGTTTTTAGAACGAGTAGTTTCAAATAAAAAACAGTTTTGGGGTCAGATGAAAAAAAAACCAACAACTTTAAACAAGTGTTCCATTAAAAAAAAAAAAAAAGATAATCAGTACCACTTGTTTAAAAATACCTGTCTGTAACAGGAAAGTTCATTGCAATCAGATGCTTTCTACTGAATTCAACCGTCGGTCTGTTTGGCCACATTCCCTTGAATAATAATCAACAAAAATAACTACTGATAAGGCGTCGAATACTGCACTGCACATAGGCACTTTGACTGATCTTTATCGGTTTTGTACTCTCTTCGCTTTCTAAAATGCACATGTCGAGTCATCAGCCAAACGAGGCAAAGGCACTTCCGATGTGTTCTACCATTTATTATAGCTGAGCGTTTATCACCTCAAAAAGGAACCGTGCTCGCTCTTCTAACTCTTCCTAGTCTCCATCAATTTTATGACACAGGAGATGTTCTTTTTTTTTTTGTCGTCCATCATCGTTTCAGTATAAACTCCGTTGCTAATATAAAAGTAAAAGGTATTTACATTTTAAACAAAGTGTTTTACTATTAACCCTCCCAGCATGGCAACTGAAATACCATTTTAGTCGTGATAATGAAACCCAAGGTAATGTTTATTAAACAGAGAAATCCAAAACACTGGAAAAAGAAAAAAAAAATCACCAACCGCCGCTCTCTTCTATATGAATTATGTCAGGAGTGTAATGAATGTTGATAGAACCAGAATGATCGTCTTGTCATAAAATCCTCTGCAACATGTAAAGCTTTTTCTTTATGTCAGTGTGTTCAAATACTTGTTCTCGCCGGCAAGGGACGTCAGCATGGATGTCATATCTCCGATGGCCATGTTAGAAAGGTTAGAGGGAAGGGTGATGGAGTTTTGCGGAGTTGTAAGACGGGAAGAGGCCTGGGAGGAAGACTGATGGCCCAGAACTGGATTTACAGGGCTGTAGGACGATGGATCTGGATCCTCGATGATGGAAGCAAAGTCTATTTGAGCATTTTCCAAGTCTATGTTCTCGAGTGTATTTGACATAGATGCAGACTGGGGATATGCCACGGAAGCGGCCTTCGTTGACGACTCTATTCCGGCGTGGTTCTGCTGCGTCTGACAGGATCCGTCGTGGGGCTCCAGGGTCTTATCCATGTTGTGGTGCATGTGGATCTGACCTGAGTAATAGAAAGTATCAGTGTTTTGTGGCTGTTGATGAACAGGTGGCAGCCTCACACTTCTCCTGGGACTGGCAGCAGAATGACCAGGACTTAGGTTTGGTGGGCTGCTTAGGTATGCCCCATTTGCCTGCTGGGATAGACTGTTCTGGCGACACAGAGGCTTTTGACCCTGAGGTGGATGTGGCACCATATCATGGCTGTAGGAGGAATCCTGCATGCTCGCCATCTGCTCCTTGACTGGCACCGAGCTGGATGTTTGGCTATGCCCCGAGGGACTCATGAGATTCTGATTTGAGTAGCCCTGGTAACTGTTATGGTAGACATTTTGCGGATCTTGAGGGCTATGCTGCATTATTGCTGGCTGTGCCCCCATCTCCATGCTTTCTCCGTGCTTACGAGGGAGATTACTGTTTGCTGGTTGTTGCTCTTGCTGCTGCTGCTCCCAAAGCAGTGCTTGCTGTGACTGCACATAATTTCGTACCATCATCTCTTTCACCTGCAACATCGGCGTCTGTGACCTCCGGTCCTCAGACAACACAGAGCCCGCACAGCCAAGGCTCAAGCTTCCCCCGTGGAGGAACGATCCCGCCTGGCTTTGCTGTTGCCGATGATCAGTCTGGGTCTTGATCTGACCGTGGATAAAGTCACAGCTGGGGTTGGAAGCTTTGTTGATTAAACCATGCTCTTTTGTTTGTGGTGTGTACCCTTGCTGGCATACCTCCATACTACTAGCCTGGCGATGCTGCTGCTGAAGAGCCTTGGCATTTTGGCACGCGCTGGAGCCTCCCATTGGAGGATGGAATTGTTCTGGTTTGATAGTGACCCTCTGTTGATTTGGAACAGTGTTGGGATTATAAAGACCTTGAGAATACTGTTGTCCCTGCATTCCTATGTCTTGGAACTGCATAGCTGCCTGCATACCCACGTGAGAATTATGGAGCTGGCCATTTTGTCTCCAGGGTCCTGATCCCTCACTTGGCTGCCCAGCACCAGGGTAGTGTGGCCCAGAGGGGCTGAGCTGACAGGTGCTCATACTGTACTCTGCTTGCTGGAGTAGAGTGTTTGAAATCTCATTCTGACCCATGGTCTCCCCAACGCCTACATTACCAGTTTGACTCTGATACTGCCCTTGCATTTGTGTCTGGTAAGAAGGATCCAAGCATCCTAAGCCTTCATTCCCAGGAGAAAGCTGGTCACCAGTATGAGGATGCGGCTGAGACTGCTGGTAGCCCATGTAGGCCCTGTCTGCACCCTGTGTCATAGTTCTGTGGTCCCGAGCTTCCGTTGCGCCCCTCTGAGGCTCCATTGCCATGGCCTCCATCATCACGTTCTCGGTAATACTTGGCGGTCGTGGTGAATACATGTGTCTGGTGATGTTGGCATCAGATCCACAGTGCTGCAAGGCATTCCGGCGACCCATCAATGTCATGTTACTTAGGCTGTTGAAGCGTTGCACTTTGGGAAGACCTTGTGGGTCAGCTCCAGAACGCACAGGATCGCTAGCACGTCGCATGTTGTTGCCAGGGGCCTGGTGTGGGTAAATGACGCCTGTTCCATACTCTGCATTGGCACTGTGTCTCCTGGTTCCCACTTGATGAAGAAATGGCGGGAGAGGCTGGCCATCGTACTCACTCAAGTAACCGCTACGTCTACCTGGGGTCGGAGGCTGCTCCATATTCGGTAGAGGTGTTGGTGGGGGTCCACCAGTGGCTGCTGCGTATTTAGCTTTCAAACTATATTGTTCTGCAGGGGTAAGAGTCGGGAGACCTGGCAACCCACCGGCGGTCTGGCACAACCCGGGTCTGTGACACGTTTCAGGTGACAATGGGTCCCCGCACATTTCGTTTCCAATGACAGACTGGCAATGGCCGCCCGTGCCCACCTGGGACACTTCACTGGAGCGTCGACTTGATAGGTAGGGGGAAACCACAGAGGAACGCCGGCTCACTGTGTAGGCAGAGCTTAAACTACTGGTACCGCTTCCACGCCGGTCACTAGGCGGACAAGGCATAACCATCCTACCAATTCCACCCATGCCACCTCCGCCCACGTCGGGTGTAGAGAGCTCCATCACGCGACGATTAGAAAGCAAAGGCGAGGGGCCACACATGCTGATCATCTCACTTGATGCTGAGGAGAGATAGAGAGTTATTTAGAATCTAGATAGATTTGACAGTACGCATTTATCACATTTGTAGTGATTATTATAGATCAGCCATACCTGAAAGTGCTGGTAATTTACTTGCTGTTCCCCGGCCAGGTGGGGTCTGCCTGCGGATCTGCTTTAGTTTATCGATCTTCAAGTTCTCTAGCCTCTTTAGAGCCTGTGCAGACATGCCCATACCCCCAGAACCTGCTCCTCCGTTAGATTCAGCCACACCGGTTCCCCCTCCTTCTTCCACTGCTGTCAAGTCTTCCAGACTCCCGGCTGCATTCAGGTTCATCTCCACACCACTGTCATTGTTGTTTGCGCTCCCTATTGGAGAGCGCTCACTACTGCAGGACGACTGACCTCCAGGACTTGGCTGAGACTTCTACGGCGAGCCGACGTAAAATATCAGACAGAGCACTTCGGAAGATATCCCGATGTGATTTGAAAATATTCCAAGGTGTGAGGGGGAAAAAATGACTTACTAGTGTATTTTCAGGAGCCAGAAGTTTGCAGTCTTCTCTGATCCTTTCCTCTTTCTCTACCAGCAGCTCGGAACTCTGACCTGGAGAGGTCAGTGCCGATCCTGGTGCTCGAGGTCCAGTGTCACCACGGTGTTTCTTAGTGATGTGTGCCTCAGGCCCATGTACAGTCTTCACGTGCTTGCGCAGAGAGCTCGGGTCTGTGTAACGCTTTGTACATCCGGGGATCTTGCACACGTACGGTTTCTAAAAACGAGAAGCGGAAAGGACGAACCGTTAATGATGTCACTGCGTACATCTGATTTCTGTCGTGCTTTTGTGTCGCTTGCTTTATACCTCATTGGAGTGTGTCCTGTTCTGGTGCTTGGCACGGTCCGAGGCGTTGGAGAAAGCCTTGTTACATCCCTCGTGCTCGCATACATATGGCTTCTCACCGGTGTGTGAGCGCAGGTGCGTTTTCAGGTTCTCCAGACGAGAGTATGCCTTGTTGCAACCCTCAAACTAAGGCACACAATAACACGCGGTCATAATAATAAAATTAATACCATGGATTGTATAATATAATGCATGATAGAAGATCCCATTAGTCGCACACTCACAGTGCACTTGTGAGGTTTTTCGCCAGTGTGTCTACGCATATGAACCACCAGCATATATTGGGCCTTGAATGGCCTCTGCTCACGAGAGCACTCCTTCCAGTGGCACACAAATTCTTTCTTCTCGCCATGGATATGCTCATTATTGATGTGCTGTATTGAGAGACAATTAAACAAACGAATCAGTAAAAAAATTGACGTCGTTAGCATAATACCCGTAATAATGTCCCGCAATACTATCCCTTTAGCCGTCTTACGTGCACAAGTTGTTCCTGGGTGTCAAACTCTTTACTGCAGCTCTCCCAGTGGCAGTTGGTCTCGTAGATCGCCTCGGGCTCCGGTTTCTCATCCTTGTCTAAATCATCTCTGCCCTCTAGAAGCCCGAGAAGAGGATCCTACAGGAAATACAAATAATAAAGTATTAAACGCAAGCAAACACAGGTATTTTAACCCACACTATAAATTCATTCATTCATTCATTCATTTTCTACCGCTTTATCCGATCTTCCCTCGGGTCACGGGGAGTCTGTGCCTATCTCAGGCGTCTATGGCCATTAAGGCAGGATACACCCTGGATGGAATGCAAACCCATCGCAGGGACACACACACACACACACACACATTCACACACACACATTCATACACTAGGGACAATTTTCCAAGGTGCCAATCAACCTACCGTGCATGTTTTTGGACCGGGAGGAAACCGGAGAACCCGGAGAAAAACCCTCCTGAGGCACGGGGAGAACATGCAAACTCCACACACACACATGTCCGAGACGGGAATCGAACCCGGACCCTGGCGGTGTGAGGCGAACGTGCTAACCACTAAGCCACTTTATTACCGTAAATAAATATTGACCAAAACAAATATTTTCTGTGCATTAATAGCTAATAGTTAAGCCGCAGTACCTGAGTTCCAGTGGAAGATGGACTGGCCACATCTCCTTCCGAATGCTCTTCCAAACTCTTGACATTAATGCTATCCATCACACTACCGATGATGGGTTCGGTCTTTAGCTAGACACAGAAGAAAAAAAAACACACCATATTATGGATCAACGTCCCAGGTTATCCGGGGTACGGTATAATTGGTGAGAAATCACAGGGTCGTATTTACATGTCCATGTTTTGGAGGTGCGTGCAGACGTGGGTTGTGAGGAGGCAGACGAGTCGGGGGTCCATGGCAGGGAGCAGGGGTGTGGCCGAGCGGAGCTCCGTACATGTTCCCTTGAGGCCTGGACTGGTAGTTTGCTGAGCTTGAGTAACCCATTGATGGACTGCATATGGAAAAAAGTTTCAGCACCAATGCAGATGTTCTCGTATACATCTGTATTACTACAAGGCTTTTGGGTTCAGGGGCTGAAATCGTATAACCTGCTACTTACCTCAAAGCTCCCACAGACAGGTGTCCGTATGAGCTAGCAGCATTCTGCCCACAGCGAGAGTTAACAAAGGCCACCAGAGAGTTCGGAGATGTGCGAATAACCGTTTGTAGGTCCACGCTTGTATCCGACAGAGGAGAGATGGACAGTGCTCTCTTTTTGCTCAGCTTCAGTATGGAACGAGGGGTGGAGAAACGGGAACCTGTTCAATAAGCAAAAAGAGTCGTTATTTGCTTCCTATGTACCAGCGATTTTTTTTTTTTTTTTACATTTGTGTCATTTTGTCACCATTTTGTTATTATCTTCTTTTACTAGTGTGTTGTTTCATGTCTCACTTGTTGTTATTTGGTTGTTACTATGGTTGTTGTTACTAAGGTAACTATAATGCCATGGCCAAACTAACTTCATTCATTCATCTTCTACCGCTTTATCGGACTTCTCTTTTGGGAAGCCTATCTCAGCCATTTTCGGGCATTAAGGCAGGACACACCCGGTATGGAACGCCAACCCATCACAGGGTGCACACACACACACACACACACACACTCAAATTCGTACAAGGTGCCAATCAACATACTCGTGCATGTTTTTGGAATGGGGGAGGTGACCTGAGATGAGGTATGGGGTGAACATGCAAACTCCACACACACACACACACACACGAAACACACACACACACATTGTTGGAGGTGGGAATTGAACCCCCAACCCTGGAGGTGTGAGGTGAGCATGTTAACCGCTAAACCACTGTGAACCCATCAATCTTACTTGCCTATTACTTAAATTAATATTGAATAAAAGCAAATGGAAAAAAAGTAAGATTTTTAATGATTTATTGTATTCAGTCTTACTTAATAAACAGTGTGTCTCACCATCTCCTGAACCCAAGTGTTCTGGGCCCGGCTGATTGTGAGGAAAGCCATGATGTGCTGACATTGTGTTGCCCTGGTTACAGTAGGGGGTACCATTACCTCCTAAAACACACAGAATACAAATTAAATACTGCTTAAAAACAAGCGCTTGCAGAAACATTGGGTATATAAGAATGATTTTTTGATATATATATCTATATATATATATATATATATATATATATATATATATATATATATATAAATATATATATATGCATATACATTTTGCAAACAGTGAATTTTAAGCTTTTGCTACCCTCGGGTGGAGGCATGCCACGGTGTCCTATCATGCCATGGGGTGGGGGTCCCTGTGGAGGCCGCATGTAAGGATCCATGCAGTTTCCTGGGTTGAATGACGAGTTGTACATTGCTCTGCTTGGCGTCAGTTGACCACAAGGGGGAGCCCCACACACAGGAGACACCTCACTGTATGGTGATTTTAGTGACGGCGCCAGACTACATAGACAAAAAAACGCACAAGATAATTGTATACATTTCAGACAAATGTTTGCAAAGTATTGTTGTATTGTTTGCATTTAATATTAGACTCTAAATTAACATTTGTACGAGCAGCAACATTATTAACATAATGTACACTTTTAATATTTTGACACAGGTCCTAGCATTTTACCCTGTTTATAAAGCAAAAAGTGGGACTTCACTCAAATGTCTTTTATACAATATAACTTAAAACAGTTGTTAAAATTGATAATGAAAACAAAATACTACTTTTCTAGTGGGCCATATATGTCTGATTCCCGTCTTCACGTCACTCTCATGGAAAAACATACAGGGAATTACACCTTATTCTAAATATGGCCCAGATTTGGAATGGATAGACCAAAACATACCACAATACCCGGGTCTGAATCCGAAATTATTTTGTATACCGTGCTGTGATACACATTCCTGACCACAAGGTGGCATCTTGTGCCTGTGTCTGCTGAGCACAAAAAAAGTGACAGCAGGGGAATTCCCACATTCCTCCAATACTCTCTTTGCCACTGTCTTATACACAAATACACCCCTAGGAGTGTATTGCAATTTTGTCAGGTATTTCCATTGATGTGTGATTCACTAACACTAAGCTTTACTTTCATCTTTTAAGCGGTAGCTTGCGTACAAAAGAGCCTTTTCTTCGAAGAAAGGACCACCTAAACATAATAAGGTCATAAATGCAATGTATTGCAATTCCTGTCGCAGTTGCCGCAAAGAGATACACATACATTTACAGCATTGGGCCGACGCCCTTATCCAGAGCGACTTACAACTGAGAAATTGAGGCTTAAGGGCCTTGCTCAAGGGCCCACTAGTGGTAGCTTGGTGGTTCCAGTCCAGAGTCCAACACCTTAACCACACACTTAACCACTACCACACACCATACCCCATACCCAACAATACACATATACTCCATATACTCTCTCTTTACAACACATGAAAACCCAGTCGCTATAAACACTCTTTACAACACATGAAAACCCAGTCGCTATAATTCTTTCGGGACGTCATGTGTATTCCACAGCTCCTAATCTTCTTGCACTAATCCACCAATTCCACCTTCCCCCATTTCTGCCTTCCTTTATATGCTCTCTATTTTTTTTTTTTTTTTTTTTGCTGAAGCTCCCTTCCTTTCTTCAAGTCTTTCTTCTACACTTTCCTCGTCGGTAGCCCTGTTCTCTCTGGCGAACATTCTTTCTCTCTTTACCCCTCTGTCTCTGACAGCTGCTTATTACTGACTGGTCAGGGAGCTGCTACTCTCCGCATGACTGACCAAACACCACTCAGGTTACCCCAGAGAAAGAGCCAGAGCCCAATGCTGGCTCAACCTGGGTGGCATTCTGCAGGAGGGAGGAGGAGGAGGAGTGTGGAGGAGATGGGGAGGAAAGGAGGAGCTAGTAAGCCTTCTTAACAACAACATCAGGGTACGCTGTAAGGAACAGACAGAATGTTTGGCTGCTACTGTAAACCCCCTCCGGGGTGCTGGAGTTAGGTACACCACTCGCACCGGCGTTTTTAGTAGGGATGCCCTTAACCCCTCGAATTGGCTCATGGGCTTTTTTTTCCAGTGCGTACACTTGTCTTACCCTTTGCTTGGTTGACTGTTGTTGTTGTTGTAGTGATACAGCCTGTGGTGAGGCTGCATGACCACTGGCATTGGGGCCAGCACTCCTGCTAGTCCTGTAGGACCCTGTGTGTGGACACAAACACATTTATGTCAGCATCCCTATGAGGAAAATCTTTACAGCATTTACGTCAGCATAAAATAACCATCTTTATAGCAAGTCCATTTAAATTCCCAGATACGTCGGTTTTAATCATTAGACATTCATTAAAAAGGATATGTCTAATTTGCAATATGACCAGGGCGCTCAAAGTGATTGAGTGTAGACTGAGAGGTTGTGTGTGTGTGTGTGTGTGTGTGTGTGTGTAGAGGTTTTGAGGTGTATATTCGATAATGTGATAATGAGGCAGACACACGGAATAGAGATCTCTTGTCATGCCACAGCTGGTATAGTAGTGTCCGTTCCTACACACATACATGTACACACACTCGCTCGCATATGTACACATGGACACCTGTTGGAACCATCAAGGGGGGTATTAGAGTATAACCCGTCTGCATTACTGAGAAAGTGTGTCCACATGTGTGTGTGTGTGTGTGTGTGTGTGTGTAGCAGAACAAGTGTTAAATGCATCAGTGACTAAATGCACGGAGCCTGGCAGGCATGTGCCATCAAGTGTAGTGTGGGCTTGGGATTGATTAATTACTTACTTCTTATTGAGATGAATAATGAGTAACTACTATGGAGGCTTAGTGTGTTACTGTGTGTGTGTGTGTGTGTGTGTGTGTGTGTGTGTGTGTGTGAGGCAAGTTTTGCAGGTGCAGCGACATCAATGTATGTACCAATGTATTTAAAGAGTCAAGTATTAATAAGAAGACAGTGTGTGTGTACTACACCGCATGCCCTTTACATGTATAGCATTTAGAAGACACCCTTATCCAGAGTCGACTTACATCTGAGGGATAAGGGCCTTGCTCAAGGGCCCACTAGTGCCAGCTTGGTGGTGGTGTGGATTTGAACTCGAGATATTCCGGTCCAGAGGCAATTGCCTTAACCACTGCAACTACTACCTCTCCTTTAAACTGATTTTTACCACTTCTTGAACGGGCCTAACATCGACCAATCACCTACATCGAGTTTGTTTATGCCATTATCTTCTTAGTTATTCATGTGGCAGAGGTACAATATATAAAATTTATATCGATTCAGATGTTTTGGTAACGTTCACATCGACCATCAGTATGGAGAAAATGTAATCTCAGCGATTCTGACTCTTTTTTACTCAGAATGTTACAGGGAAGAGAGGCACGGTGGTTTAGTGGTTAACACGTTCGCCTCACACCTCCAGGGTCCGGGTTCGATTCCCGTCTCGGCCATGTGTGTGTGGATTTTGCATGTTCTACCCGTTCCTCAGGGGGTTTTTCTCCGGGTTCTCCGGTTTCCTCCCGGTCCAAAAACATGCACGGTAGGTTGATTGGCACCTTGGAAAATTGTCCCTAGTGTGTGAATGTGTGTGTGTGTGATTGTGTATGTGTGTGTGTGTGTGTGCCCTGTACGATGGATTGACATTCCATCCAGGGTGTATCCTGCCTTAATGCCCATAGATGCCTGAGATAGGCACAGGCTCCCCGTGACCCGAGGGAAGATCGGATAAAGTGCTAGAAAATGAATGAATGAATGAATGGACGAATATTACAGGGAAGTAAAAACCTTTGTGAGCAGAAGTTCTGCAGATGAAAACATGCGATTGATGAGATTGACGAGATGACACTAAGACATTACGATAAGATAAACCTTTATTTATCCCACAGTGGGGATATTTCAGATATGAGGATATTAATAGATTGAAGTTGGTGGTGGCTCAGTGGTTAAGGCACTGGTTCAAGTCCCAGCCAAGCTGCTACTAGTGGGCCCTTGAGCAAGGCCCTTAAGTGCTCAGTCTGCACAAACCAATGCATTCCTGGTGCCAGTCCCAAGCCCGGATAGATGGGGAGGTGTTGCTTTAGCAAAGGCATCAAACATGCACCAAATCTAATATGCAGATCATCCGCTGTGGCGCCCCCTAATGGTAGAAGCCAAAAAAGAAAAAATAATGGAAATTGGCATTATTGTGTATTAATCATTCATTCATTCATTCATCTTCTACCGCTTTATCCGATCTTCCTCGGGTCACGGGGAGCCTGTGCCTATCTCAGGCGTCTATGGGCATTAAGGCAGGATACACCCTGGATGGAATGCCAACCCATCGCAGGGCACACACACACACACACACACACACACACACACACACACACACATTCATATACACTAGGGACAATTTTCCAAGGTGCCAATCAACCTACCGTGCATGTTTTTGGACCGGGGGGGGGGAAACCGGAGAACCCGGAGAAAAACCCCCTGAGGCACGGTGACGGGGAGAACATGCAAACTCCACACACACATTCCCGAGACGGGAATCGAACCCGGATCCTGGTGGTGTGAGGCGAACGTGCTAACCACTACGCCACCGTGCCCCCCCGTGTATTAATCACTAAACATTAAATCTATTAAGAGTAAGAGTCATTCGTTTTACAGTCACTGTTTACTGAATTCCAGTAAAACTACTGAAGCTATGGCTGGAATTAGTTTGTGTTGTTTAGTGATACACTTTAATGGAATGTTATCTGTACGCCAAGTTGCATAAAACCTGTGATTTTCCAAACGCAGGAACAAATAAACTCCATAATCTCAATACACTCGTGCGTTACATGAATTAACGAACGCAGGGCGACCTCTCGGCTGACCCACACGTCGCGATGCAACAAACATGGAGGCACCAACTCTCCGAAACACAGATTATGTGGACAGAATGGATGAAACGGGGCTGTCTCTCCTTCTCTTCCTTTTAATCTTCTTGTATCTCTACAATGCACGACGGTGAACACAAAGGTAAGTGAGACGCTTTCGCGGTGCACGAGCAATCCTTTAACCTGGAGTACACTCGGTCGCTCCGACACTCTTTAGCACTTACAAATGCATCGATCTGCTCGTGGGGATAAGCCGTCATGCCGTGCTCTCCCGTAACTTTGGCGGGATTGATGTGCAGCAGTGTTTGTGTGTCAGTGTGGTGTTCTGTACAGCCTCACTGTGTACACTCTTGTTTAACAGACGTGGAACCCCGCACATAAGCCAAACATCCATCATTTTAATCTCTCTATTACCACGACTCCTAGTCTATCTCTATTCCCATTATGCATGCGACGGAATGGATTTTCATGCGCATCCAGCTCCGTCTCGTCCACCGCCTTCGCTCCACCACTTCTTCCTCCGATCGCTGTGTTTGTTCCCACATGCTTCTCACTCGCGCCACTCCACCCCGTAAACAGTTCGGGACTGAAAAGTGCAACGCAAACGAAGGATCTCTAAAACAAGGCATTTGGGCTGGAGGCGCTCGTCTCAATCTTCTCCTCCTTTTTTTTTTTTCCTCCGCCCTCCGTAGCTGCTCATCTTGCACACTCTCTCATCCCAACCCCCATCCCTCCCTCCCTCCCTCCCTCCCTCTCCCTTTTTTTTGCTCATGGAGCAGAGTCGAGGTGGGTGTTCTGGCTGTTATGAGCTAGAGGGGATAATGGCAGCTCTAATGTAGCTTGCTGTTCCTGAGGGAGAAAAGGAGGGGGGCAGGAGGAGGAGGAGGAGAAGGAGGAGGAGAAGGAGGGGGGTGTTTAGACCAGACTTAAAATGCAGTTTTGCGAAATACAGGGGAAAAAAAGCGCTTCCTGTCGTTTCCTTCTCTCCACGTTCGGAACTTCTTACTTCTTTTAACTTTTTTTTCTTTTTCACCATCGGTGAATTGTGTTTAATCGGCCTGCCTTTGTTTGTATAACACATACTCATCCCTTCCTGCTCCCCTCAACCCAGACACCCCCCCCCCAAACATTCCCTCAAATTCTTCACCACAGAGAACCTCAAGGTGAACTTCTCCACACAGGAAAGCGGGTGTACTGTGTTTTCGATTCGCCTCGTACAGTTACGTGGTTAAAAACAAACAAACAAACGTTTGTTTATCTGCACAGGATACATGACGGTTCTTGTGCGTCGGTTTCTCTCAATGCGGAGATTCTTGCCATTCTTTCGGGTGACAGAGGGACTGGTGGAGAAGGGTTGTAGGCGTAAGACAGAAAGAGAGGATTCTCCGGGTGAAAAAAAGGAGCGTCCAAAAATCCACCTTTCCCTACTTTTCCTCTATCCCACTCTTTTCCCCCTCTCTTTTACTTTCCGTCTCCAGGCAGGGCATACCTGTGGTTTCCTGTCGCCCTCCCCTCCCTTCCCTTCATACCTCTTTCTTGCTCTCCTTTAATCCTCGTTCCTTCTTAGTTTCTAGGCTTCTCTGTTATCGTTTACCCCATCCTCCCTCCATTCATATCTTATGAGCGGCTTACAAGGGCCTCGCTCAGGGGCCCAGGATGGGCGGCTTGGTGTGGCTATTCGATAAACTTCGGATGCATCGTCCAATGTTAAGGTTTCGGCTCTGTTGTGTGTTGAAAGTCTCACATCCTATAGTACAGGGTTATTAATGTGCCCACATGCATCCCTTTGAACTCCTTGTAGTAAGATGAAGGGAGTCGGGAGAGATGGAACACATGAGAAAGATGAGGAGGAGGAGGAGGAGGAGGAGGAGGAGGAGGAGGAGGAGGAGTGGAAAACAGCTCCACCAAAAGGCTGGGATCCACAGCTGGGACCCAGCTGCGGCTGGCCGAGCCCTGACACACGCATGCACGCACCAACCCACACACACACACACACACACACACACACACACACTCAAAGAGTCAAGAATAGTAGTGTGTAACCCTGTACTAACCCATGTCATGATTGTGTTAAAAATAATAATAATCGTAATAATGATGGGTGGCCCAGGAATATTTCGAGAACCTTTATTTTAACTGTAAATACCACAAAAACAAAACAAGGACAGACGGTGACAGACAGCAATGAATGGTTGAGAGGAGAAGCAGGCACGGGATAAGAAGGAGAAACACGACTGCCCTCTTTTTTTTTTTTTTTCCGGAGGAGGTAATGCCAAGGAAACCGAGATTTACATTTTACAAAAGGGTTTCATAGTTAGGCTGCATGCTGAGTGTCCTCATGCACACAGACCACACACGCTAACTCTGACGCCCCGTCTGGGATCATGTTCTAGTCTGACATGGTAGCTGACGTACTGTAGGTCATGTGTGTTTTTGGGGCGTGATCCACAAAAATTTAAATAAATAAATAAATAAATAAAAAATATGGGGCAATCTGCAAAATCTGAAAAAGCTTATTTGGGATCAAAGTGGGAATGTACCATAACGGTACTTTATCTTAACGCGCAGTTTGACTGTCATTAATCTAAACGAGGGTCGACTCGGAACGTTTCCCGATGGTTATTTTGCGAAAGTGCAGCCTGTTTCGACTCGCGTTCGCCTTGTTAACCGGTGTGCTTACACATTCGTGTGTGTGTGTGTGTGTGTGTGAGAGTGTGTGTTCGGAGCTGACAAGGACTGCAGGCTATGAATCAACACTTTGGCTCCGTTCCTGGCACTCTGAATGAGCATCTTCCTTCTCTCTTATTTCTCTTTTGTCTCCGCTACGTCCGTTCCTCCTCTTCTCCTCGGCTCCTCTTGCGGATTGTCCAGGCTTGACTGCGAGATTAAAAACGCAGCCTCGACGTGGCTAAGCAGGTCTAACCTTCAAATTCTTTATCCTCATAGTCCCCCCCCCCCCTGACTTTTCCCACAAGTGCTCACATCTGCAAGACCTAACCGTGCAATTCTTCGCCTCGGAATCATTGCTGGAGCTGTAAGAAGTGAAGAAAGCTGCAGTACTCGCGCGTGTGTGTGTGTGTGGCCCTCGACGCTCGGGCCAACACCGCTCGCTCACACACACACACACACCGTGCTAACCAATTCGCACCGATCGTATTACATGCACACGCATCGAGGAGCGCATTCAGAAAACCAAACGTTTTTAAATTGCTCGAAAGTATATAACTCTATAGTTAGACTAGAAAGGGGAAACGTTTCGGAATGACGCCAGATCCTACACGTGTGTGCACCGGTTCTGGATCGTTCCTGACACTATCCTCGTTTAACACGTGCACACTTTCACGGTACTCGAGTGAGAATTTTACTGGTTTGGGTTTGTGTGTGTGTGTGTGTGTGTGTGTGTGTGTGTGTGAGAGAGAGAGGGGGGATGGGGGGGTCGGTATTCATAATAAAGAACGATCTCAAAAACAAATGAGACAAATGGACCGGCTGAAATAGATTCTTGGCTCGCTTAAGAACTGCAAATTGCGCATATTTTTAGCATCCTGTCTAAAAGCGCGGTAGCGGATAATGTTGTTTTTTTGGACAGTATATCTGGCAAAGCGAGTGGGCGAGAATTATACCCACACAATGGCCCTGTTTTGATTTCACTACATTTTAATATAACCCTATAGGACAATCTTGACAAATGCCATCAAACTGCTATAAGGACCCTAAATTCCTAAAAATAATGTAATGGCACACGATAACAGACACACAATATTCAGTCTCATTATAACCATGACCTGTCATGACACTCTCAGACAGACCTCTGATCATTTTTGGCAATTCCTGCAGTTTCTTTTAAACATAGTGTCCATTTCCCCCAATTTAATCCTCTGTGAGAGATCAATAAAACCTAAAGGATGAATATTAAATACACTTCTGTTCCTAATATTCTACTTCTATTACAGTTATATTATAAATAATATTATTAGGGCTGTCAAAATTCACTTTAGCGGCATTAATGTTATTAGCGTGTGATTAACGCAGTGTGCATTCACTCTGCATTGTGTTGGCGAAAGAAAGAAACAAGGACAAGAAAAAAAAAACGAAAACAAATGAATAAAAAAATGCATCCACTCGCGCTTCCCCCGAAGTACGCCCACTAGCTGCGCATCCACAATCAGGTATGAGCTCCTTACTATACTACTATATATAACCTAAATGCATCACTCTTTCATATGGAAAGCAACCGGAATAGAATTCTTAAAGGAGCCACGTCCCATATTTTACAAGTGAAACCACCACTAAAAAAGTGACATTGAAATGAGCAAGAAATTAATTAATTAACAAGAATTTAACATTAATAGAATTATTTTGGGTGGGTAAAATCAATATTAAATAATCAATAATTTTATTAACCGGAGAGATTTTTGTGAGAAATGTATATAATTAGAGCACCTGGTACAGTTAGTTAGTAATTGAAACATGAAAATTGTTCATTTATGGTACATAAAAAAGGCGATTAATGTGATTAATGTTAACATTTAATATTCGTTAAAAATTTGGGATCTAATTAACAATTAAATACTATTTCATTAATAAGAAATTTGAGGGCATATGCAAATTTATACCTACTTGGTTCAGATGGGGTTTTTTTGTTTTTGGTTTTTTTGTTTGGTTATTGATTTTTTTTAAAGAAATGTGGGGGGAAAAAAAAAATCACTTTGCCCCCCCCCCCCGCTGTCATTAATTCCATGTAGTCGTATTAGTATCTGGAGCTTTTCGGTAATACAAGTGGAGCTGATTTACCTTTTTGAACTAGACCCTTCTGTTTAGGTCAGCATCTACTTCTCCATCCACTTCAAAATCGAATGAGAATGTCACAAAGAGATGCCTTCTACCCCTCTCTAACCTGGATTCTCTCTATCCCGCCATCGTTTGCCTGTACTCTTTCTTGCCACCACTTGTCAAACATAAAAAAAGGGTGGGAGGGGGGATCCTTGAGTGGATAAAAGAGGATACTCTTTCTCTCTCTCTCTCGCTTTTTCTTACCTGGGGTGGGGCAAACATTCAAATGTTTATGATGAGGGGTAAGAAAAGAAAGGGAGAGGAAAGACGGGGAGAAATAAAGGGGGAAATGCTCTTGTGGTTGAGAGAGAGAGAGAGCGGGTCTGCTGAGAGCCACCGTGTAGGGCTCTTGGGAAGTTTGTCTTGTAATTGAGTCAATTGTTGACCTCCTGTTCAGTCTGCCCAGGCTACTCTGAAGAGAAAGCCTCCGGAATAATAAATGTTCTCTCCCTCTCTCTCTCTCTCACTCTCTCTCTCTCTCTCTCTCTTCCCGTCCTCTACACCGTTGTCTTAAGAGTGATTGTGCCGCGATTCAAAGGCAACGTTTGGGGAAGTCGTGCAATCTTATCGCTCACTTTCTCCCTCTTTCACATTCTGGCTCTTTTGTTCTCTCGGTGGGATGAATTTTAATCACCCACTCCTCCTTCAATTGCTCAAAGAATCCCACTGATCATCCTGTTTATAACCTAATAGTCTCATTTTACCACACTGGACAGTGGAGTGCGGCATTGTACAGCACTTTTGCGTGTTTGTTTGTGTTGTAACTAAATATGTCTTCTGAATTTGGGCTTTCCTCGCGTCAAGTATCAAGTGTACTGAACTGGGAAAGGTGTTTTAGGTCCTTTGCCCCAGTGACAAGTAAAATTGCCATTGGGAATTATTGGCAGCTTCGTGTTCTACAAGATATCCCATTTTAGAGATGTTTAGGATGCATTCCTTAAGCCCACTGCCCAGTAGCCACTATAGTACCAGATATACAAATCTGCCACAGGAAATAACTGTTGTTTGTGAACGCCTGATACTGTTTGGACTCATTACTTGGTGATGAATATGCGCTAACCTAAACGCATCACCGAAAAGCACCGGAACAGAATTCTTAAAGGAGCCACGTCCCATTTTTTACAATTGAAACCACGACTAAACAAAGTAACCTTGAAATTAACAATACATTAATATTAAAAGAGGAACGGTGGCTTAGTGGTTCGCCTCACACCGGCAGGGTCCGGGTTCAATTCCCGTCTTGGCCATGTGTGTGTGGAGTTTGCATGTTCTCCCCGTGCCTCAGGGGGTTTTTCTCCGGGTTCTCCGGTTTCCTCCTAGTCCAAAAACATTCACGGTAGGTTGATTGGCACTTTGGAAAAATTGTCCCAAGTGTATGAATGTGTGTATGTGAATGTGAATGTGTGTGTGTGTGTGTGTTCCCTGCAATGGGTTGGCATTCCATCCAGGGTTGTATCCTGCCTTAATGCCCATAGACGCCTGAGATAGGCACAGGCTCCCCGTGACCCGAAGGAAGATCGGATAAAGCGGTAGAAAATGAATGAATAAATGAATGAATAATATTAAAAGAAGAATTTCCATATTAAATAATCAATAATTTTTTTAAAGGGAGAGATTCTGCCATAGGAAATAACTGCAATTGTGTTGTTTGTGAAATCCTGATACTGTTTGTCCTCATTGTTTAGTGATTAATATGCGCTTTATAATAGATTCGATTAGATAGAATAAATTTTAGATTTCTCTAAAAGTCATAATAAAAATTGAACATAAATTAATCTATAGACTAGAGTTGGGTGATATGTCATATAATTTGAATCGCCGATTTTTTTTAAGACAAAATTTGACTCTCGATGTTTATCCCACACGCACATTCCCCATTTGTTTGGGGTGCTGGAATAAATCAGTCGTGCTGCTTCCTTTAGTTGCCACAAACTTTTACAGTGGGGTTTTGGCACGTTGGACGTCTGAATTTGTGAACACAAACCCTTGATGAATCTTGGAATCAAGTTGTATTTCATATTTCTGAAGAGGCGGAGAACTACGGAAGCCTGCTGTGCCAAACAGAGGTGACATCGTAAAATCGTTTTTTCCGTATTTTCATTTTCATTCATCTCCCAGCTCTACCATACACCTGTTTTTTTACTGGACAAAGAAATCTGTCAACAAATAAACAAAAATCACTCCTAGTCACACCCTCCACATAACTCGAATCACGAGTAGAATCACCCGCGCTTGATGATGACTTATTTGGATAAGCATCTTTCGTTCATCTTCTACCGCTTTATCCGATCTTCTCTCGGGAGTCTGTGTCTATCTCAGGCGTCTATGGGCATTAAGGCAGGATACATCCTGGATGGAATGCCAACCCATCGCAGGACACACACACACACACACACACACTCATTCATACACTAGGGACAATTTTCCAAGGTGCCAATCAACATACCGTGCATGTTTTTGGACCGGGAGGAAACCGGAGAACCCCCTGAGGCACGGGGAGAACATGCAAACTCCACACACACGTGGCCGAGACGGGAATCGAACCCGGACACTAAGCCACCGTGCCCCACCGGATTAGCATCTGCACTGGAAAACGATGTAGCGCACTCTAACTATACACCTCTAACTAGCGAAAACACAGCAGTCTACACTCCGATCCAATCCTTCCCCGAGCACAAATAAACACATGTTCACTTCAAGTGGCCTTTAATACACACCGAGTGAACTGTCAGTTACTGTGTTGTGTCTACATGTTCAGTCACTAACACACACAGAGTCCTGTGGTTTTGATGCTGTAGACAGTGGAAAAGACTTCTTCTCCCCCATAGGCAGTATGTTTGCTGAAGAGCTTTCGAGCCATGCCTTTGTGTAGATGGACTACAAAGGCCTTTTCTTCGGGTTTAAGTACGAGCGCAAAAAAAGCGCGAGAAGCCGATATTTCGCCTCAACGCCGCGGTTTATGCTTTATAATAGAAAAGTTAACTGTATAACAAATATTATCCTAAAGGTATATTAATGTTCCTGAAGTGATTCCCTTTTACTTTTACATACTGATGAATTCTTCAATCATCAACCATGATACCGACACGGTACATAAGATTAGACATTATACAAAACATACGCCTTTTAGCGCTAAAAGGTACCAGCGTGGCGTATGACACGACTCTGGAAGTTGCGTTATATAAGCCACGCCAAACGAGTGCTCTCCCGTCCTCGTGTCCTCTGCCGTGTGTCCCCTCTCCTCGAGTGTTTGTTAGGAAATCCTGAGCAAACCGCTGCTGTTTGTCCTCGCTTTGTGAACGACCCGTTTTTATAGACTTCCACTGTTGACAGTTGTTTCACTTCTGTTGGCCTCGCGCAAGCTGGATAACGCTGTGCAAATATGTACGTGTACACACTCGCGATCTCCGGGGGGAAAAAAAAAAACAACCAAAAAAAAGAAAAAGAACGATTACTGACTCTGCGCTAATGACGGCCCTGAAAAAGGTTAATTGGCCAACAAAAGTGTTCCTTTTAAACACGATATGATGTTATTATTGGTATTGCCGCTTGCTTGTAACTCTTAAATAAAAGTTTAAGCCGCGTACTTTATAATGTATTCATGTAATGTCGGTATTATTTATTTAATCAAAGTTTTCTACAGAGAATTCCATTTCCGTGGAATATGATCACAAAGCGGTGATTCAACATTTAACGGCTTGTACGAGATGTTAGAGGAAATCCCGACCAAAGCACTGCATGGGAAGCACTTTTTGTGTATATTAGGCACTCAAAGGTCATTTGATGGGACTTTAGCATATGTGTGTGTAGTGGAATTGTTACGTGTACCAGGGGGCTGGCTCCAAACAGCTGCTCATTAGTAGCACTTTGGCCGCGACCGCAGGCCTGCCGTCAGGTCGCATTCACCTTAACGCAGGCAGATCATGGGGCTCAGTGGGGGATTCGGTCTCAGCCTGCAACACCACCCCTCCACCCCTCTCTCTCTCCGTCCTGGGTTTGATCCTTAATACCAATTCTCCCCTTTCATGCATCATCTCAAAAGCCCTATCCAGCAACCCGTCCCCTCCTCCCCTATTTATCCTTCTGTCTCTCTTTCGCTCCGTGACTGGTCACAAACCCATGACAATAGCAAGGCCGCAGCACCTTCTCTTTGTGTATTCGAGGACAATGGAGACTGGTGCCATAAATGCTTCCTTTTCACCCTGGGAGAAGTGTTGGTGCGTGTGTGTGTATGACTGGCTACTGCTAAATGGGTCATTAACATGAGAAGGTGATACAGTGGGAGTGTGATAATGACAGTGGCTGGTCCAAGCTTCCGTCAAAGGACTGCGATTTGTGTAAAGGTCACGAACATTTGTACGCTTTGTATGAAATGTTCGTTTGCATTTCGGGCCAATCGCACTAAAGGGTGCGTTTTAACACACGATGCCTCTGCAAAAGGTGAAACCAGACAAGACAAGGCAAATTTTTGTCCTGAAGTGCTGACGGTGCTTTGACAGCTCTATGACCCACATATGTTTTTTGAATGTAGTGCCATTAAATTAACTTATTTGTTATTATTATTTTTATTTATTTATTTATTTTTCAAATACAGAATTCAACTAGCAACTTAAATAGTTAATATGTGCCTCATCACTTTTTAAATGGTGTAAAGCTGAAATGCATAATGAACATTTCCTCACATCTACCACACACACACACACACACACACACACAAATAAACGAATAAAATTTGATACATAGCCAATTTTAGACTTTTATACGACGTTCTGTACACAAGCAGCCTTTTCATTAAAAAGCCACTTATTAACCAAATGGTAATTAATGGGGTTAATTCGCTGCCCGCTGTTTATTTGTCTGGAGACATAATCGAATAAGAAAGCATTTGCATTTCCTAAAGAACTCTTCTGCAGTATTTTTTGACAGCTCTGTGCTTGACGATTCCTACAAAAACAACAAAAAAAAAATCACACTGGCCGCAGCTTGCGTCTCACACAGCGCGTTTCGTCGGTGGTCCAAGGCACAGTTGGCGTTGATGAGCAACAGCCTTAGTACACTGACCAGCTGCATCGAGCTTTTCTTTTTCTCGCTCTCTTTTTTTAAGCGTTTGTATGCATCCGACTCTCAAAGTATCATCTGCTTGCTGTTTATCATTCCGTTTTTTTGCGTGTATTGTTGTTTAGTACGAGAGAAAAAGGGTAACAAAGGGTTCACGGCTTTCTGCGGTTGTGCTCAAGCTTGCTGCCGGGTCGCACTTAAGAAGGGATAGCATTTTCATGAGGGGCCAAATGTGAGAGGTATGGAGGAGAAGAGGATCCCTCATGAGATCAGAAAAACTCCTAAATGAATAAAATCCTAAACCCAGAGAGTACATTAGCATTTTAACAGGCATACAGGGGGCCTGTCTAAGCCTGCCTTAGCGCGCACACACACACACACACACACACACACACACACACACACACATGCACGTAGGCCCTAGAGCTGGCTGACTGGTTGCTAGACAATGTAATTGGTTATGTGGGTTATGTAAAGGCTCTTGTGCACACAAAGCCAGAGGAGCAGCAGTGCTATTGTGAGCTGTTCAGCATCCGCTCATTCCGCACAGAAAGCCCCACTTTCTAACCAGCCATCACACTTCAGACTGTTAACCGCCTATACTCTCTCTCTCTCTCTCTCTCTCTCAATCCTTCTCTCTCTCCCATTTCTGCTCTGTTTATGAGGGATGCGGCTGTGAATTATCCATTCAGCCCCCCTCCCCCCTCCTCCTCCTGTCTACTTCAGCTCTCGGGGTTAAAACAACTGCCTCCTTGACCAGTGTATCTAACAGCCCTGGAGAGAATTTTGGTTGTGTATGTGTGTGTGTGTGTTTGTGCGAAGTCCAGTCTCTGGAACGATGCCTCAAGGCTTCTCCTGGGTTTGGGCTGAGCTGCGTGAGGCTTAGGGGAAGGAAAAATAATAATAAATAAATAAATAAAAAAACCTGTCCAAGCTCCACCCTGAGTATATATACATGTGTATGTGTGTGTTCTGTTCACATAGCGGTGAGCCACACACCTCTGCTCTCACCCACAATGCACTGCCTGTGGAATATTAGCCCCGAATATGAGTAAATAATAACGACTAATCACCATCTTTTACCGTGGCGGGAAAACCGGTGACATAATAAAGCCCGAGGAAAATCTTTTGCCGTTGACCGAGGTGAAAAACGGACACGTGGACGTATCTTATGTTGTGTGGCTTCCAGGACAGAAACATTTTTCCACTCTGCTGTATAGTTTCCTCGAGCATGAGCCACGTCTGTGTCTGTGCCTAAGGGTGTGAACAGCAGTGCAATGGGATGTGAGCATCCTGCTTTCTGAGCAAGGCTGGAACCAATAGATTTTCCCCTTTGACCCGTACTCTCCCTTATAACCCAAATACAGAATGACCAAGCACTTTCCCACAGTCGAGACGGCATAAATCTCTCACTCTCTCTCTCTCTCTCTCTCTCGCTCTCTAACGGTCCACTGTGCACAGTCATTACATACAGGTGTCTCAACAGGGAGCCACTGAAAGCATGACACGACACACACCTGCTCAGCACAAAATAACGCCGAGGTAATCGGGGGAAAGTTTCTTCCCAAGTTTCTCGGGAGAATTTGTGGATTCGTACTACGCAATTCACACGTTTTCTTAATTGCATTTCGGTTGATTTTGCTCACGAATGTCAAAACATTAATTCTTCTGGATGGACAAAAATAGACATTGGAGCTCGATTGCGACTCCATTGCCATTGAACATTGAGCTTAATTAGGAAATGATTAGGAAATCACATGCTAATGTAGCCAGATAGACACAATCCATGTAGTCCCATTGGTCACCATCTTGCAGGGAATAAACAGCTCATAACATGACAATACAAAATGCAAATAGTACTAAGATCCCACTCACAGCCTAAATGTTCTATCTTCTACCGCTTTATCCGATCTATCCTCGGGTCACAGGGAGTCTGTGCCTATCTCAGGCGTCTATGGGCATTAAGGCAGGATACACCCTGGATGGAATGCCAATCCATCACAGGGCACACACACATACACATTCACACACTAGAGACAATTTTCCAAGGTGCTAATCAACCTACCGTGCATGTTTTTGGACCAGGGGAGGAAACCGGAGAACCCGGAGGAAACCCCCAAAGGCACGGGGAGAACATGCAAACTCCACACACACATGGCCGAGACGGGAATCGAACCCGGATCCTGGAGGATGTGATGCGAACGTGCTAACCACTAAGCCACCGTGCCCTAAAAGAAGGTTTTTTTTTGTTACAAAATAATTAGAGTTTAAAAATGCTAAATGATACTTATAAAGCACATTGCATCTTTAATACTAAATAATGTGTGTCTTTAGGGTAATTGATATGATTTTCATTGTGTACATTTATGGGATTTATAGGACGCCCCTATCAAGAGCGACACACAATTGCATTGAAATCTCCAGCAATAAATATATACTGATACAGATTTAGTCTATAACTGTTATATATATATATATATATATAAATGCTTTCTAAAATGTCAACACCATCACTGAGAGTGATCCATTGGGTAAAACATAAACGACACGCACTGATTAAGAGAAACACTTTGCTCCCGCACGTGCTTGTTTACACCACCTGAGTAAAGGTGAGAGAAAATGAATGCGGCCTCTGTGTGTATATGTGGCGAGTGTGTGTAGAAGCGGGATGAGCCACAAACCCCACTATTTAACCAGGTGTGGAGCCACTGTCCTGCCTCTCCGACCACCTGGGAAAGCCAGGACAATGGATTTATACTTAGTGCATACACTGATATCTGACACACTTTCATATATTCACTCCATTTTAAACACTAAATAAGAGCGCCACAGAGCCGACAGCTACAGCCTACGCATTACATCTATCTGTCACAACATTGGTGATGTTCGCATTCATGCGACTTGCCTGCAGTGATGTTCCTCTGAGTCCTTTTTGCAGCCGGCTAGTCTCAGCATGGGCCTCCACAGTCGTACACGGAGTGTGAGATCAAACAAACTACGGATCGAGCGTCTGCTATTTTTCTTTCCGCCTTTATTCTCGTGCAGTGAGGCCGCTGAGGAAGGACCTCGATCTTTCACTGAATCTTTGCTGTCACACTCACACACACACTCGCTCGTACACCCGCCTACCCCTCCGTCCCACTGACGGCAGGTGGACTTGGCTTTCCGTGAACTTTTTGCTGACAGAAAGTTTTCAAACGGGGGTTAAATGGGTGAGAAAAAGGGTGGGAGACTACTCAAAGATCGGCAGAGGTAAAAAAAAAGAGGGGGGGGGGGTGGATGTGTAAGGAATTGCATCGAGGAAGACGGTGCAGAAACCTGAAACAACAACAGCTGTGGCAGCGTGCCAACCGTGTAACATTTGTCCTTTACTAGGAGGGGCACGGGGACACTGCTGACCCGAGCGACCGCCACGCGCGATCTACAGCGAAGACAATACAAGCCAACATTATAATAAAATCGAGGCCGAGCACATGTCTATCGGTAAAACAAAAAACAAACAAGTACAAACTGGCCTTAGTTATTGAAATACGGTAAAATGCATCACAATAGCTTAGGAATCTCGATGTCCTTGTGTGTGTGAAACGTCCTAATATTCTGTCACTGGACTCACTGGCTGTAAAAGTCTTTGAAAGCTTTGATACACCAAATTATTTTTTTTTTCCCCCTAAAATGTCAGTGCCTTGCGAACTGCTCCATCTTGTGCTGATCTAAAATCACATCAGTATAAAGCCAGCATTCGTTGAGTGGTCGATTTATATCCTGGCGGACGCGGCGATTCGTCCCTGCGCGAGACACGTCGGAGGCGGATCTCCACACCGGGCTGTCAATTGACGGGTGATATTTATCACCCTTGTACTAAGAAGGAAGCGTCCCCTTTTAAACAGTAGCTCGGTGGCGTGTATACACACACACACACACACACGCGAGCGATCCGACTAGTGAGAAAACATCTGTGACCGTGGCAAGCACCACATCGGGTTTGCTTTAGCTTAAACAATGAAGGCGGAAGAAGATGGTATCAAACGTGTGTGCGCGCGCGTGTGTGTGTGTGTGTGTGTGTGTTCCAAAACAACTGGGAAAGGAGCTAAGATACACCACTCCATTATAATGTATTAATGGAGCATATACAAGTGTAACTACCGTATAATAAAATGTGCACAAACGCAGGTTTTGATGCGATTTATTTATTTATTTGTTTATTTATTAAAGACAAATGTTTATGAATTGAACTGGAAGTTTGAAATCTTTCACAACGAACCCTACAGATCTTACAGGATCAGACTAAGTGGACGTGCGGGTCTATGAGGGATGTTTTTCACAGCAGCTGAACTTGAAAAAGTCTCAATGACTGAATGCTGGACGGACACAAGGGACGAACTGTGTGTAATTAACGACATGCAATTACAGAATGAACGACACACATACACACACACCAGTAACTAATAGCTTTAATGGCTTACAGTCATGACCATTAGCATGAAACCCTCACATATTAGCAGGCGAGGGGCTTAGAGCAGAGACAGTAGAGGGGACACGTCATGGGAACGAGACTAAACGAGAGCTATATTAGGATGCAAATGATCCCGGTTTGGCGTCAATTATTTTCAAAAAGCTCTGCGTGTGTATACAGAGCGACTTTTCATCAAGTCAAAGCGCACAATAAACTCCTAAATTAGGTCTTCTTTAAGGGATTTGAGGTATTTTCGTATAAAACAATGGCTGTAAATGGTACTGAGAAAATAAAAAAAATCTCTAAAATGGTTCCATCTATCATTTGCTAATATTATGTTTACACCTGTGTTAAACATGATCTATACTTCTAACGCTAATCATGCGACTTCTAAAACGGCAGATCCTGCACATCTTATTTACAGACGGAATTAAGGAGAAGGAAAAGATGCGGGCGATGTTCTCTGCACCCCCCCCCCCCCCCCCCCCCCCTCTCACATAAAACAAACAGAGTGGGCTGGCACGAAAGCACTCATAGCTGAGTGAGTCTTATCTGATCTGAAGATCGGGCTCATTGCTGGAGCGCTTGCATTTGCAGAGAGGACATCATTTCTACTTTCTGACTTCTAAATCGAATTTACAAACCGGTTGGGTAAAACAAGCCGGACTCGAGGGACCAGTGAAGGAACTCGAAAAGAAAGAAACTGGCATATCGGTGGCTGTGAGAGAATTCGTGAACATCATGCTTCCCAAGGTGGAAATAATGATCCCACACATACTGTCGACAGAAGAAAGTCATAATCTGGGCATTCCTAAGCACCTCGAACTCATCACCCTCATGGTGTATATACAGTATAAACTCACGTCCAAATGCAGGAGAAATGCAAAAAAGAAAATCACTTTGGTATGCAAAGAAAGAAAGAAAGAAAGAAAGAGTGGACGGAAATGTATTTCACATAGTTTTCTGTCCCGCTTGCTCTCTGTGATTTGCTCAGACTGTTGCTCCAGCCCACCCAAGAAGCAGCAGCAGCAGCCCATGGGCATAAATCTGAGAGCCTGACTCACAGTGGATTTAATCTACAGCTCTCTCTCTCTCTCTCTCTCTCCCTCCCTCCCTCTCTCTCATTTTTCCTAACCCTAGCTCCTCCTCCTTGTCTTGCCCGATCTCCTTCCCCTCTCGTCACCATCAAAACCCATTTCTCAGACATTGTGAATAATATTATTTCACCGAGTTCGTTTGGTTCGTGTGTGTGTGTGTGTGTGTGTGTGTGTGTGTGAGTGTGTGTTGCTACCTCAAGCGTTACACATCTATGAAACAAGTTACTCAACGATTCTTATTCCTTGTTCCATCTGTATTTTAAAAATCTTCATTTCCACCTTGGTGAACGAGTGAGGACCCCTAAAGCTTCGCCCGCACCTCGTTTCTGCGTGTTCATTAGGACGATCTTCTTGCTCGTCTCCAAACTAACCTACTGGTAAACACTTGCACGGTTTCAAAGCGAGCAGGTAATTGAGTGGTTGCTCTGTTGTATCTAATTTGTCAAATGCTGAAAATCCAAATGAGGAGAGCAGAAACATCAGAGGTGTATAATTATACTGATGACAGCGAAAGAATATGCAGTCTCTATGGCAACCGGGGCGGATAATAAACACCACTCCCCCTCTTTTCTCAAAGAAGCGGACATCAGTGAGTCATCATTACGCGCACACACACACACACACACACACACACACACACACACTGTATTAGCCACACATGCTGAGATCCAGCGAGAGAGCGAGTGAGAGAGAGAGATTGTGTGTGTGTGTGTGTGTGTGTGTGTGTGTGTGTGTGTGTGTGCGTGTGCATCAATGATTTCTGGCATGTGTTACTCTGTGTTTCATGTTTGTCTCTGTGTCTGGTCCGGGTCAGGGTCTATGCCCAATGCTCTCTCTCTCTCTCTCTCTCTCTCTCTCAATCTCTCTCTCTCTCTCTCGCTCTCTCTCTATCTCTCTCACACACACACACACACACACACACACACATCCTCAACTATTAAGTTCTCAGGCCTACTTAATGCATACTTACCCTGTTACAGCTTAAGTGTAATGTAAAGAAAAACCAATCAATCCTAAATCAGTGCTACTCTAACACATGCTACTCTTCGTCAACAATACCTCAAAAACATACAACACGTCCACAATCTGCAGTTAAAGAATTATGAAAAAAAAAGGGAAAAAAACTGATATCGCAGAATAACAAAGCAAATATGACAGGGAATTATAATGTGCCTCAGCAGGCTTCATCTTTTAAGCAACACCAAGATTTTAAAATAATATTAACGTTCATATATATATATCTGATATATATTTCAATCCCTGTACAGTGAGTCAGTCGCTCATAAAGATATATTGAGTTCAAGGCAAAAAAAATGCCATTTGATTAATCAAAGATGTTCAAACATATAGAAATAAAAAAATTATACATTTTTTTTGTTCCTTATTTTCTATTTTTTTTCTCCTGTGCATTGCCTTTGACTTGAGAAGGGGATTTGTGTTTTCTTCAGCGAATCAAATCATTTGACTCTTTGAATAAGAGTTGACTCTTTTGGCTTACAAGTAGTTATTGTTATTTTTTTTTTCCCCTGGCTGAATTTGTTTACTGAGATTTCTGACAAAGGAATTTGTGCAGATATGTGACCACCTCCCTTAATGCATCTATATACTTTATTATTTTCAATATTGTACAAGAAAGATGGAATGATGTGGTAAACAAACACATGTTAAAAAAAAAAAAACCCAAGCATATGTTTTATATTTTCGGTCGTTCAAAGGAGTCACCTTTTGCTTTGATGACATCTGTGCACACTCTTGATATTCTCTTAGTCAGACTCATGAGGAAGTCACCTGGACCCCCCCCCCCCCCCTAAAAAAAAAACCTATATGAGCTCCCAAAGGTGTTAAGTACTTGTTAACTGTTTTTCCTTCACTATCTGATCAAACTCATTGCAAACCTTCTCAACTGGTATTAGATCAGGTGACTTTATCACTATCTTTCTTGAACAAACAGCTCTTATATAAACTAGAGGTGTGTTTGGGGTCATTGTCCTGTTGGTCCCACTAAGTGCAAACCAGATATGATGGCATGTCTGCAGAGTCTCCAGCAAAGCACCATCCCACATCCGCCAGCATGCTTCACAGTGGGAACCACATAATCGAAGAAAAGTCCATTCACCCTGTGTAGGTCTAACAAACAATGTGTTTAGAACCAAAAATCTCTCATTAGGACTCATCAGGCCAAAAGACAGTTTTCCACTGATCTCATTTCCATTCATTGTGTTTCTTGGCCCAAGCAAGTCTCTTCTGCTTGTTGTTCTTATAAACGTCTGACTCACACAGTCTGTGTGAGAAAAGTGAATGTTGAAATATGTCTGACACTGAGAAGCATTTGTTTACATCTGTGGTTTCTAGAGACTGTTAAAAAAAAAAAAAAGAATACTCTGCAGCAGAGGTAGCTCTCGGTAGCACCCTTACCTAACGGGTTTTATCATAGCATTACAATATGGATTTGTACAGTAGATGAGGTATCATTAATAGGACTTTTTGACTCTTATACTCGCCCTTTCCTCTGCACAAGTGGTCTAAAGCACAAGAGCACTAATTTTCTTTTCTTTTGACAAGACGAGCCGGTGAACGGAAAACAATTCCAGGTGACGACCTCGTGAGTGTTATAAATGTTAAATGTAAGTAATTCTAAACCTTCTAAGAAAATATGTTTACTACATGAATTCTTATACAGTTTATATGTACAATGTTGAAAATAAGAAAAAGAAACAGTTGACTGGTACTGTACTGGGTACAGTAATTCCGCATAAATGCTATTCCTCTACTTGTTAATATACCTCAGTTAATATACACTGAGACGCGCAGACGAACAGACCACCTGAAAACATAATGCCTTCACCACCTAGTGGCGGAGGACTAAAAAAACGCCCTCGACGCCACAACAATGCCCCACTTCTACTTTGTAGAAACTCTCCAGTCAAAAGGACTACTCTAGTTAATGCTCAGTTGTATGGCTTAACTCAATTAGCCAACTGTTTCGACCTGCAACACAAGCCTAATTCAGGGTGCGCTGCAATCAAAGCGACCCCGCTCCTTTCCGGAGCCCCTCCAGGACAGATAAAGTTTCAGCACGTCTTCCCTGTGATTTCGACAGGGCTCGCGGGAAACTGTGAAGCTAAGAATAAGAAGAAGAAGAAAGAAAAAAAAAAGAGATCATGCTTGATGCGAGGTGCTTTAGCACCTGGATCTCTTTAACTACAGTATTATTAGTAATATCTACCACATGGGTTTCCTTCTGAGCCAAACCTGGTCACAGAGACCAATCAGAGAGATGGGTATAGAAGGTAATAGTAAATGCGAATTTACTGGGAAACTCCACGATGTTTCTTTAAAAATATTTTCAAAAAAAAAAAAAAAACAGATACTATTAACTCCAATAATGAATACTTCAAATATGTTCTATAAAGCAGTATCCCTTTTTTTTGGCAGGGGGGTTTGTCCGAAAGTGCTCATCCCGAGCCTAAACATTTAATGCCTTTGCCCTTTTGTGTTCCAGCAACTACTTAGCAATACCGCCCAACCCCTTCCCCCGCTCATTAAATCCCACCCGGTAGACCCGAGTCACTGACCCAACGATCAATGACGGAAAAAAACAACAACAAAAACAACAATTCAATGAGATACACCTGAATAATTCGGCGATGTTCTCAGGACGGTTCGTTCTATACTCAATAGACACCTGTAGCTATGGAAAACCCAATTCAATTTTAAAGCAAAAAAAAAAAGACTCTTGGGGAGCAAGCAGGGGTGTGCATAAACAGGTGCTGACGGGAAAAAGAAGAAAGGAAAGAAAAAAAAAGAGAGAGAAAGAAATATATCTTTTGTTAGCAAACAGAGTGCACAGCATCAGTCATGTCTTTTAATACATTATCCCTATCCACCGAATGAAGGAGAGAAGAAAAGGCGATAAAGAGAGAAAGAGAGAGAGAGAGAGAAGGAGAGACAGAGACATAGAGAACGAGTGAGACATTTAGTTGCAAGTCTTTTGCTCGGTCTGCTTCTGTCCCTTTTTTTGGCTGGTGCGCGGATGGACAGCTGCTATTAAACTCTGATTGTTTCAGGTTCACGGGGTGTGAAAGGGGCTGATTGGGGGCTATGCTCCCTATGAGGGTGGTCTCCTCACCGGAGGGAGGAGTGGAGGGGTGAAGCAAAAGGAAAGGCTCACGTGACGAGTGCATCTCGCTGAGCAGCCTGAAAAAGGAATCTAGTGTGGAAAAAAAAAAAAACCCTAGCACTCGATGCCGCCTGCCTGCTCCGTGACACATACACACTCGCTCACACACACACACACTCCTCAGTGAAGCAATAAGCGCTATCCCACCCACATGCATTTCGAGTGTGCAGCTAATCTTCAAAATAAAAACGATAAAAACACGTATTTTGAATTTTAAAAAAAAAGCGCATAACTTGGAGTTAATCCTGCGCCTGTGTGCTCGACGCCCGGAGATACGGCATTTGCGCTTAATCGGCATCGCACGAGCTTAAAGAGCTCTATTACAGCGTAATAAGCATGTGATAATGGCGTAACAACTACATTCATTTGCGTGCAAAGTTGAATCTTGCGGTCTCCACCTCCATGTTAGCAAAAGGTGACACACATACATCAGGCGCTTGACACCTCTGCGTTAGGAACTCGGGATGGTCCGGGAGTCAAAAAGGAAGTTCAGCTGTTTAATGTGTGTGTGTGTGTGTCTAGATGTTTGGGTGGGAGGGTGCTTGCTAATGAGAGCCTTTTGGCCCTAGCACTGCTCCATCAAACACTAATAATGAATAACAGGGGAGAGGAAGAAACCCTACTGAGGCATTCTCACCTCTCATAGGGCAAGTTCGGCAACCACGTCAAACCTGCAGAGGGACCCTTCTCGAAAGGACCGTGCATGAATTTGTATGTGTGTGAGAGAGAGAGAGAGAGAGAGAGAGAGAGTGAGAGAGAAATCTTCTGTGATTTACAATCTATAATAACTTGTCATCTGAGACGATGCCTTCAGATTGTATTTGTATACACATACAGTGTAGGCAGGACGACAGCGGGACGGATAACACTCGGATTAAATACCTCAATGCATCATTATCGTCGTTATCATAATAGGCGAACAAAAGCCCTCAATCACGACATCGACTTAATCCGTATCAGCTCCTCGTTCCTGCCGAAATATCCCCCGCCTCCATTTACACAAACCACAACACAAAGTCATTTATGGGAAATTTTTTTTTTTTTGAGTTTAAGATGTTTAGGGGATCTAACCACAGTAAACGTCTGGCTGAGCTCTTTACACTGCAATTATGAAGATTAGTAAAGCTTACATAAGCTTTTACACTCGGTACTCTTCTCCGGACCCGCAACCCCCCCCCACCCCCCCCCCCCCCCCCCCACACACACACACACCACCCACCCCCCCATTTCAAAACTTCTCTCCACTCTTTCACTCCTGTTTGCACAAAAATGTGGATTTGTTTTTTTTAATAAAAACTTAAGGGAAACGACCTGCACATCTAAATATTGGAGAATAAGTTCGAATGAAAACTTTTTTTTCCCACCCTGATTATATTAAGAATAAACGGGAGAATTATGCTTTGAAATAAGTTAAGAAAATGATTCAAGGAAAGATCAGAGGCTTTAAAAGGATTTCATAAGTGCCTTCACGTCGCTTAATTATGATTAATTAAGCAAATTCCAACAGGCGCCACTTGCATCATGCACGCCTAAAAAATACTCACAAATCACAGTAAAGGCTTAAAAATAATGACCACTTTTTAAAATGATTAATCTATCATCGTTTGTTAGTATCGTGCGCGACGTAGTCTCATGTTTGTTACTCTCACGTGTCCGCAGACACTGTGTCTACCTCGACTGATGGACATCTGGGTTAAGTGTCCCCCCCAACATTTCCCCCAGAACCCTTTCTTTTAAGGGTCGCCAAGACCGGCGAGCCTATTTGCCTGGCTGTGGTGACGCACATTTGGAAAAGATATTCGCTCCGAAAGTATTTCAGGTTACGAGAAACAGCTGCTGAGGTGCGGCCCTTGAGCCACACAGGAATCTGATGACCTTCACGTCGAAGGCGAGCTCTATTAAAGAAGAGTGCCGGGAAAAAAACGAAAAAGTCGTCCTTCAAAAAGTCACCTACGAAGATGCCCACACGGATATGGGAAAAGAGGTGTACGTCCGGATTTGCCAGGTTTGATTCTATTCGCCAGGCTTGTTGGTGCCGAATGCCTTAGTTGACCCCCCACCTCCAGGAGAAGACCACCATGACGCATTTTATTTCTGGACAACGTGTTAAAAAAAAAAAAAAAAAAAAAAACACGCCGTCCGGCTTTGGCTGAGATTGTGTATGAGTAGAGATAAAAAAAAGGGAATACATTTTAGGAGCAGAGGGGGAAAAAAAAAGTGGCGGCACCAAAGCAAGCTCATGAATTGATGTTGATCAGAAAAGTCAACTCTTTTTGATTGGGTAAGCTTCTTGAGGATACTAGAGTGCTGGCTGGATGTGTCTGGGTGTATGCTCATGTGCTTATTCTTCCCATCTCTAGTCAAGTGATTCTCCTGAGCACTGGGTCACATAGAGACATGTTTGGTTTGCTAATCAATGCGCAAACATGCCACTTGATTAACACAACTTGAAACCAGCACTCATGCCTTTTAGCCTCTTTTTTTTTTTTTTTTTTTTTTTTTAGGGTCTATTGACATTGTTTAGCACTGAGCTGGAATGATTTATTCACTTGCATCATGCATAGTGAATGCAAATGCAAAACAAAAACAAAAACAAAAACAAAACACAAGGCTTACCTTTCAGATTCTTCAGCTGTCTGCATCAGCTTGTGTGGCCTTCAACTTTTCTCTGCATAAAACCCATAAAACAAACAAAACAAAACAACTTTCCCTATTTAAAAAAAGAGTAAATACAAAACAAACAAAAAAAATAACAAAAAAAAAAAAAACGCTGAAATGCGTTTTTTTGGGGGGAGAATCTCAAATAAAGCCCGTCTTTCTCTCGTGCCGGACACACACATACAGATGGAGCGCACAAGCGCGTGAACTCAAAGATTTCACTTCACTCCGGCACGCACATACAAATTCTCTCTCTCTCACACACACACACGCACACACACACACACACACACACACACACACACACACACACATGAAGCAAAAGAAAATCCCACTAAAGTTTGGAGGAAGCGGTGAAGTTGAGCTCCATTTTGGGTATCCTGCTCCAGAGAACCCGAAGTTTTCGAAGCAGGGCGAGCATGCGAGCTGAGCCCTGAGTCCCCCTCCTCAGCCCTCCTCAGCCCTCCTCCTCCTCCTCCTCCTTCTCCTGCAACACACTCCGAGGACCACCCCGAAACAGGAAGTGAACTTTCTGTTTTTCTTCAAGGAAAGAGAGAGAGAGAGAGAGAGAGAGAGAGAGAGACTGGCTGCTGAGACTGTAACTTACTCCTCTCCCGTTTCAAGCATCGTCTAATGAAGCTGTTTCTAAATAGACTACACGTCTACTTTTAGATTTAACTACTACTACCGTTACTACTACCATTACTAATACTACTACTGATAAACATGCTACTACTACTGTTACTACTACCATTACTAATACTACTACTGATAAACATGCTACTACTACTGTTACTACTACCATTACTAATACTACTACTGATAAACATGCTACTACTACTGTTACTACTACCATTACTGATAAACATGCTACTACTACTGTTACTACTACCATTACTAATACTACTACTGATAAACATGCTACTACTACTGTTACCATTACTAATAATAATAGTACTATCATTACTAATACTACTAAAATGCTACTACTAATACTATTACTACTACTAAAAATACTACTACCACTACTACTATTACTACTACTAAAATGCTACTAAAAATCCTATTTCAAGCATCGTCTAATGAAGCTGTTTCTAAATAGACTACACGTCTACTTTTAGATTTAACTACTACTACCGTTACTACTACCATTACTAATACTACTACTGATAAACATGCTACTACTACTGTTACTACTACCTTTACTAATACTACTACTGATAAACATGCTACTACTACTGTTACTACTACCTTTACTAATACTACTACTGATAAACATGCTACTACTACTGTTACCATTACTAATAATAATAGTACTATCATTTCTAATACTACTAAAATGCTACTACTAATACTATTACTACTACTACTACTAATACTATTACTACTACTAAATAATAACTAAAAATACTACTACCACTACTACTATTACTACTACTACTAAAATGCTACTAAAAATCCCGTTTCAAGCATCGTCTAATGGAGCTGTTTCTAAATAGACTACACGTCTACTTTTAGATTTAACTACTACTACCGTTACTACTACCATTACTAATACTACTACTGATAAACATGCTACTACTACTGTTACTACTACCATTACTAATACTACTACTGATAAACATGCTACTACTACTGTTACTATTACCATTACTAATACTACTACTGATAAACATGCTACTACTACTGTTACCATTACTAATAATAATAGTACTATCATTACTATTACTACTAAAATGCTACTACTAATACTATTACTACTACTAAAAATACTACTACCACTACTACTATTACTACTACTACTAAAATGCTACTACTACAATTACTACTACTATAATTACTACTACTAATTGTACTACTATTACTAATACTACTACTTATACTACTACTTATACTGATACTAAAATACTACTAGTAGTACTACTATTAGCAAAAATACTACTACTAATACAATTACTACTACTAATACCAATTCTACTACTACTATTTCTATTAATTATACTACTACTAAAAAAATCTACTGCTACTATTACTACTACTTCTACTGATACTAAAATACTACTAGTAGTACTACTATTACCAAAAATACTATTACTACTATTTTTACTACTACTACTACTAAAATACTACTACTACAATTACTACTACTAATACTACTACTATTATTGTTACTTATACTACTACTAAAAAAACTACTACTACTACTACTATTACTACTACTTCTACTGATACTAAAATACTACTAGTAGTACTAGTATTACAAAAAATACTACTACTAATACAATTACAACTGCACCTACTACTACCATTACTACTACTACTACTACTACAGAACTAGTACCATTACTAACACTACTACTACTACCATTACTATTGCTAAAAATGCTACTACTACTATCATTACTAATACTACTACAGCCAGAATTGGTAGCTCAGTGGTTAAGGCATTGGCCTCTGGACCAGATGGTTTCAGGTTCAAAACCCTCTACTGCCAAGCTTCCACTAGTGGGCCCTTGAGCAAGGCCCTGAACCAAATGCCAAATGCTGTATATGTAGGCATCAGGTAATGACGTACAAATACTTTGTTACTTTTCTAAGGAGAAATTTTGGGTGTCTAAACTTTACTGAAGTGATTATTTTTCAGCCGACTTTTTACTTTTGTTACTCAAAAAAAAAAATTCTTACAAGTTATTGTTTCTCCACTACTGGCTTATTTATCAAACAGGTGCTTTCTGTTTGTCCAAAACAAATGAAGCTACAGTATAAGTTCAGTAGAGAGACGTTTGTATACATTTTGTCCTTAGAGATTTTGTCCTTGTATTATTTTCCTTATATTACTTTTGCTTTTTAATTTGACTAAACCAGTACTTTTACACTTTTACCTTAAGAAAAAAGTCTTTATAAACCCTAGTATCTATACTTCTACCTGAATGTGAATACTTCTGACACCTGTCAGAAGTACTCTGCTACAACTACTACTAAAATACTACTACTACTACTACTACTGACCATTAATAATACTAAAAATGACTAATACTACAATTACTACACCAACAACTATTAATACTACTATTACAACCACTAATACTACTACTACTACTACTACTGCTACTACTGCCACTACTACTACTAAAAATAATAATAAAAGCTAGTTTTATAATAACCATTACTGCTACTATTACTATTACTACTAATTAAACAATTTCAAGGACTGCATTATAACAACAGCACATATTTATTTCTAAAACCGTATACCAAAAAAAAATGCTTTTTTCCCCAATACATCATATGATGTGAAATTAAGAATGAACAGTTGTTGGTACACTAAACTTTAAAGTTTACAAAAGTGAAATA
>JACRUU010000016.1:3363402-3370902 GCA_030449085.1 Kryptopterus vitreolus
GTGCAAACTATTCATAGGTATACAACCTTGCCAGTCTTAGAACAGAAGCAACATTTGCTTGATCTAAAAGCAGACTGGAAAGAGGCTTTCGAAAAGAAATTAGTGTAGTTCATCTGTACTACTTCAGATAAGATACTGACCACCTGTGCATGTAGTGAATTGGAATAAGCAGGCTGCGGCTTGGTTCGCAAACAGTCTATAAATTGCTGGTGTCCATTCACAGATGTCGGGCCAAGATCAGTCAGAGCTTTGTGGATTAGTTCAATGGCATACCATAAGCCAGAACAGAAGCTAATTTGCCCAATCTCTTCATGGAAGTGATATTGCTGTTCAGCACTTTCCAAGCACAAGTGGGTCTCGAAAATCGGTTATATTTCAATGGTCTAATTTCACGAATACGCTCTTGATCCATATGCATTAATTAATGATGACACATGCTTAAAATCTCTACAATAAAATGCATATTTGCAATTTCCTACTTTTGTTCTGCATAATAATTAAACCCCAGCTTGATCTCTATTTTTCCAGTCTCGTTTCAAATCCCAAAGTTGGTCCCTTTATGGCTTGAGCTTTTAGGCAGAGAGAGTGCGCACGGTAAGATGTGCACATCTTGCACTACATCTGTTGCCAAAATCCACAACATCGTTACAGGATTTGTTTTTCCATTACAGATGGGCTCATGCACAACCATTGGCCCCTGATCCGGAGCTGCTACCGATACACCACACACAGCGGCTTGTATAAAAGGCAGCTTCTCCTCCTTCTCCTCCCAGCGTCTCAGTTCTCACCCCTGCACTGCAGAGCGGAGAAGAGGAAAGCCGGCAGACGTGCGAGGAAAAAGGAGGATGAGCAAAGTCATTCTTCTACAGAGGTGCGGCTGAAACGCACAAAGAAAACTGCAAATAAAGGTAAGGAACTCGGATTCATTGCATTGCATTTTGCACGCTTTAATAATATACTTCAGAATGGGTTCTTTTTTAATTATATTTATATATTTACTTCTTTTACTAAAACCGTTAAAATGTTTGTGAAAAAGAGTATGTTTTTTGGTTAAATATTTTAGGTTTGCACAACACATAATAAATTTGCATTTTCTTTTTCAATTGCGTTAAAGCATTTGAAAAAAGTAATGTTGCATATGCTGCTTGCAAGCCCATTAAACACGTCTGAAAATTAACTAGACTATAATCCAACAGATATCAATGCATTCCTATATTGTATATTTAAAACATATTCCCTAAACCTAATTATATAAAACAGCTAATTTAATATTTATATTAATATCTTGCAGTTAATATATAATACCTCATGAACACATAAATTACCTCATGAACACTTACATTTTACCTCATGAACACATAAATTACCTCATGAACACTTAAATTACCTCATGAACACTTACATTTTACCTCATGAACACATAAATTACCTCATGAACACTTACATTACCTCATGAACACTTACATTTTACCTCATGAACACATAAATGACCACATGAACACATAAATTACCTCATGAACACATAAATGACCACATGAACACATAAATTACCTCATGAACACATAAATGACCACATGAACACATAAATTACCTCATGAACACATAAATGACCACATGAACACATAAATTACCTCATGAACACTTAAATGAACACATAAATGACCACATGAACACTTAAATTACCTCATGAACACTTACATTTTACCTCATGAACACATAAATTACCTCATGAACACTTACATTGTACCTCATGGACACTTAAATTACCTCATGAACACATAAATGACCACATGAACACTTATGAACACATAAATTACCTCATGAACACTTACATTTTACCTCATGAACACATAAATTACCTCATACATAAATTACCTCATGAACACTTGCATTGTACCTCATGGACACTTACATTTTACCTCATGAACACATAAATTACCTCATGAACACTTACATTGTACCTCATGGACACTTACATTTTACCTCATGAACACTTAAATTACCTCATGAACACTTACATTGTACCTAATGAACACTTACCTTTTACCTCATGAACACATAGATTACCGCATGAACACTTAAATTACCTCATGAACACTTACATTTTACCTCATGAACACTTACATTTGATCTCATAAACACTTAAATGCCATTTCTCAACAAAATGGAAACAGAAAATAGAAATATGTGCAATAACAATTTTGCTTCAATGTTGTACTTCACTGTTCTCTGTACTTTATTTATTTGGTCATAAAAATGTGCAATAACCGTTATCATTTCATTACATTACTTTTTCTTTCCATCCTACATTAAAAATATGCATTTGGAAGCTTCTTTCACCAAAACAATTTCCTTGTAAATGCAAACCTACTGGGCAAAATGAAGCTTTTTCTGATTTTGGATATATATATATATATATATATATAGATATATATATATATATATATATATATATATATATATATATATATATATATATATATATATATATATATATATATATATATACTATCGATATTACATTTAATAAACTATTAAATGAGATTTTAACACTGTACTTCAGTACATAATGAACGATGTAATATATTGCAAAGATTAATCTATGCAAAAACATGAGCACATGACAATGTCTTGCGTTAACGGTTATATTATTAATATTATGCAAATTTCACATGCATGATAACGTAACATCCAGCAGAGGGCAGTATTACACAATCTTCACTCTGACAACATGGAAAGATTTCTTTCCTCGCAATGCTTTGACTTGTTCAGCTTTAAAATGTGTTATTTGTATACACTTATTAACACATTAGTAACTGCGAGTGCATATAATTAATAATTAAGTGTATAATCAATAATATTTATAACCTATAGAAAGTTTTTGTCATGTTGCATTACTTAATATGGTCACAAATGAAATAATAAATACACATAAATACATTATATATATATATATATATATATATATATATATATATATATATATATATATATATATATATATTTGTTTGTTTGTTTTTTTAAACATATATATATATATATATATATATATTGTTTGTTTGTTTGTTTTTTTAAACATATTAAAACCTATAGGTAGGAAATATCCCGAATTCCGATTTCTTTGGGTAGATAAATACACATTTCCTGTTTTCCACACAATGGAACCGGCCACAGAGTCTTTTGCACCTCACAAGGGCATCCAGGGAACTTGTATCCAGTTAAATCTTAAAGAATTAGGTCTCCTTAGTAAATTATAAGAGTGCCTGAAATCCTTGTGCCAGTAGGGCTTTACAGAGTGCAGCGCCTTGACATTAATTCCCTGAGCAGGATCACTCACTACATGCATCCCCTAGTACTCATGACAAGCACCTGCTGCTCTGTAGATAACTTTTCATGATATGATTTGTTTTACATTTTATATTATTGAATATATTGGTCACATTTAAACTGATAATTGATTAAAACTGATGGTAAAAAAAACTATTTAGACACCATAGTTAAAATATACAAAAAGTAGATGAGTGGGTAAGAATGTTCATCAAAGAGGTCATGGAGTTCAAATCCCACCACCACCCAGCTGCTACTTACTGGGGCTGTGAGCGAGACCTTTAAACCTCACCTGCTCTGTTTTATAAATGGGATCATTGTTGCTCTGGCATCCATCATATATATATATTGCACACTCTATACATGGAAAATATCTAAAATAACAAATTAGAAAGTGTCTGAATACACAAATAATAATAATAATTATAATTAATTATAATTTTTTTAATATACATTATATATACATTATATATATATATTATATATATATATATATTCATTCATCTTCTACCGCTTTATCCGATCTTCCCTCGGGTCACGGGGAGTCTGTGTCTATCTCAGGCGTCTATGGGCATTAAGGCAGGATACACCCTGGATGGAATGTCCAACCCATCGCAGAGACACACACACACACACACACACACACACACACACACACCACACACACACACACACACACACACATTCATACATAGAGGACAATTTTCCAAGGTGCCAATCAACCTACCGTGCATGTTTTTTGGACCGGGGGGGAAACCGGAGAACCCAGAGAAAAAACCCCTGAGGCACGGGGAGAACATGCAAACTCCACACACACATGGCCGAGATGACGGGAATCGAACCCCATCCTGGCGGATTTGTGAGGCAAACATTATATATATATACATATATATAATATATATATATATATATATATATATATATATATATATATATATATATATATACGGATATAGGATATATATATACAAGCCCTCAGGCCCACAAACACATGGTGTTTATCTTACCTTTTCATTACAGCACCAAAATCCAGGTGTGCCCGTGTTAAAGTAATGAATGCAATTCTATGAGAATGGTTATTGCTAATTGCAAGCTCTTATTACAAATCTTATTTGAGGTCATGGGAACTGGGCACCATGAATGAAATAAAATGTCCAAAAATGTTCAGAAAATTCACAACCTACAAACAATGCATTTAAGAAACATTCATAAGCAAAAGTAGGCATTATCAGAGCATCGTAGGACTCTTTATAAACTGTGCAAGGCAAATAAAGCCATGTTATTTCATTCCATTTGCTGTTTTTAGGTTTAGCAAGTCAAGTAAACTTTATTGTCATTTCAACAACATACAGTGCAGAATACAATGACATGAAACAATGTTTCCCCCCAATGTTCCCCCGCTATAATAGACGACATAAATCACCAAGACACCTGACTGCACATGACATAAGGACAAATAGAAAATGTAAATATAAAAGAAAAAAGTGCAAAAAAGAATGAGCAAAAGAGAAAAAAAAACATGTTGTACTCATTGTGCAAAAATGGATATGTTCCTATGCAGTGAAAATAAATAATATAATATTTTAATGTAAACAGTGTGAGCACTCATAGAGGCAGTGAGAACTGGGTGGTGGTGGTGGTGGTGGTGGTGGTGATGGTGGTAAAAAGCAGGTGTTGTTTACAAGTAGACCAGAGAGACTGGAATGGACCACAGACCTCTAGTATTTACTACATTCAGGCAGGTGAAATTGCAAAAGCTGTCCATCAAGATATAATATCCAATGGAGCTGATTATAGATTGCATCATTTGTCACATCGGCCTTATTATGTAGGTAAAAAAAAAGCATGTAGGTAAAAAAAGAAAAGTAATAAAAAGTCAAATCTATGAGAACGACATACTGTACATACATACACCACGGCGCGGACTCACATACAAGTCTGCGTATAGGTGTATATAACAGTGAATTCTACTTCCTTTTAACTGAATAAAATGTCCTATTGTTTGTCTAAATCAGGGGCCCCAAACTTTTTTTCTCAGAGCGCCACATCGTTTTTCCGTTCTTTAATGGGTCAGTGATGGGGCACGGTGGCTTAGTGGTTAGCACGTTCGCCTCACACCGCCAGGGTCCAGGTTCGATTCCCGCTTCAGCCATGTGTGTGTGGAGTTTGTATGTTCTCCCCGTGCCTCAGGGGTTTTTTCTCCGGGTTCGGTAGGTTGATTGGCACCTTAGAAAATTGTCCCTAGTGTATGAGTGTGTGTGAATGTGATTGTGTGTGTCGCCCTGCGATGGGTTGGACTTCCATCCAGGGTGTATCCTGCCTTAATGCCCATAGACTCCCCATGACCCGAGGGAAGATCGGAATAAGAGCGGTAGAAGATGTATGAATGAGTGAATGAATGTCTCTGGTATGTCTATGGTAGTTTGGGGACTGGTCTAAATGGTCTAATTGCTATATTCTGTAACTTGTGCTTCACCTCAAAACATATGTCCTGAATTATTTACATGCCATGTAAATATGGCATCGGACACAATGGTATACAAGAGGGCACTTCCTAAGAACTATGTTAAAGGAGCTTCATCTCTTCACAAGCTACTTTCACAAGATGGACCTCTAGTGGCCAAACATCTAGTAACAAATGCGGCCCTGGTGATGTTTACAGTTTTTCTCAGTCGCTTTAGTACAATTCTCAGATCAGAATTGAAGTTTGCAAATATGTGTGTGCATTTCTCAAAACAATTTGTACAAACAGCAAAGCACTATGGATTTCTTGCAAAAGCCTGTAACTTGCTGAAAATCTTTAGTTCATCTCTCAAAACTAAGTCTTTATGTCATTGAACATGTCAGTGCCATCAGAATGTCAAGTCCTTCGTGTCATTGTCTACGAACAAGACAGTCAAATGACTTAGTCATGTTGTCAATATAACTGTGTACTTTAGAGGGAGGTTCTGATGTAAACTATGGCTAAAGTTTTGATGACAATTATTGTAAAATGTAAGTTACACCTTTTTGTTTGATTGCAAGAGATTGGACAAGATTCACAAGATTCACATTTACACTTTTAATTGGTGTGGTCTTCCTACACCTCTTGTCGTTCCTGTATGTTAGGCCACAAATTCTCATCCACATCACAGCGAATATTCTCTCTTGCAATGCAGCGTGGAAAGAATCTTTTAGAGTGTCTTATCCAGTCTCTGCAGGCGTCTGCTGTGATGTCATCACACGCTGCATCCATGGCAGCCAGGAGGCTCATTTGTGTATGTGGCTGGCGATCATAAACTTTCCATCTCCATGCTGAGAAAAATTCCTCAATCGGGTTAAGGAATGCAGAGTAGGGTGAAATGAACTCTATCCGCATCCTGTTGTGGGCTGCAAACCATTGCCTGATGATGTTGGAGTGATGAAAACTCACATTGTCCCAAACTATCACATACGTTGGCAGGTGATCTCCACTCTGACCCCTCTCTTCTTCAGGGATGAGATCTCTGTAGAGAGTTTCTAGAAAGGTTATAAGATGTTCTGTGTTGTATGGACCTATTATGGGAATATGAGTAAGCACACCATTGTCACAGAAGGCAGCACCCACGGTTATGTTTCCGCCCCGTTGGCCTGGCACATCAACTGTAGCCCTGTGGCCGATGATATTTCGGCCACGCCTTCTGCATTTTGTTAGGTTGAAGCCAGCCTCATCCATGTAGATGAAGCTGTGCGGCTGTTCACTTGCTTCCAGTTCCATCATACACTATATACAGAAGACACAAAATGAGTTTTATGAATTACAAGAATTTTTATTTTGGCCAAGATAGAATTACATCAAATGTATGAATCACATATTGCATTATTTTTCTACAGCCATAGCAAATGTGTAAAGATTTGTGTAATGTGTAAAAACACGCTTACTGTAATGTATATCGCTGTATAGTGTTTATTGTGCAGTACAGTTGCTGCATGTCCATGCATGTTTTACCTGTACATACTGGTAGCGTAGTTCCTTCACTCTTTCACCATTTCTTTCAAATGGAAGCAATGTAAAGCTGCTTCATTTTCATCTGGTGTCCTTTCAGCACTCTGTCAATGGTTGAGATGCTGACTGTTTGGATATTTGCAAATATGTTGTTGTCCTCTATAATGGCACTCTTTATCTCCCTTAGTATTATCGCATTGTTTTCTACA
>JACRUU010000016.1:3375902-3380902 GCA_030449085.1 Kryptopterus vitreolus
TTTTGTTGACTCTCAATATGGATTATTATTATTATTGTCTGTTGTGCCTGCATCCGCATGCTAACATGTGGATCCCCGGTGTTTTACTAAGTTATAGATATGATCGATCGAAAGGCCTGAAGCATACTGCCGCTAGACCCTGGTGATGATATTGCCACATGGGAACGTTCCGTCCAAGGATCCAGTACCCATCTGGACACATTTTTGCGAGGCACATTTTCTGCTATAAATTCCTCCTTTCTTAAAGATGCTGTTTTTTTTTTCTGAATTCACCTCCATCTTCATATCCATTTAAATCAGACTCTTGTTTTCTCTCATTTAAGTGCCTGGCATTGGTGTGTTTCCTGATTGTATCCCATGGTTCTTTTTATATAATCTGTGGTATATATGTTTAATATATATTTAATACTTTTGTCTTCATATTACATATTAAAAACACTACACTACACATTTTACACAATTCCATCCGGCTTTCTCCATGTACCAGACAAAATATGCATCAAGTATTACATTCAAATGAATGGATATCTAATTCAGATTATATAGCTATATAAATTGTTCGAGCACGGTGGTTTAGTGGTTAGCACGTTCGACTGACACCGCCAGGGTCCGGTTCGATTCCCGTCTCGGCCATGTGTGTGTGGAGTTTGCATGTTCTCCCCATGCCTCAGGGGGTTTTTCTCCGGGTTCTCCGGTTTCCTCCCGGTAGGTTGGTTGGCACCTTGGAAAATTATCCCTAGTGTATGAATGTGTGTGTGTGCCCTGTGATGGGTTGGCATTCCATCCATGGTGTATCTTGCCTTAATGCCCATAGACGCCTAAGATAGGCACAGACTCCCCGCAACCCGAGGGAAGATCGGATATAGCGGTAGAAGATGAATGAATGAATAAATTGTTCGATATGTTTAGTAAATGATCATATTTCGCACAGATAATCATTAAATAAACCTTTACGGTGCTGATAAGTCACGTGTAGATGTTCTTTATACTGTGAATGTAAAGTTTTTCGTAAATTTCACAGTCGGTCCAGGCCTTGAAAAAAAAAAGATGATTGTTTACTTGACAAATATAGATGGTCCATAGAAAAACTAATTCAGATGTTTGCCCAAGTAAACACACTCTTTGCCTTTCAGACATTATTGATTTAAAGGGTTCAAAATCAATACCACAGCATATACAGACACCGGCTGGACAATTGAATATTTTATGAAACTATTTTAACATAAAGATATTGATGTGCTTATTATTTTTCTTTTATTTCTTTTTCTTTTTTTGTAACCGAACATTTTTTTTTTGACAGAGAAATATGTCATATAACATATCAGGATTGAATATTTAAAGAAAGACCCCAATAAAGCATTTTAATTTAATAGGTAAAATATTTATTTCTTTGAATAGAAAAAGAAAATCAATCAAATTAAACCATAGTGTACAAGATTTTCTAAACAGAATACTTTAGGAAAATAGTTTGTACATTGTTACAAAATTATATAAATGTATATTAAAAATGACTTTTCTGAGAACTTGCAGTATTGGCATTTAGACATAAGTTACTGTGTTTTCACCAATACTAATGGACAAACAAGACAACATACATGTGAATCTTGTGAAAAACTAACATACAAAATAAAGCATTTAATACTAAGCATTATATTATTACATGTTGACAGATAAAGTGCAGCCTGAAACATAATAAAAACAACAAAAAAAAAGCTTTCCTGGATATCCTACAAGTATTTAGTTGAAACATAGACGTTGTAAAGGCAGAAGTTACATAAGCCTTTCATTAAAAAGACTTTGTTCTTTTTCTGTGGCCCTGATGGTGAAATCAAGAGATGTGTAAACATGGAATATGAAGCAAATGATGATGCCATAACCCTGAAACATTCCCAAAGTAATGGGTTATAGGACAGGAAGTGCCTTAACAATCAATCGTGTTTGTAATGTTCTCCAAGACTTCCATAGGTGATGACAAGTTTCTGCGTTGGATTTTAGCATGAACTCAACATTTCTGCAAAAAAAAACAAAAAACAAAAACAAAAAACGACAACAACAAAGTCTAAAACAAAGGAAAGTCTAAAAGGCTAAACAATACCTAAACAACAGTAACATGTCTAAATAACAAGTCTTAAGTTAATAAAAAATAAAAAAATCTATATCATACACACACACACACACACACACGCAGGCCATTTGCTAATGCTAAACGTAACAAAAACAGTACATAAAAAAAGATTTGAGAACTTTGGTAGAACTTGGTTTGGACTGGAATGCAGATATAAATAATGTGATTTATATCTGTATCTTACAGCTCAGCAGGCATCATTGTCCCATTTACCATCACGTCTTCGCAGACCTTCATTTCAAACAGCAATGTGGCAATAATTAAATGTTTACCCATCTCATTGGGTAACCAGGCAGAGGTCAGGCCAGTGGCCTCAGATGAAAACTGATCAAACAGTACAGTGAAAGGACTTGAAGCCTCTATATTATTGCTATTTAGGTGTCAGGAAGTGCCTTTATATATATATATATATATATATATATATATATATATATATATATATATATATATATATATATATATATATATAATGTCAAATCTGGCTCAGAATTATTTACTACAGCAGCTTGGATAGAAACTTTGTTGTTGCTTTCCATTTTATTTACTGCATAGAACGCTTCCCTGGATATCTGAAGGTGTTCCTAATTTTAGAAACCTTTTCTGGTCAAAGTGCTTCCTGCAACACGGACGTGACTCTAACACTCATTATGTGCACCCACAGGACTCCACGATCATGTCAGGCACGTCGGTCTTCACAATGCTGTGCTGCGAGTTGAAATAGACCATCGAGAGGGGACGTCTCTGAATGGGGACGCAGCAGGACGAGACGGCGGTGTGAATGCCGTTGGCCTTCAGCTGGCTGAACACTGTGGCGTGGAAAGAAGAGGCGATGCCCGGTGAGCCGGCCAGGTGCTGCGGGCACTGGCCCATGCAGTAGTTCATGTGGTAGCCCTCGGGCGCGATGATCCAGTCCTGCCACTGGATGTCCTGGAACTTGATGTAGAAGTCTTTCTTGCAGCACACGCTGACGTCATCGCCACAGCTCAGAGAGCGCTTGCTCACTGTGTGCTTGGAGTCGTCGTCGCGAAGCTGCACCTGTGCCACCAGGTAGGACCTCTGGGACGCGTCGGCCGTTCTCTGGACGCACAGGTTTTGCCCTCCGACATCACAGAGGACTTCCAGCTTCAAATGCTCCTGACCACCGTCCAAGAAGGCCTGCATGGTGTGGGTGATGGGAAACGTCTGCCAACCACCCCGTGACACCTCAATGTTGCGCTGGAGCAGAAGGGTACGGTTGCCGCTGCCCGCGTCCGACAAATACACCTGGGCAGAGATTCTGCCTGGTGGCAGGGGAATGTTGGCCGGGCGAACAAACACCCACAGGGAGGATTGCAGCACCTGGATGCTTTGACCCTGCTCCTGCAGAAACTGGAAGGACAACATGGAGCCGGCATCTGCATCATCTGGAACGAAAGAAAGAAGGAAAGAATTGTTTATCAAAATAAAAAAGGAGAGAAATAGAGGGTGAAGCAGAAGGACGTGGAATGGATCTTAACAGAAGTTAAGTTAAGAAGAAAGGATTAAAGGTTTGAAGGGATTAGGAAACGTAAACATTGGCGCTGCATTGGTTTGGTGTGTATATTTTCCAAAACATAGATTAAATAATGTCATGGTTCATTGAATTTTTTGGTTTGTTTTGTTCTTTAGGAGGTCTCGATGCAAGCTTAATGGCCTTTTTAAGGACTCAATTAACAATTTGCAGAGCGAGCCGCGAACGAAGTAGCACATACGCGGACAGCGCAGTGGAGTCACAGCCGATAACTGTTAAAGCTGACACCGAAATAGCAGGCGTTTCGATTCCATTGTTGCGCGCTCTTAAAACAGCTCTAATCTTAAAGCCTCTGGAGCAGAACGCTTCCTGGTCATAATGACTAGCACTAAGAAGCCCATAACTACCCATAAGGACCCTTGAGAAATATATGGATGCTGAAGAAATGTATTAAAATGTCATATTCCACATGTGTCCGGTCTTATCCAGAAAGGACTGGGGCAGCTTTCCAAGCAAGCAGGAGCCACATCATGGAATGGCTTGACTGGAATGGAAAGGATGTACCGGCCCTTATGGGGGCCCTTTCTGGTCTAAACCACCTCCTTCGCTGAATACAAGCGAATTATATTCATATATATATATATATATAGTAATAGTGATATGACGGAATGCACACAAATCAACGTGTTATTTCATTTTTATTTTTTATTTCAGTAAAAATGCAAACCTTAAACCTATTCTGTGTGAAACATTCCTGACACACAGAACAATATTGCTTTGATTATTTACTAACTACTTTTGTTTACTCCTTACCCATGTTGGCGAAACTGACGATCTCGTACGCCTGGTCTGTTTGCTGTGCGCTCGCCAGGCTGTTGTCCAGTTCCAGGGTCCCGTCCGGCCGGACGCGTCCCGCGTGCAGTTTGCGCAGGGCAGTGGCGAGCGCCGCGCGCGGCAGGGTTTGCGTGATGTTGGGTCTCTCGCGCAGGTGCAGTTTGCTCAGGATCTGCTTTTTGGCGAGCTCGATGAGGAACTGCTCCTCGGAGCCCTTGTCCATCTGCTGCACGCCGCATGTCGTGCAGCCCGTCACCGCGCCTTGGCCTTCGGGCACGAGGGCGCTGAGCAGCACGAGCCAGGTGATAACGACGCCGCGCCACCCGTCGGCACACAGGTACGCCCACGCAGCAGGGTACAGGAAAGAGACCCGGGATGAAGCTGAGCACATTTTGCATTCAGCGCCGTTGGCATGCGCGAGGATTTGAGAAGAAGAAGAAGAAGGGAAAAGAAGGAGGAGAAGAAGGAGGAGAAGAAAGTAAGCGCGAGAGGAGGTGATGCTGTCTCGGAGAGGTGTGCAGTGTCTGGAGGCCGGTTTGTGTCAGAGGCTGA
>JACRUU010000016.1:3383402-3408402 GCA_030449085.1 Kryptopterus vitreolus
CGGCCTTATCCAGAGCGACGTACGAAACATATATGCATAATTTGAGGTGAAGGGGCACAAATATATGAGCTTAGTGCCCAAAGAAAGATGCTGTTTAAAATCAGCAGAGTGTACTTTTTTTTTTTTTTTTTTTTTTTTTAAACATTACACAAACACTTGAATCGTGCAGTCATGCAATAGTGAGTTAACCTGTACCTTGGACCGAACAAGAGCAGATCTGGATTTTACAGGTGGCCTCATATGCACGCTGTTGTCTGTGGAGCAAAGTTCACAAGAACCTTCCAACTAAGAGTGCCATTAGCCTTCACATAGCTGTGAAAGTTAACACGCTGGATGATGTCTAGGCTATGATGTCACTTTAATTATTGTTTAGTCATGTGGCTTCATTGCCAAATGAACTGGACCGTTAACTATATCACAGTTTGCTTACAGTATATGTGACTGAACCTGTGTCAGCTGATCAGGTTATATTATCACTATTGGAAAGAGGTGGCTTAAGTGGTTAGCACGTTCGCCTCACACCGACAGGGTCCGGGTTCGATTCCCGTCTCGGCCATATGTGTGTGTGGAGTTTGTGCATGTTCTCCCCGTGCCTCAGGGGGTTTTTCTCCGGGTTCTCCGGTTTCCTCTCCGGTCCAAAAACATGCACGGTAGGTTGATTGGCACCTTGGAAAATTGTCCCTAGTGTATGAATGTGTGTGTGAATGTGTGTGTGTGTGTGTGTGTGTGTGTCCTGCGATGGGTTGGCATTCCAGCCAGGGTGTATCCTGCCTTAACGCCCTGAGATACCTGAGATAGACACAGGCTCCCCGTGACCCGAGGGAAGATCGGATATAACGGTAGAAGATGAATGAATGAAATGGAAGGATATGGACAGACTAATAACAACGTCCTGACCTAGAAATGTGATTTATTTTTACGGTGTAAAATGAAATCTGCACGTAAAATGTTCTGCCGTTTTGGTATCCGTTTATCTTGTAATAGTATCTTTAGTAATAGATTATAGGATGAAATAGAATAGAAGAGCCTTTATTTGTCACATATACATTACAGAACAGTGAAACTTTTTCTTCGCATGTTTGTTTGGAAGCCGGGGTCAGAACGCATGATACAGCGCCCCTGGAACACAGAGGGTTAAGGGCCTCGCTCAAGGACCCAAGGGTTGCAGCTTGGCGATACCGGGCTCGATCCACCGACCTTTCAATCAGTAACCCAGCGCCTTAAACCACTGAACTTAATAGATATACAAACTAGATGAAATCATGGGAATATATGGGAATATGATTTTGAGGTGGAAGGCTCGTCACCTCTATCGAGTCTTTGTGTCTGCCTTATGGACGTTCAAGCATCAAAATCTTGATGTTTTTTTGACAGTAGAAATTAGACAGAAAGGTTTTTTAAATATACAATAGAGGAATGAAAGGCACATGTGATATTAGAGTAACTGGGAAAATTAAAAGTTCAGGAGAATCTGCACAAGGTGTTGAAATGGTATGGTTACCTACAATAATCTGATAGACCACAAGGTGGCGCTACACAGAAGTACAGAGAGGTTTGTACCGCGATGATATTTCTTGATCAAATAAAAACAAAGCTGTTTAGCGTCCATGCACGTCATGGCCCAATCAGAGTAACGCTTTGACTAAATAGTGTTTTTGTTTTTTGGTTTGGTCATATAGAAATATATTGAAGATGTGAGGCTGTGAAATGTGTTTTTAAGATTAATAACATAAATGATTTAAATGAGTTGTTAAATGTGTGTGTGTGTTGTTCAGGAAATAAAATAGCACTAAAGCCTATAAACATATATATATATTATTATTGATCCATATAAAACCCAAACAAACAAGTAAGGTACGAACAAAATTGCTCGAACAACTTTTGTCTGGCGCTGCTTTTCAGCCGTGTCTACAAATTTGAAACAGATTGCATCACTTCAGCTCTCTCTTCGTAGCTCTTTGGAAGATCTAGTGAGAGAATGTGAATTTCGAGCTTGTAAAATAATTTTAGCCCTTGCAACACTTTTAACACTGTTAAAAGGAATACCAAAATCTAACCAAATATATTCCTTTCACTGTTGATCTTACGTGTGTAAAATAATGGTTTATCCTATAATCCACAATATTATAGGTATTGTTACTGATATTCTGAATATCTCATTAAAAGAGAGAGAGAGAGAGGAAGAGGAATTTATTTAGAGTTTCATTCATTCATTCATCTTCTACCTCTTTATCCGATCTTCCCTCGGGTCACGGGGAGTCTGTGTCTATCTCAGGCGTCTATGGGCATTAAGGCAGGATACACCCAGGATGGAATGCCAACCCATCGCAGGACACACACACACACACACACACACACACACACATTCATACACTAGGGACAATTTTCCAAGGTGCCAATCAACCTACCGTGCATGTTTTTGGATCGAGGAGGAAACCGGAGAAACCGGAGAAAACCCCCCTGAGGCAGAACATGCACAAACTCCACACACACACATGGCCGAGACGGGAATCGAACGCGGACCCTGGCGGTGTGAGGTGAACGTGCTAACCGCTAAACCGCCGTGCCCCACTATTTAGAGTTTGTCATCATTTTAAATATTCATTCATTCATCTTCTACCGCTTTATCCGATCTTCCCTCGGATCACGGGGAGCCTGTGCCTATCTCAGGCGTCTATGGGCATTAAGGCAGGATACACCCTGGATGGAATGCCAACCCATCGCAGGGCACACACACACACACACATTTACACACACACATTCATACACTAGGGACAATTTTCCAAGGTGCCAATCAACCTACCGTGCATGTTTTTGGACCGGGGGGAAACCGGAGAACCCGGAGAAAAACCCCCTGAGGCACGGGGAGAACATGCAAACTCCACACACACATGACCGAGACGGGAATCGAACCCGGAGTGCTAACCACTACGCCACCGTGCCCCCATTTTAAATATTAATTATTAATAATACATATTGAATTCATTTTGTGAATAAATTAGCAATATTTATTAGTTTTTGATCTGAATATTTCCTTTTATGAACACAACAACAAATACTTTAGAAATTCTTGGCCTTAAAGAAGAAACTCATTGCAGCAGATGTGAACACAGCTGTGATCTTTACTCAAGACTTCCATCGCCATTCTTTTATCTGATGATTTAGTTCACATGTAAAAGAGTTACAACACCGTTTACAGAACACATTAACACTATACTGGAGCTGGAGTTGTCAGCAGCAGATAAACCCATCTCCCTAAAACACAAATCACTCTGATGAATATTATGGAAGGAATCAAATCGGATTTATGAATATTGCATGAGAGCATTGTAATATATATCTAGTGTTTATGGTAAGTATGATCTTGGATCTTGGTATCCATAAAGCATTTTAAACACACATACTATACTATATATATATATATATATATATATATATATATATATATATATATATATATATATATATATACACTACTATATACTATATACTTGTTATTTAATATATTAATATATTACATTGTTAATCATATTATTACATTATTATACAAAGGCAAGTTTTATAATGCATTGTGGCACTTCAAGTTGTAATTACGAGATAGACAGACAGATAGACAAACAGATAGACAAACAGATAGACAAACAGATAGATAGATAGATAGATAGATGGATGGGATGGATGATGGATGGATGGATGGATGACAGACATAGATAGATAGATAGCGACAGATAGATAGATATAGACAGGATAGATAGATAGACATATAGACAGGATAGATAGATAGATAGATAGATAGATAGATAGATAGATAGATAGATAGATAGACAGACAGATAGTGATAGATAGATAGATAGATAGATAGAACAGGCGTATAGATAGATGGACAGACAGATAGATAGAGACAGGCATATAGACAGACATAGACAGATAGATAGATAGATAGATAGATAGATAGATAGACAGACAGACAGATAGATAGATAGATAGATAGACAGGCGGATAGATAGATAGACAGACAGGCGGATAGATAGATAGATAGATAGATAGATAGATAGACAGACAGGCGGATAGATAGATAGATAATAATAGATAGATAGATAGAGACAGGCGATAGATAGATAGATAGATAGATAGATAGACATGATAGATAGACAGACATGCGGATGGATAGATAGATAGACAGACAGTCGGATAGATAGATAGATAGATAGACAGACAGACAGACAGATAGATAGATAGATAGATAGATAGATAGATAGATAGACAGGTGGATAGATAGATAGACAGACAGGCGGATAGATAGATAGATAGATAGATAGATAGACAGACAGATAGATAGATAGATAGATAGATAGATAGATAGATAGATAGATAGATAGATAGATAGATAGATAGACAGACAGCAGATAGATAGATAGATAGATAGATAGATAGATAGATAGCTAGAGATAGATAGATAGATAGATAGATAGATAGATAGATAGATAGATAGATAGATAGATAGATAGATAGATAGATAGACAGGCAGGCAGGCAGATAGATAGATAGATAGATAGACAGACAGGCGGATAGATAGATAGATAGTCTTAAAGTAGAAAGTGAGACGTTTAAAGTAGCCTACAATATATTTAGTTCAGTCTAATAATATTCTAATTCATATTTAGGACAGATAATCCCTATAAATATCACGCTAATTTTTTTGAGAATTCTTTTTTTCCGTTTGGTTTTTATTACAGTAAAACCAACAGCATGTGCGTTTTCAGGTGACAGTTTCAGTGTGTGTTGTTCGAGCGTGTGTTCGCAGCGGGTTTGGGTCTGGAGCCCGAGCTAAGCTAAATGAAGCTAAGCTAGACGGTGTTTAGCGGCTGAAGCGGTATTAACTAGCCGCTGTGTGTAGCTAACGGAGGGCGTTAAGATTATCCGCCAGGCGGCCAGTGAGAGGAGCGCGGCTGGCGAGCGGGCGTGCAAGAGCTGCAGCCCTGGTCCTCGGCGAGCACGCACGCACACGCACACACACACACACACGCACGCACGCACGCACGCGGCGGCCGAGGCACCTGTTCTGCACGCGGGCGTTTTCTGAGTGCGTGCTCCAGCCGTGTAGTGCTAACGCCTAGCGTAACTAGCCCGACAAACCTAGAGCCTAATAGGCGGACATTTTTTCCCTAAATCAACCGGTGTCCAACTCGCTAGATAACAGTGGAGGTTTGGCGTGGGGGCTGGGCTTTTTTTTTAATATACACCGAAATACACGGTAAGTCTCTCCAAGTTTGAAGCATTATAGAAACTTATGTAACGTAGCCGGTGATGGTAACGTAACGAAGCTAAGCTAAGCTAACCAGGCGTTAAACTTGCTGCAGCTAGCATGCTAGTTAACCAGCAGCCGTCCTGACCCCCCCCCTCCCCGCTTACTGAACTCGGCACAAAGGCGGATTAGTTCGCTGCTTGTCGCTTAAATGGAATATATATGTGTGTGTGTGTGTGTGTGTGTGTGTGTGTGTGTGTGTGTGTGTGTTTTCACGAATGAATGTTATTTCTTCAGGACAATAGAAATTCATTCATTCAGATTAGCTTATTTGGCTAACCTACTAATATTAGCTGTGGTTTCACGATGATGGATTTGTCGCATCCATGATGAGAGACGAGAGGGCTTCTGATATTTGTATTTGTTTTTATTTATTTATTTATTTATTTATTTATCTGCACCGGGAGTGATTACATCCTGCCTCGCAGGTCCAGAGGTGACGGACTCGCCTCCAAACAATCATTCTCTGGATTTTGTAATGCAAATCTAAAGCGTTTTCAAGAGCATCAGTTGATCTGAACTCGCACATCCAACCCCCCCATCATCACGCAGCACAGATGGTTACAGATAATGGACATTAATAATGGAACTTATTGATCTTTTTATTGTGTCTGATTAAAAAAACAACAACATAATTTTGTAAAGGAGGGGAAGGTGGCTTAGTGGGTTAGCACGTTTGCCTCACACCGACAGGGTCCGGGTTCGATTCCCGTCTCGGCCATGTGTGTAGAGTTTCTGCATGTTCTCCCCGTGCCTCAGGGGGTTTTTCTCCGGGTTTCTCCGGTTTCCTCCCGGTCCAAAAACATGCACGGGTAGGTTGATTGGCACCTTGGAAAATTGTCTCTAGTGTATGAATGTGTGTGTGTGTGTGGCGCCGCCCTACGATGGTTTGGCATTCCATCCAGGGTGTATCCTGCCTTAATGCCCATAGACGCCTGAGATAGGCACAGACTCCCCGTGACCCGACCGGATATAGCGGTAGAAGATGAATGAATGAATGAATTGTGTAAAGGGTTCATTTGTGTAAAATTCACGTCTTAGGAAATGGCTGTGAAAGTGACTAATGTGACCCGATGAAAGTCACCGTATAACATTTGACTATTAACTATTGGTTTGTTGCAACATGAGGGGAAAATGTATGATTAGTTTACACCATGTTATGAGTATCACTGTGTGTGTGTGTGTGTGTGTGTGTGTGTGTGTGTGTGTGTGTGTGTGTGTGTACATGTACATATACACGTGAAAAGTCTTCAGGAAATTCATATATTTTTTGTATGACCAAATCATTGACGGTAATATAAATGAAAAACCCAGGTGAAATATAAACCCTTCCCGAACGAGACCCTTTCTGGAGGACTCTGATCAGCTATTTACATAAACGCATGTGATTGGACAAACCGAGTCAGACAGGTGGCGTGGTTCATGTCTTATGACATTTTGCGATTGTCAACAATGTAACTATATATATATATATATATATATATATATATATATATATATATATATATATATTTTTTTTTTTTTAAATTTGTGTTTGTCTGCCGATAAGCTTTGCTTTGCTGACTCTCTATCCAGACTGCCGTCTGTCACTTTATGACTTTTGGCAGCTATCTCGCAAGAAAAGTTTTGACTTTAGCTCGAAGGGCGTCGACGTCACTATGGGACTCGCACCGTCACAAGGCGTTTTTTTTTAATTGGCCAGCTGTAAAAACCTGTCCCTGTGCTCATTTATGTCACCGCAGAGTACGATGAGCGAGATAACACAAACGCAAAGCTGTTGTGAAAGTATTGTTTTATTATACTTGGCAGTGGTGTGAAGGTTCAGTAGTGGATATGAGAAGGAATTTGTCCTTCAGTAGAGCCCGAATGCGGTGGCTGAACCCCTCGATGATGGATAGTCATGCAGTTGAAGATAGTTCTTCTGAAACACAAGCTGCAACTGGTGTCCACTTGTAATTATAGCATACTGTATTTGCTGCTTTGTAGACTTGAGCCGTAGCATTAAAGAGAATAAACTGTGGCCTTCTTACAGCCGTGACCCCGATTGCATTCTAAACATTATCTGTTCTTTTTTTTTTTTTTTTTTTTAACTATACAGAGTGACATTGCATTACTGCCCAGTAATTATTACTGCAATTACTGCCAATATGCACATTATATTATATTATATAGAGGGACACGGTGGTTTAGTGGTTAGCACGTTCGCCTCACACCGCCAGGGTCCGGGTTCGATTCCCGTCTCGGCCATGTGTGTGTGGAGTTTGCATGTTCTCCCCGTGCCTCAGGGTTTTTTTCTCCGGGTTCTCCGGTTTCCTCCCGGTCCAAAAACATGCACGGTAGGTTGATTGGCACCTTGGAAAATTGTCCCTAGTGTATGATTGTGAGTGTGTGTGTGTGTGTCCTGCGATGGGTTGGCATTCCATCCAGGGTGTATCCTGCCTTAATGCCCATAGACGCCTGAGATAGGCACAGACTCCCCGTGACCCGAGGGAAGATCGGATAAAGCGGTAGTAGATGAATGAATGAATGCATATATAATATAATATAATATATTTCATCAAAAATGCAATAAGTGGAAAAATATGTAGAAAAGCCGTTTGCTTTCCATAGAAGGAATCAGCAGTTAAATGCCTTCCAGACGCAAAGGACGTTACAAATAGCAGTGTGCTGAACTGGGATTCACGACGAGCATCTCCGCTGCAGTTTCATTCTGAAATCCGTTGACTTGTGGAAGCAATAGTTCTCTAAGGCTTATGAAGCATGTCGTGTTTCAAGTTTAGATGCGTCAGGTTCAGTCGTAGCGTAATGCCACTCTCTCCAGCGAGTTAGTAGAAACATGCCAGTCCTTCATATGCTTATTGGAGGACGGCCTTCTTGCCTCACGGCCAGATAAATTGATCACGCAGATAATTACAACTTGCTGTAAGTACAAGCCTGGGCGTCGTGAATAATTTAGAGAACATTGATTTTCTCACATTTCTTCTGGTTTGCTAAAACGAGTCTCATTGTGGTCAATTTCTAAAAGCGTTGTGCTTAATGTGTGATATGGGACTGCAGAGACCCTTATATGGGACCAGTATATGGGACCCATATTGAAGTTGTTATAGCAACATGTCGGATTGAAGGGTTTCAAGTGAAACGATCCATTGCTTTGGTTCTTTTCGCGTCGTACAAGGAGCACAGAATTGCCGTTTGCCTCGTGTCCACACGAGCGAGCGTAACAATGTGCCTGGCGAGCGTTCGCGTTCTCCGCACAGAACTGCGATTGCACTGAAAAGTGACAAACCGCTCTCTCTTCAGCAACCCACAGAGGTATTGTTTTCCCTTTATTTCCTGCTCTATTCTCATCCTAGCACTTAAGTCAGTCGGCATGACGTTTTCGATATTCCGGCTGCCGTTTGCACGTGCTTTCTTTTTGCATTCTCTACATCGCCACGTGCATGTGCAAACGTCTCCATGTGCTGCCGAATAACACGTTCGGTTCAAATTTAGTGATATGGCAAAAACGGATCACTTGGGATCGTTGGGATCACCAGTCTTTCTTCTGTTTGAGAAGCCGCTGCTATTTTCACTGATATTTGGCCATGGGAGCTCGGTGGCAGATATATAACAATGTGCAGCTTTATTTGGTGCGGGCCTCCCACGTACAGCACTGAGTCATAGACGCCGGTGATTCTGGCCCATGTTTAGCAAGAAGCACTGCTTAGATATTGATGAGGGAGAATCCACAGTATTACGTCTTGATGCGGTTTTCAGAAAACGCACTCTGTTGTGCTTTCGCTTGCTGAAGTAAAATAAGGTGGGGAAAAAAGCATTCGCGTACTGGAATTTATTGTATTTTTTTTAAAGCCCAATTGAAAAAATGTCGACGTATGTACTCGTAAAGAACCACATGCACACTGCAAATTGTTTATCCTATTAATAGATTGAAATCGTCATAAATAAGCTTTTATATACATTTGAAGCATTTGAATTACATTCATTTAAACAGGTGGTTTGCACTGTAAGTGCGTTACCGCTAACCTCCGATCTGATTGTAACATGTCAGAAAGAAACCTGCACGCATATAAAGTACAGTATCCAAACGCCGGTTTTCTCATAGTTGCTTTACAGCAGAAGCGGAATGGCTTTTTTTCCCCCCCTCCTTCTTCAGAGATTGGAAGCTCTATTTATAGACACCTACTGGAGCAAGTGTGTGGTGGTGCTGCTGCATCTCCCTCCCTCTCTCCCTCGCTCCCTCCTTCTCTCAGTCACGCTCACCTACAAGCTTTCCCACTTTTCCTCCCCGTATTTACCCTGCTGTTAATTTCGGTATTCTCAGCAAGGCTCACAACTTCGTAGCGTTTTCTTTATGAAATTTGTTGGCCGTGCTTCTATTTTGGGTCTCCTATGCTTTTCTATCCTGGCGTTTCATTTATTTATTTATTTATTTATTTATTTATTTTTTAGGTGCCTGGTGCTTCCATGCTTTCCTTCGATGCCTCTGCCTCTTTTTCCTCCATGCTCATTTTCCCTTCTGCACTTCTCCAACCCCCCCTTTCTTTCTCTTTCCCCATTTTTCTATCTCTATCTATCTATCTATCTATTTATCTATCTATCTATCTACCTGTCTGTCTGTCTATCTATCTATCTATCTATCTATCTATCTATCTATCTATCTATCTATCTATCTATCTATCTATCCGCCTATCTGTCTATCTGTCTATCTATCTATCTATCTATCCGCCTGTCTATCTATCTACCTGTCTGTCTGTCTGTCTGAATCTATCTATCTCTAATCTATCTATCTATCTATCTATCTATCTATCTATCTATCTATCTATCTCTATCTATCTATCTATCTATCTCCTATCTATCTATCTATCTTCGTCTGTCTGTCTGTATGTCTATCTATCTATCTATCTATCTATCTATCGTCTGTCTATCTATCTATCTATCTATCTATCTATCTATCTATCTATCTATCTATCTATCTGATCTATCTATCTATCTATCTATCTATCTATCTATCTATCTATCTATCTATCTATCTATCTATCTATCTATCTATCTATCTATCTATCTATCTATCCGCCTATCTATCTATCCGCCTATCTATCTATCCGCCTATCTATCAGCCTATCGTATCTATCTATCTATCTATCTATCTATCTATCTATCTATCTATCTATCGCCTATCTATCTATCTATCTATCTAGATCTACTCTATCTATCTATCTATCTATCTATCTATCTATCTATCCGCCTATCTATCTATCCGCCTATCTATCTATCCGATCTATCTATCTATCTATCTATCTATCTATCTATCTATCTATCTATCTATCTATCTATCTATCTATCTATCTATCTATCTATCTATCTATATCTATCTATCTATCTATCTATCTATCTATCTATCTATCTATATATCTATATATATATCTATATATATCTATATATATATATATATATATATATATATATATATATAATCTATCTATCTCAGGATTGTTGTTGAATGTTAATTGTTGATGGTTGCAGGAGGATTGGGGAATTGCCGTTTTAGCAAGAGGCGAGCCTCCTTTCTGGTTGGACATACAAGCCCTTTTCAGGCAGCAACATATCTAAAAATAAACGTGGCAAATCTCAGCCGTCAAGACGGAACTTTTTGTATAGCGGAAAAATGCAGGAAGCGAAAGATGCACAAGCTGAACCACAAATGTGCACCTCTCCAGTTCTGTTTCGTTGCGATCCGGACTAAACAGTGGCGCAATGTTAAATTGTTCCAGCAGCACCGACTATGCTCTGGATTTCCAACTAGCTCAACAGTCATCACTTAGAGATTTGTGTTTGTGATATGTTTTGCAAGCAGATTTGTTTGTCGGTCAGATTTGATTCTCAGATTTGTTGCTAACCAGCTCTTGCTTCGTTTACTTGATAGAAGCAAAACGTTCTTTCAAAGGTCACAGAAGCTGTGTGCAAAACTCTGCTGGAGTCAGGCCGGACTTTACATTAGTTGTTTGTTGTTTACAGTGGTCAGAAATTCAAAAATCCTAATAGTTCCTAATTCCTATTAGTTCCTAATAATTTGCATCCAAACACGGTCACATTGACCCACAGTGTTCTCTGAGGGAGATGAACGACATGGTCGCTCCATTTAAATCACAACAACACTAGACTGTCATGAACTCTTTACCTTGTCTATTTTACTTTGTCTATAGTATATTTGTCTATTAATATGACACACTGACCTGTGCTGCAACAGTTCACAAATATACAGAGGCTGCACATGCCTTTTTGGATGTATAGTGGTGCTCATAAGTTTACATACCCTGGCAGAATGTGTGGATTTCTTTGCAATTTTTCAGAGAATATTAATGACAACACACAAACGTTTCTTTTACTCATGGTCAGATTTCTCTGTTTACTCTTTTTAAATCATAATGACAACAAAGTACCCAAATGACCCTGATCAAAAGTTTGATTTTGACTTGATAACATGTTGACACAAGTTGGGTTTGAATGGCTATGAAAGGTAACAGCCTGTGATCTGTTTGCGTGTAATAAGTGTGTGTGTGTGTGTGTATGTGTGTCTTAAAGGTCAGTGAGTTTCTGGACTCCTGACAGACGCTTGCATCTTTCATCCAGTTCTGCACTGACGTTTCCGGATTCTGAGTCATGGGGAAAGCAAAGGAATTGTCAAAGGCTACGCGGGAAAAGGTAGTTGATCTGTATAAAAACGCGAACGGGATATTAAAAGGAACCGAGAATGCCAATCAGCAATGTTCAAACTCTCATAAAGAAGTGGAAAACGAGGGGGTTGTGTTGAAACCAAAGCACGGTCATGTAGACCAACTAAAATTTCAGCCACTACCGCCAGGAAAATTGTTCAGGATGCAAAGAAAAAAAACCCCAAAAGACTTCAGGTGAAATGCAGGACTCTGAAAACATGTGATCTGGCTGTTTCAAGATGCAAAATAAGGAGGCACTTGGATAAACGATGGGCTGCGTTGTCGAGATCCAGTAGAAAGTCAACAAGGCCTATTATAAACGGTACACCATTCCTACTGTGAAACACGGACGTGCTCGGAGATTCCAACATGACAACGATCCAAAACGCAAGGCCGAGTCGACCTGTCATTGGCCAGTGAAGATTCCGGTGCGACCGACTCGGTCTCCTGACCTCAATATCATTTTTTTTATCATATCTGAGATGATAAAGAGCCTCATCCATAATTACTGCAAAACACTTCGAGCTGTCATTGATGTTAAAGGGGGCAATACACAGTATTGAGAGCTGGGGTGTGTAAACTTTTGATCACGGTCATTTGGGTAGTTTCTGTTGTTATTAGGATTTCAAAAGAGTACACAGTTGTTAGGGGCACGGTGGCTTAGTGTTTAGCACGTTCGCCTCACACCGACAGGGCCCGGGTTCGATTCCCGTCTCAGCTATGTGTGTGTGGAGTTTGCATGTTCTCCCCGTGTCTCAGGGTTTTTTTTTCCGGTTTTTTTTTCCGGTTCCTCCCCTCCCGGTCCAAAAACATGCACGGTAGGTTGATTGGCACCTTGGAAAATTGTCCTTAGTGTATGAATGTATGTGTGTGTGAATGTGTGTGTGTGTGTGTGTGTGTGTGTGTGTGTGCGCCTTGCAATGGTTTGGCATTCCATCCAGGGTGTATCCTGCCTTAATGCCCATAGACGCCTGAGATAGGCACAGACTCCCCGTGACCCGAGGGAAGATCGGATAAAGCGGTAGAAGATGAATGAATGAATGAAACACAGTTGTTTGACAATAAACGGCTTCAGCCAACCGCTAACTGTGAGTATAATAAAAGTTTGTGTTACCAATTATATTCTCTGAAAAATAGCCAAGAAATCATCAGGGTGTGTAAACTTATGAGCACTACTGTACATTTAACTGAACCTCCCTGATCTGATTATGACAATCTAGAATCCAAACAAGCGATCCTGAGAAATCAACACTTGATTCACACCGACATCTTTCTTTTTCCAGTTTCCCTTCTTTTGGACGGAGCAGTGATTTAAAAGGTGCTCCGGCAGACTTCGCACCGCGCGCTTCGGTTTCCGCAGAGACGCATATGAGAATGCAGTGTGAAGCATGCGACGCCTTATAAAACCCGTGCTTGTAAAATCCGGCTCTAGCGCACAATGCTCCAATAATTTGACAATGCTAAGCTGGCTAAATATCACACGGCCAAGCCAATGTGGCGCCCGTCTGTAGTATACGCCTATAGAGCGTTCTGTACACTAGTGGACAATTAAAGGCTGCGATCATTACAAGTGTGCATAGCTTTGCCTTCCTCACCTCTGTCTTTTGCAGTGTTTGCAGAATGGAAATGATTTGCATGAAAAATGCATTGGGGTTTTATTTATAATAGGGCGTCTTTTTTGATGCATCTTTTGACATGCGTGAGTGAAGGTGGGCGTAGCCAGCATTTATGTCTGTTGCTATCTCCGACACACACACACACGTCTCTCTTTAGCCTCTGCAGTATTGGGTATTATTAGTACAGGCTCTTGTTAGTCACATGAAGCATATCCCGTCTAGCCCGGCCTAAAAGATGTACTCATGCACCTATAACTGTGGATTTTGGTTTAGGGTTCACCAATATTGCAATATAGATAAATATGGATATTTTTCCAGATCTGCGTTTTCGTATTGTTTGTTTGTTTGTTTGTAAGTATATAGTGCGATAAGCTGCTGCGGGCGATTCCACAAATCAAATAACCACAGAGATGCAAGCTGGGGAGATTTATTTCATGCTCCCTTTTTAGTTCTGACAGGCCGATTATCCCAGACAGTTGAATCCTGTTCCGAGTGTACGGGGAACTATTTAACACCTTTTCATATCTAGGTTTTTAACATCAGGTGCCAGACTTGACATGTTAATTGGTGACAGTCTCAAAACTCTGCATACATATGGGATGGTGTATACCAGCCACGTGTTTGGTTCGTGCCAAAAAACGTTGCATAGATCCATGTTAAAGTCCGTGTCAGCCTTGCGACAGGATCCCGGTGAGACTGAGATCTAATATCTCTTCCATTTGGAAAACTCACAGTATGGTCTTTGTCGGACTCGCTTAAATCCTTACCCTTGCCCATTTTTCCTGCTCCTTATACGTCAACATTAAGGACACAATGTTTACTTGCTGCCTAATCCTAGCACTTGCCATTCCTAATCCTTAATCCAGGATCTGATTGGTTATAATAATTAGATCAATGTAAATTCTAGATCTGGGAGATTATTATGGATTAATTCGAGTGTGTCGATGTTGGAAAGCAAAATTTTACAATTTCATTTCGGTTTGGAAGGGGCACGGTGTGCTTAGTGGTTAACACGTTCGCCTCACACCGCCAGGATCCGGGTTCGATTCCCGTCTCGGCCATGTGTGTGGAGTTTGCATGTTCTCCCCGTGCCTCAGGGGGTTTTTCTCCGGGTTCTCCGGTTTCCCCCCGGTCCATAAACATGCACGGTAGGTTGATTGGCACCTTGGAAAATTGTCCCTAGTTGGCATTCCATCCAGGGTGTATCCTGCATTAATGCCCATAGACGCCTCAGATAGGCACAGGCCCGAGGAAAGATCGGATATAGCGATAGAAGATGAATGAATGTCTTCGGTTTGGCACACCGGCTTTCCGTAGTTCTCCACCCCCCGGATTACACTTTGCGAAATACAAGATGCAGCATGGCGGCAGGCTCTGACGAATCCGTAGAGCTCGTTTCCAAGAGGGGCGGGGTTTCATGAGTTGTATGGGAATGCTTCGGGTTTGCAACTTCAGATGTCGAACAAGCCGAAGGCCCGCTGTAGAATTTGTTTTGCACGACTGGTTTATTCCAGTACCTCAATTGTTAATGAATATGGAAGCGTGTGTGGCGCTGCGGGATAAACACGACGGGCCCAAAACACCTAAAAACACACCTAAAATAGCAGACGCATTTTCCCACCATATCCAAAATCGAAAAAAAAAAGAGACGTAATTTATAGGACGGGGGCACGGTGGCTTAGTGGTTAGCACGTTCGCCTCACACCGGCAGGGTCCGGGTTCGATTCCCGTCTCAGCTATGTGTGTGTGGAGTTTGCATGTTCTCCCCGTGCCTCAGGGGGTTTTTTTTTTTTTCTCCGGGTTCTCCGGTTTCCTCACCCGGTCCGAAAACATGCACGGTAGGTTGATTGGCACCTTGGAAAATTGTAGTCCTAGTGTGTGAATGTGTGAGTGTGAATGTGTGTCCTGCGATGGGTTGGCATTCCATCCAGGGTGTATCCTGCCTTAATGTCCATAGACGCCTTGGGGAGGCACAGGCTCCCCGTGACCCGAGGGAAGATCGGATATAGCGATAGAAGATGAATGAATGAATGAATTTATAGGACATATAGCTCAGCTCTGGTCCTCTGGATCTGAAAATTCCATAAATGTAAATTATTGTCCAGTCTAAAGAAATTAGGAGGAAAAAGCCTGTAGTAATAATGTAAATAAGTAATAATGCAGTCCGTCTTCACCGAAAATGCATGAAACAGCAGCTGGAAAACGGCACCATCGCGCCCGTCTGTGAATTGGTGAGATTAATACCACAGTTATTTCAGATCGAGCGCACTGTAGAAAGTATTTTGAATGAGAGAAGGTTAGAATGAATGAGCGCATGCTCGTAAGTGGGGTTGAGCGAGCGAGAGAAAGAGAGGGAGCGGGAGAGCGAGAGCTCGTGAGCGAGTGCAGTTCAGTTCAGTTCTGCTTGCGCTTCATTCAGAAAAAGAAAGGGGGCATCAGAACCGAAGCGCTTTCCCCGTTAGTGTAGAGGAGGAGAGAGGGAACGAGACGATCGTAAAAGAGGTGAAGATTTGCCTGTTTTTGCAGGTGAGTGCCTCGTTGAGGCGCTTTTATTTATTTATAAGCTTTATAGTTACGTCCGTGCATGTTGCGTTCGGTCAGTGTTTTGTGCACATGGGACTGATCAGGATGGTAGTGAATATGCCACTGACGATGGTATGGGCTGTGTGTGCGTTTGCACGCGTGCAGGGTCACGGCAGTTAAGAACATTTAAGGACGTCGTCCGATGATTCACCTTTTCTTCGCCGTTCGTCTGAACATCGAGCCTGTGGTGCAGATCATCTGCTCGCGGTGGTTCACGCTGTTACTTAGTGGAGTCCTGATGCTTTTTCCTCATAGAATAGTGCATGTACAAACCGTTAAGTTCCCTTGCATGGGGAGTGAAGATGAAGAATATTGTGATGTATTTAAGTTAGTGTGTGTGTGTGTGTGTGTGTGTGTGTGTGTGTGTGTGTGTGTGTGATAAACCCTGCCTTATTTTCCTGAACATGGGGTAGATGGGGTACACCTAACTAGCGTTACGAAATAACCTTTTACTGTCTCCTTCCGCTCATGGCTAAATTGTGCTGTAGATGTGTTGTGCGTATGTTCACATATTGTGTGTATGTGGCATTGAGAGAGGTCCCTGTAGCCACCCACTTGTGTAGAGAGAGAGAGAGGGAGAGAGAGATTGGAGGAGGGATGGAGGCAGGGCCATTTTCTGAGGTAATGAGGAATTCCCTTTCACCGAGTCCTTCCACACCACGCAGAGGTGGTGGAGGTGGAGAGTTGGTGGGAAACTTGCCACGCTCCTGTCATCAACACCGTCACACACACACAGTTCAGGGAGTGTGTCACTGTGTGGGAGGCTGAAGGTGGAGGATGGATAGATTAAGGACATTAGGAGGAGGAGGTGGTGAAACAAACCCGTACGAGAATTTCCAAAGAGTTTGCTCATGAGGATGCTTACCTTTAACACCCACACAGGGTGGAAAAAAAAAAAAGCTTCTTCCCCTACCCTTGTGTTCTGCTACTTCTCGTTTTCTCCCTCCCTCCCTCTCTCTCTCTTTCTCTCGCTATGTATCTTTTTGGCCCCTGCAAAGCTGCCTCTGCCATCAACAGCTCTGTTTGCACCTCCACCTGAGCCTAGTGCACACACGGATTGTTATTTTTGATCATCGTCGGAGCAGTGTCAGTGAAGGGATTAAGTAGAACTAGAGAGCAGGAATGGAAAATAGGGATGTAGAATAGAGAGAGAGAGAGAGAGAGAGAGCGAGGAGGCACAGAAGCATTGCCTGTATAATAAAAAAAATCCTGCACTATAAATAGCAGACAGTTCTCATGGCCTCGACACACACTCCGGGGTTTTCATTTCTCTCTCACTCCCTCTCCCCTTGCTTAGGCCTATTTCCTCTCTTCCCTGCCTCTAAATATGTCAGGTCAACATCTTGTTTTAAATGGTCGTGCTATGATACGTCCAGCTCTCTTGCATGGTTTTTAAAAATGCACAAGATCTATTTATTAAGGGGGGGGGCTCGCAAGCACTCTTTCACCTGAAAGACGTGATTTATGCGCTGACTGCAAGTTGCGTAATTGGTTTTTAAAGTCGGTGAGTTCACACGCCTCTCATCGGAAACCACAGCCTCCGAGTCCGCACGCGTACATCAATCATAATCATTACAGAAACAAGGCTTCAGACGATGGCCGTGTTGATACAGAGCAAGTGCACGCCGTAAAGCAGTTCTTTAAGCCCATTAATGCTAAAGTACGCGTCAAAATAGAGCGTCGAAAGTCGCCCTTTTTCATTCTTTTTCTTCTTAATACTTCCATCTTTTCATTCCGAACAATCGTATTTGCTGTGTCGTTTTTCTTTTTCTACCCACAGAAATCTTCAACGCCGTGTTGTGAATAGGGATGAAACGATTAGCGGTTTATTGATAAACCAATGATCAAACGTCCCGACGGTTAGGATTATCACTTAACTCCGACAATGAGTGCCACTGCCACCTACTGGTGTGGACATGCAATTACACTTTATGTTAGTACGGCAATAAACAAAACGTATACCACTGGGTTAGCATCACTTTTCTTTTTAAATGAAGGAACGAACAGACAATCACTGCTGTGCATTTGATTGTTTACATATGTTGATTGTTGTTACATGCACATTGGTTTACTTGTGGTGTTTTTATGGGTGCATTTGATGTTTTGTATATGCACTAGGGAAACGTATACCTTTCAGGGCTTCATTTTATATGAATTTATGCTTTAAAAAGTGCAGTTGTATTTATTGTTGGTTGATTTTTTTAAGTATAAAATATGTTCATATGTTTTCAGTGTGTGTATCAGTGCTTTTTTTTAACATTTCTTTGGTAACATTTTCATGTCATCTGAACAAAACCGTGATAACCGTGGTCACTATAATTTTCATATCGTTCCATCCGTAGTTGTAGTAGGTTTTCCTGCCCTCCTCATTATCTGTTCCTCAAAGCTCTGAATGTCCACCTGTGAGCTTAATGCTGCTGCTGTCGCACTTCTCTTGTATACAACAATGCTTTGTTTGCCAAAATAACACGATGAGACTTTATAAGTCCGAAAACCTTCACATTGTGTAGCTAGTGTGATAATGATACTGGCCTGTAGAACTTTTATAAAGACTCACTGAAAAGCTCACGTTTATTTTTTTTTATTTTTATTTTTTAAATATAAAGGCCGAACCTATTTTTTTTCATTCATTCATTCATTCATCTTCATCTTCTAACTGATATATCCGATCTTCCCTCGGGTCACGGGGAGCCTGTGCCTATCTCAGGCGTCTATGGGCATTAAGGCAGGATACACCCTGGATGGAATGCCAACCCATCGCAGGACACACACACACATCACACACACATTCATACACTAGGGACAATTTTCCAAGGTGCCAATCAACCTACAGTGCATGTTTTTGGACCGGAGGGAAACCAGAGAACCCGGAGAAAAACCCCCTGAGGCACGGGGAGAACATGCAAACTCCACACACACATGGCCGAGACGGGAATCGAACCCGGACCCTGGTGGTGTGAGGCGAACGTGCTAACCACTTAGCCACCGTGCCCCACCTATTTTTATTTATTTATTTATTTATTTGGTGATCTGGGACCATATTTGGCAAATGCATATTATGTTGACGATTAGTTTTGTTGTTTTCGCTGTTGTATTTGCTTTTTGCAGAAACATGGCTGTCTTGGTAGGAGCTTGGTTTGATTGCGTATTGCTGATGAGAATTATGTGGCAGGCAATTTTGCGCCTTTTCTTTTGGGAAGAGGTCATTAAAATAGCTTTAATCTTGTAACTGCAAAGGCCACTAATCACAGGAACATTGTTCGCCGAGTGGCGTCATCCTGTTTCCATTTGTGACTCAACATACGGCCGTATCTGTCCACCACAACCAGGGAGGAATACCTTGTAGACCCTCGTGTACTTTAAACTTTGCGGCCACGTTGCAGCGACGTTGGTGCGAAGGTCAGGCGTTCGTTTGGCCCCATTGTATTCATTTGTACGACAAGCATTACATATCTGCTATCGATTCAGCATATCAATCCCAAAGGCCACTTTATTGTAATTGGCCGAGTAGTGAATTGAGCACTAACGTAAGCCATTTCACTAAATATCTGTTAACGGTATCATTCAGTCAAAGCCCATTTGTAAGCCGCTTTTAAAGTCTTAAGCGAATAAGCCGCCGGTGCCGTGTTCTCCGCCGAGCGCGCGAGCGGGGAAAAAAAAAAAAAAAAAAAAAAAAAAAAAAAACAGATGGAAGTGCGCTATGACCTCACACCCAGAAGGTGTGGAAAACGCATATCGCAAAATAGGCCATGTGCGCAAATTCTTTTTCACCCCGGCGATTTGAGAATTGCTAATGAACGATGCGCGCGTGTAGTCACTCTCCTTTCCGCGCGCGCACTTTTCGTTTCGCGGCGCATAAAAGATTCATGCGGGATCTATCGGGCTTTTTGTTTTTTCGGCGCGAGCTACAGTCGAAGCCGCAGGAGGGATGGATGAAAATAGAAACTTTTTTTTTTTTTTTTTAATGCGCAGAGGAGCGAGGGAGAGGCAACATTTCGAGGAGAGAGAGAGAGAGAGAGAGAGAGAGAGAGAATAACAGAGGGGACTGTTGAGGAAGGGGACAATGTTTAGTTAGCGCCATCCTATTTGGAGAAGTGCGGCACCTGAGCAGATGGCGTGGCTCAGCGTGATGCGGGCAGTGGCAGCGCTCACAGGTTACTTACGTCACGCTGAAGTCTCCAACTCTAAAGCGCTCATGAGCTACCCGAGCTAGCAAACAAGACGCGGCTAGAAGCCCAAGATTACATCCGCCACTACTAATGTGCTGAAAACACTAAACAGACTGTTCAATGGGAAAGGGGCACGGGGTGGCTTAGCGGTTAGCACGTTCGCCTCACACCGCCAGGGTCCGGGTTCGATTCCCGTCTCGCCCACGTGTGTGTGGATTTGCATGTTCTCCCCGTGCCTCAGGGGTTTTTTCTCCGGTTTCCTCCCGGTCCAAACACATGCACGGTAGGTTGATTGGCACCTTGGAAAATTGTCCCTAGTGTATGAATGTGTGTGTGTGTGTGTGTGTGTGTGTGTGTTTCCCTGCGATGGGTTGGCATTCCATCCAGGGTGTATCCTGCCTTAATGCCCATAGACGTCTGAGATAGGCACAGGTTCCCCGTGACCCGAGGGAAGATCGGATAAAGCGGTAGAAGATGAATGAATGAATGTTCAATGGGAAACTCATCTTTTGTGAGGGAAATTGATCAATAAGATTGTTGAACTGAATGTATTTTGGTGATAAATTCTATGTTTGAAGAATTAAATGGTGTTTTAAACCTTCTAGAAGGCCTTCCCACCCAGAGATCACAGCCAGTTTTGCGCTCTCTGACCCGCCTATAGATGGATCGTAATGCCAATGAGATTTTAACCCGCGTTCTCAAAATGTTGGTTATTTTTGTATTTGTATTATTTATTTATCTTTCCACTCGGGAGCACGTTTCCAGACCGTCTAAATAAAACGCTTAAACAATTAGGGAGAAATTGCAGGTCAAAATGTTGCCCAGCTGAAAAAATTGAGCTCTACATTAGCCAGTTGCTCTATATAGCCGTCTTTATGGTCGCTAATCTCCTATTATTAGCCATTCTGCTAAGCCAAAGCAGAGTGTATTAACAGGGGGTGTGATTTATCCCAAACATTGTAGGCTGCAAATCGGTGACATGCTTTCTCCGTCTATTTCCTTCCAAAGGAAAGCAAACGTCACGACACTTTAAAGACGGGATTTAACCTCATCTCCATCTAATCGAAGCCTGATCTATCTGTAACGCATGAGGGACTGAATTCTGACAGAAGTAAGGAAATAATAGGAAAATAATACTATAAAAAGGAAATAATACTGTTCCCAAGAATCACTTCTTAATTAATGCCAACACTGACTGACATCCCATAGTAAATTTTTGCACCTATTTAATAATATGGAATTGCATGCAGCACAGACAAAGAGCAAAAGGAAAGATCAATGGTATGTGTGTGTGTGTATGTATATGTGTGTGTGTATATATGTATGTGATATATATATATATCTATATATATATATATATATATATATATATATATATATATATAAATGATGAGTGTTGATTTGCATACACAGTGTTTGTTGAATCAACTTTTACTGCACTTTTAGCACTTTTCAGCTAACAGCTCTCTGCGAATATTAGGTCCCCCAGTTAGATCCAGTTCATATTTTTTTTGCTATTTATTTTTTGTTAAAGTTTGACCAGAGATTTCCACAGAGATTTCCACAGAAACATACAGAGCATTTCCACAGAAACATCAGTAATACATTCCCCACAATGCCAGCAGCACGTTGTGTAAAAAAAAATCACACAAATCACCAGTGTAGTCTAGAAATAGTAACAAAAGTGCAGTGTATTTATTAAAAACATGCGAAAAAATATTTGTTTGTACGTGACCTGTGTAAATGAAGCTACAGTAGTGTGTGTGTGTGTGTGTGTGTGTGTGTGTGTGTGTGTGTGTGTGTGTGTGTGTGTGTGTATATATAATATATATATATATATATATATATATATATATATTATATATATACACACACACACACACACACATACATACATACAGTACAGTACACTACAGTAGGCAATTTGCGATTGGCCTAAGCGTTTGTTTTTACATTACTTTAAGGGGGAAAAATGCCATTAAAACAAACGCTTAGGCCAATCGCAAATCGCCTACTGTAGTGTACTGTACTGTATAGTAGTAGTTAAGTAGTTTTGAAGTAGTTTTTGAAACCAGTTTTGAAACCAGTTTTGACACCAGTACTTTTACACTTGGGTAAAAAAAAGCTTGCGTTGATACTTTGCTTTGAATAAACATCCCATAATATGTGAGCTTCGTGGCTGCGAAAAGCATGATGCCATCAGAATGTTCGATTGCATCCTTCCAACTATATGGCAATGGTTTTAGGAGATGTGTGTGTATTACTATATATATATATATATATATATATATACTATATATATATATATATATATGAGAGAGAGAGAGAGAGAGTAGAAGACCTCATAGTAGAAGAGAATCGGTACTCCTGGATACAAGGTCCTTTTACAAGGCACATCAACATCTCAACAAACAAAACGACTTTTCAGTATCATTTTGTATTTATTGCAGTTCCAGAATATGCTGATAGTGTGTTTTTTGAATAGCCTGTTCTTTCTTTCCTTTCCTTTTTTTTTAATCTTGGTTGCTAAAAGTAAATTTTGATGCATTACACTCGCTTTACTTTTATTGTCAAGACTATGAGGAAATTCTACACTTATTACAGATTTTTACTGCTGCAAGAATTCGGTTCTTGTGCCATTTAAAGCCGTTAGTGATGGCGAAATCTTTGCCTCCTGTTGCCCACCTATTGTTTCCGTTTACTCCAGCATGCCTGACTGGAATCCCTGGGCATTCTGTAATTCACTCGAGCACTTTCGAAAGACTTGATGCCGCGGTTGAAAGATATACGCTTTGTGCATGTCCTTTTACTTTTGCAATACCATCTGTCACTTTGGGCTTATTTTAGCAGTGTAAACAGAGTGCCTTGATATACACACTGCTGACACACTCCGGTTCTACTGCACTACATTTTCCTCTCTATGCAAACCCGCATAGAGAGCGCAAGGATTGTGGTATTATTGCTAGAGGAAACATGGAAGGACCTGTTGGGATTGGTGCATTTTTAAAATGCAAGACAATATGCAGGAGATTCGGGAATATTGGTGAAGTTTGCTTGTCATGAACAGTAATATTGGAAGGTTACTCCTGGGTTAAGGACTTTTTTTTTGGCTTGACTTGTTTGCTCTGCCTGATGTTCATAAATCAGCTATACTAGATATAAAAAGGCCCCTGACTAGAGGAGGTTTTGACATCCAACATGGCCAAATGGGCCATCTGAGGGTTTGGTGTACCAAAAACAATCAAAGGGGGAGGCGGTGTAGCTCAATGGTTAAGGCACTTGGGTTACTGATCGGACGTTCTGGGGTTCGAGTCACTATGAGAACTATGCGAAGTGTAGTCTCCGGGATAGTGTTCCAGTTGTTTCCAGGGCCATTATGGACCGTGTGCATGTTTCGGAATGGTTTGGGCCTCTTAGTAAAGAGACAGGACATTTTATAATGCAATAGCAGATGAATTAGTGGACGGATGGATAGATTTATTTATTTATTTATTTCGGCTAGATTTAAAGATTCATCGAACGCACTTTTGTCGCTTTGGATAAAGGCGTAAATGCAGATTGATCTATTTGATGACTGATATTCATCGCAGATAGCAATTCAACTTATTACAGCAGTAATAAATACACTAAAGCAAGTTGCATGATAGATCAAAGCTAACAACAGAACGAGTATATAGGGGTTTAAGATATGATAAAGAACCTGACATGGCATGTACAGATGCATGCTGTGCTGCTGTAATTAGCCTCCACTAGCAAGGTGGCATCAATGCAAAGATGACTTGTACAATCGCATGCCTCCAAACTCATACTTTAGTCATACTTTTTGAGTAATTCAGGTGTACACACGATATGAACAAAAGTATTGGGACATCTGAACTCGTATATGGTTCAACCACAAGGTTGAAGGCGATTTTGTACCTTCCCAATGTGTTGAGAAGGTCTTAAATGGTCATATTATCTTTGCCGCGCTCAAACTCTGAAACCCGGACTTGTTTCAGCATGACGGTGCACAGCGTGACTCTTTAAATGGGTTTTGGAGCAGAAGATCTTTGGCGGCCTGCTGTCGAAACTTTGCCGCACATCGGCGCAAAGCAACACTGTGTTCCACATCTGTTGACGGTACCTGTCTAACCGGAAGGGGGGGTTTTATAAGAGGGACAGGATGTACGTTTGAGTGCATGAGAGCGAGTAAGCATGGTTTCTGAACTCCTCTCTCAAACATGGATAATTGGGGTGATGTGTAAAGTGTGTGTGTGTGTGTGTGTGTGTATGAGAGAGACAGAGCGAGAAAGAGAGAGATTGGGGAACAGGGTTGAAGGGAAATGGATGGGGGGGGGGGTAGAAGGAGAGTTCACTGTTCCCTCTTAGTGACAGAGCCTGTTGCCATGGAGCTGCCTCTCCTATTGGTGAAGGCATTAGCCAATGGCACCGCCACACTTAGCGTTTCATCATTGAGAATTTTTTCCCTTCTCCTCCTGGCCCCTCTCTCTCTCTCTCTCTCTCTCTCTCTCTCTCTCTCTCTCTCTCTCTCTCTTGCTCTCTCTCTTGCTTTCTCAACCTTTCTCAAGCGCTCCCCAGCAGGGAAGAGTTGCATAAGGTTTGCAACGGGATCCA
>JACRUU010000016.1:3413402-3418402 GCA_030449085.1 Kryptopterus vitreolus
ACAGATCTGTGTGTGTGTGTGTGTGTGTGTGGTGTGTGGTGTGTGTGTGTGTGTGTGTGTGTGTGTGTGGTGTACTGGAAAGTGTAGGGATGTGTGTGGTGGGTGACTACTGGTCAGCAGCGCCATGAATTGCTGATGACGTCTTTTTCGGTAGATGGGAATCCCTCCTCTTCTCTCTCTCTGTCTCTCTCTCTCTCTCTCTCTCTCTCTCTCTCTCTCTCTCTCTCTCTCTCTCTCTCTCTCTCTCGGTTATCTTCGTCTCTCTCTCTCTCTCTCTCTCTCTCTCTCTCTCTCCTCTCCCCCTCTCACCCCCCTCTCTCTGTGTGTGTGTTTTGCTGCTTCTCTCGCACTCTATTGCTCACATACGCACTTCACCCTCCCTCTCACAGCCCCCCTCCCTCCCTCCCTCCCTCCCTCTCTCTCTCTCTCTCTCTCTCCATCTCTCCCTCCTCCCTCCCCCTCCTCCCCCTCTCTCCCCCCCCCCCTCTCTCTCTGCAGTATGACGTCATTACTGGAGGTTCCGCTCTCCTTGCAGCACCTGACATTCTGTTTTCTTCCTTTACAAAGCTTCAGGCTTTCGAACCCTCTGTGCCTTCACATCCGAACGATGCACGATCTACCGATCCAGTTTTATCTTCCAGTGTTTATATTCACGTCGGAAAAATGTTTGAGGCAGATGGTTGGTTACTCAGCCTCGGCATGTTATGTTTTTTTTTCCCCTCCTCTTTTTCACACCACCCAGCTGAGCGTATGAATAAAATCGACGACCTTTAGCTTATGACATTTTCTGCGTTTTTTTTTAAAGAGACAAATCATACAGTGTCAGTCACAGAGCGTATAAAATGCTGTGCTGCTTTTAATGCTACTTTTTCTTTTTCTTTTTTTTCTCCTCCTCTGGATGACTCACTCATTAAAGTTCTCCCACTCTGTGTGTCTCCAGCAGGAGGGGTTCATGTGACTGTGTGGGGGGAACTGCAAGATGCAGGAGCACTGAGGACGCACACTCTCACCATGGCGTGTCCCCTATCCCCTTCCCCTGTTTAAGAGCTGCATCTGTCCAACAGCTTGTCTCTGGGGCTTCAGGGTGGAGCCCCCCCCCACCCGACCCCAAACTCCAACACCACTACAGTTTCAGGTAGTGACCATTATTTATTTATTTTTTTGATGTTTATGATTTCATTACCCTGCACAGCTATGTATTTGAAAGCATCTCTCTGTTTATTTTCTGCCTCTTGTTTTCTCAGTCGTCTGTGTTGTGTCTGTGCAGAAAGCGTGTGCGAGTTCTGAAGTAAGATGTCTGTGGTATTACCTCTGGATGGGGTGAGAGAGGGGGACAATGTGCTGGATACCGAAAATCCTGCTGCCAGCCACTGTAAAGGAACCGCGACCACACTGAGCAGAGACAACGCTGAGAACAACGGCACCGAGCCGGACGAAAACATCACACAAGATACACAGGTAGAGTACAAACTGTACTGTATAGGTAATAAGTGATGATAATAATTTGTACGTTTGTATTGTATTAGACATTTCTCACTGATCCTACACCATTGTTTGTTTGTTTGTTTGTTTATTTATTTATTTTTAAGACCTTATTTCATAATGCAACATGACACATTTATAAGAAAGTGCTCTCTGCCTTCCCTAACATACATTAGCTCACAGACGCTTCTGATTGGCTAGTGGTGTCAAGGGGGAGTGCCTACACGATCCCTATAATCCAGAGAACACATTTGCTTTGTGACAAAATCGGTAACCGAAGCAGCATGGCAAAAGAAAGTACCTGGTAAAAAAAAAAAATAATAATAATAATAATTGCATTTGCAATTAAATTTATTGCTAAATAAATACAAATCATTTCATCTTCTAATATACAATTTATGTTTCTAATAAATCTTTCTAAATCATCGAATTCCGTTAATTATACGCGTCATTTACACGCGTCACCTGTCGTTTTCTATGTCTGTTGCCCAAAGTGTGAAACCCCATTTGGCGTTCCAGGCGTTCCAGGCGTTCCAGGCGTTCCAGTACTCAGCCTGTCAGCCTTCCGATTTCCTCAAAACGATATGGGTCTCATTTCAGTCATAATCAGCTTCTGAGATTTTGCTTTGGCAAGAAAAATCAATAGCTAATTACCGTACACTGTCTACTGTATCGCTAGTTTATTGTGAGTAAACATTTAATCACACGTGATGGTATTTATTTATGTAGCTATTTATTTATTTGTATTTTATTTATTTATTTTTTGCACATTTTTTGCCCTTGCTGCTCATAACCAATTACAATTACAATAGCTCTCGGATCTCTATATCCCGAGTGTATTTAGGAATCGTTTGCCGTCAGTATCAAGCCTTTATTTGCAGGCTGTTTTGACCGTTCGGGTGTTTAAATATGCGCTGAAAAGGTTTGTTCACCAGTTCTGTATATCAATAAAATAACAATTAACTAGGTTCATTAAAAATTAGACACAAAACTAGGGTTTGCACGATCCTCGCTAAAATTTGAATCAGGATTTTACGATTTTTCTCCCTGGGAATTGAGATCACGATTCTCTCACACAATTCTCACACAAAATTTTCCAAAAAAAAAAGGGCTGTTGAAATAATAATAGTCTACCAATAACTATTAAAAAAAAACACCAATAACACATGAACATAGCATGATATGAATGCAGGGGAATATGGCTGTTTTTTACTTATGCATCAGGTAAACGCTATAGCGTCACCGTCACGAGCGTTTATACTTCGCTCCTTTTATACTCCTGGTCCATGTCAATGCTTTGTTTCTTCACTATGGACTTTTAAAATGGCAGTATGGAGGAATATGTGCGACGCTACACCGGAAATACGCTGCCGAGCCGACCAATCACAGCCCTTGCGTAGTTACTTTTTGACGAGGTGCATGTCAGACGTGACGCATGAGTAAAAACCAGCCTATCCTCGGAAGCGAATCGGCGTAATTTAGAAATGGGATATCATATGTGTATGAATCAAGATCGTGATATATTTAGTTTTCCGATTAATCGTACAACCCTACGTTTTCTTTTTTACCCATTCCTATTATTCTCATGCTGTCGCTTCGTACGTTTCAAATTCATCAGTGCATGATGTCATTTACGCCCATTTCACCGTGTATAAATATTGCACTCAATTGCTTTGTAATAATCGTTAATTTGAAAAGCGTCACACAGATGCTTTATATTTAATAACCTTATGATTTTTTTTTTTTTAATGACAAGCGATTCGTATTCAGGAGCGATCTAAAAAAAAAATGTCTTTATTTTTATTTATTTATTTTTTTAATGTGCCACAGAAACGCTGTCCAAACCATGGCCATAGCAGGAAAAGAGCCAAGGTAAACACCGCTGCATGATTTACCGTAGTACCATGTTGCCGTGAGTGATGTTTGCTAATCCTCCCGGCAAAATTCCAAGTGTGGCAGTGGGAAAGACGCACATGCACAGAGAAGCACATACACACACACACACACACACACACACACAAACGTTTCAGGTAGATATGACTCACAGGCTTTTTGTAGCAGGGAGTTCACATTTGCCCTACATCATTCAGTCATGTCCTTTTATTGAACATGTGAAAACGCGTTCACTACGTAGTGATCTTTGAATATTGAAACGTACCACGATTTCTGCCGTTTTCTTTCTCGTAGTCCAACGCCAAGCTCAAGTTGGTGAGGAGTCTGGCGGTGTGTGAGGAGTCATCCGGCATGTTTTCTATTGATGGCCCTGCAGACAGTCAGGTATTGGTCGTTTACTCGCGCGGACTTCCGGGCAGAGTTTGAACGGCGTCCTGATCTCTCTCTCGCTCTTCCCATCGTAACCTCTGTAGGATATTATCCAGCTGCACATCAGCTGTCCCTCGGACAAAGAGGAAGAGAAGTCTTCGAAAGACGAGTACGAGAGCGAGGAGAGGGAGAAGAAGGACAAAACTCCGCACAAGATGCTCTCTCGTGGTAAGTGCATGCGCGTGTAAAGGTCACCCTTTCCTATTCACTACGGAAAGTCTCCCGTGACCCACGTTTCTGAAGTCACCTCACGCATCTCCGAGCTTACACCTATGTATAAGTCTGAGAAAGGGAAAGGGACTGAATAGCCATCAGAAATATAATATATTGTCTAAAGGCTTCCTTAATGTAGTTATTTATCAGTATTTTATGGTGGGACCCTTTAGATAACCAAATAAACAACCTGCTATGTTCTTTACAGAAGAACTGCGTTTTCATTCATTCATTCATTCATTCATTCATCTTCTACCTCAGGCATCTATGGGCATTAAGGCAGGATACACCCTGGATGGAATGCCAAACCATCACAGGTCACACACACACACACATTCACACACTAGGGACAATTTTCCAAGGTGCCAATCAACCTACCGTGCATGTTTTTTGGACCGGGAGGAAACCGGAGAACCCGGAGAAAAAACCCCTGAGGCACGGGGAGAACATGCAAACTCCACACACACATGGCCGAGACGGGATCGAACCCGGACCCTGGCTGTGTGAAACGAACGTGCTAAGCCACCGTGCCTATAGAACTGCGTTTTGTTTTCCTCTTTTTCCAGGTTAGTCAGCGCCCTGGGCACTTGTTTACCCCGAGGAGGACTCGAGGGCTACGAGCCCTAATATTCCTCCTTTTAGTTAGATTGCTTGTAAATCGCATACTGCTTCAATGACAGGAGTGTTCACATTTTATAGGGAGTGAAAGTGTGAGCAGAGAGGCAGCATTATTTACCATCCCCCCCCCCTCCTCTCTCTGTGTGCATTGTACTGGATTCATGATCTAGATGGCACACTGGATGCATACCTGTTGTCCTTCTTTTCATCTTCCTGCAGACTCCAGCCAGGAGTACACCGACTCCACTGGCATCGACGTGCACGAATTCTTGGTGAACACACTGAAAAACAACCCCAGGTACAAATCTCAGACTAAATTCCCAAGACCCACAAAGACGCTTTATAACCGGGTGGTGTATTTATAA
>JACRUU010000016.1:3423402-3446707 GCA_030449085.1 Kryptopterus vitreolus
TCCTTCACAGACCAGCTTGTAATTACTTATTAGACTTCTGAAGGCAGTTGACTGTTTTTTTTTTATTTTATTTAGGGGTTCGAGAGTAAACGGGGCTGAATCCTTATACACACTACACTTATTTGTAAAAAAAAAAAAGAAATATTTAACACACCGTGTATCATTTTCCTTCCACTTTGTAATCATGCAATACTTTGTGTTGGTCTATCATGTAAAAGCTTTGTGGGTATAACATGACAGAATGTGGAAATATTTAAGGGGTACGAATACTTTTGCAATGTACTGTATGTGTAACCATGGTGAAATGAGCATAATCCAGTTTGTGAATAAGATCTGTGTGTGCAGTCAGCTTGAGTATAGCACCATTTGCAGTTGAGATACATTAAGATTATTTCAGGTCTATGGTTTAGTCTAGACATTAATGCACACGTTTTGAGCTTAAATGATTGTCCTGTATTTGGCACTTGCAGATTTTACTTATAATTAGTAAAAACTTTTATCTTTTATATGCTGGTGAAATAATGATTGTGTTTGTTGCCGTGCCGTTAGCAATATATTCTTTTGTGTATTTTGTTCTACAAGGAAACAGTGAGTTTATAAGTGATGCAAACTCTGACAAGTCACTGTAATATACATTCAGCTTCGTTATCCTGGTCCTTTCACTGTTCGTTAACGTTTGCATCATGCCATAGACCGGTGGTACTACAGAATGTAGTATTCTATAAGTATAGAATATTGACCCTTTTTATGGCCATTCCCAGGAGCCCTAAGAGCACTAGGATAAAGACCAGCAATGTGTAGTTCAGTATTTTCAGGTAAGTGTATTTACACGATTACAAGTCAATTGTAGGGGATACAGCAGGCGGTCTCTGTGTGAGAACTAACTTTAAAGGGGTTTGTAAAGTGTCTTGGTCCAGTGGAAGTAGGGACCATGATTGGAAACGAATAGATTTCCCATTTGCATTTCACAAATCGCTAAAACGATATCAAAATCACGAATTTGAGGTGAGATAATAAAAAATCACCAAACCCCAGATGAATACAGGCCTGGGCAGTGCCCTAAAATAATAATAATAATAATAATAGGGTTATCTGTCCGTTTGTGACTTTATATATATATATATTGCTGCCTGCTACTGTCTAAAGAGACAGTGAAGCACATAGACAATAAGTGTGTATCCTAGCAGTGGTATGTGTGAATGTCTTAAATTGTTTTATTGTGCTGTTTCTATTTCAAGTGTTCGAAGGTCATGGATGTTTAATAGCCAATTTTATATATTATATATATATATATATATATATATATATATATATATATATACTATATATATATACACACTTACACATGGTAGGATTGAGCAAATTGGTACATATAACGAATAGTCTTCAAAATAGGCATCTCCTGCATCAATACACTTTTGTAGGCATCTTTTCCACGACTCGAAGGCGTCCATGTAGGCCTGTTCCGGGATGGCTGCAAGGGCTGTCCTGACATTTGCTTGGATGCCCTCGATCGAAGGGGATCGTCCACTACGTCTTTGTCCCGCCCGGACAGACCGTGAATGCTGCTTACTACTTGGAAGTCCTGAAAAGGCTGAAAAGAAGCGTCGAGCGAAAGCGAACGGACATCAAGGACAGCTGGAAGCTTCACCGCTCGAAGCCACAGCGCCCAGCCACAGCGCTTTCATCGTGAGCGCCTACCTGGCCCGGGTGAACGTTCCGGCGGTTCCCCAGCCTCCCTACAGTCCAGACGTGTCACCTTTTGACTTCTTGGTTCTGCGCTTAAAATCAGCACTGAAAGGAAAACGCTCGACTCGACTCGATCGAGGATATCCAAGCAAATGTCAAGGCAGCCGTCCCGGAACAGGCCTACGTGGACGCCTTCGAGTCATGGAAAAGACGCCTACAAAGGTGTATTGATGCAGGAGGTGCCTATTTTGAAGACTATTAATTATTTGTACCGATTTGCTCAATAAATTTGTCTTTTTGAACAAAGGCTCATTACTTTTGAATCCTACCCTTTATGTATGTATATATATATATATATATATATATATATATATATATATATATAGCATACATATATTACTATTATTTTATCATAGACATATACTATATATACTATATATATATATATATATATATATATATATATAGTATATATATAGATATATATAGATATATACATACACACATATATACATACTATACCATACATATATACATATATACATATATATATATATATATATATATATATATATATATATACATATACATATATAATATATATCATATATATATATACAATATATACATATATATACATATATATACATATATATATATATATATAATATATATATATATATATATATATATATATATATATATATATATATGAACATATATATGATATATGTATATATATGTGTGTGTGTGTGTATATGTATGTGTGTGTGTGTCTGTTTCTTGTTTGTATGTGATTTACGTGTTTCATGTTGTCCGGTTTGTTTTGCTCGATTTCCTGGCGTTTACAAAGTGTGCATCTTGAGTCATTTGTGTAACTGGGGCCTTGTTTATTGTAAATATTGTTTTCAGGTATTCCTCTCTGAGATGCTGATACTTCACCTTGTTGTTTATTCGTGGTGGTCGTGTGTGTGTGTGTGTGTTGCGTGTGTGTACAGTATGTATGTAAACATGTATATTGTATATGTGTATGTCTGATTTGGGTTGGTTTTTTTTTTTTTTTAAAGAAGCACAAAGTTGATTGGAGTGCATCATTCTAGAACTTGTAGGATGTTTGAAGGCCTTATTAGTATTTCACCAACAAGGTGGTCTCGTTTTCTTTCATCCTGTTCTTTTCTGCTTTTGGCTTCCTCCTCTCCCTTGCACACCCCTTCTCTCTCTCTCCCTCTCTCTCTCTCTCTCTCTCTCTGTGTTCTGCTGGACCGCTCCGTAGGGGGAATAAAGAGAGCTCGAGCCGGCCGTCTAGCAGTCGCCAAAGCAGCACCGACAGTGATATGAAGAGTCTGGAACCACGACCCTGGAGTAGCACCGACTCTGACAGCTCAAACCGCACACTCCGGCCTCCCGTTACGAAGGCCAGCAGCTTCAGTGGCATCTCCATCCTCACACGGGGAGACAGTCTGGGTAGCAAAGGCTCACAAGGCAGTGCCAGGGGCTCACGCACAGGTACACAAAACTATACCAGGGTTTTGCTACAGCTCTGTCTCTTGGTAAGTCTAATATCTAGAGCCATCTGGTGGCGGAGAGGTGAACTGCAGCTGTGGATGGATGCGTTCCCTCACCAATTGAGTATTTATTGATGGAACGTGTTAAGGCCTACAGGTTACTCCTAACATAGATGCCTAGCAACTGTGATTTGAACCAGTTTTGTTGGCCGAAATGATTTTATCTTTCATTTTATCTTTGCAGGTCTTCCTCTTGTAACCACAGAGGCTTGCCCTCAGCTTCCTCAGCAGAGCCGCACTCTCCTGCCCTGCCCATCCAGCTGCCCCTCCAATGTTCCTCAGAGCCAAGCTCCACCACCGCCCCCACAGACGGCTCTGCTGCCCACCCCTACTCTCACACACACACACTCTCACCCACAGCACCCCATCAGCAGCCACAATCACATGCTGCCACAAGTGAGTCAGTGGCCTTTACGGGAAATGACCACACCCACTGTATTTGAGTTCATTGTTCGTTTTAAAATAATTGCTTGTTAGTACATTTTTCTTTACTTATTGTTGTTGTTTTTTAATCGTCATTTATTTTTTTCCTGTCTAATTTTTCCTCTGTATCCATCTCTTACACTCTATTTCCCCTTGCCTGTGTTCAGCCAGTGGCATCTCTGCAGCCCGCTCCACAGCCTGTATCATACTCCAGTACCTCCTGCCCTCAGGTCATCCTGCCCGTTTCTCCTTCTCAGCAGTATAACCTGGTACTAATTACTCTTTCCTGCTTTACACTTTCCTGTTACGTTCTCATCACTTACTTTGGCACAACCTATTCGTACACAAACAGCACACCCTCTTTACACACACCCCGCTGTTTCTCCGTAACCCTTACTTTCCTGACTTTCTTCTCGTGATGGGTAATAGATTTTTTTTTTAGGTCTGTAAAGATGATCATAAGCACGTCTGAATTATAATCTATTTTGTGTTAAATAATTGGGATCCTCTTAGCATTCTGTTAATCAGAATTATAAGGTAATCAAATTCACATTTATTTGTCACATGCACATGCATACATAGTACGACATGCAGAGAAATGCTTCTTACGACCGTCCAACATATAAACGTAAAAAGGAAAAAAAAAGAAGGAAATGGTGCAGACATTATAATAAGTAATGCAAAGAAAAATCAAATAAATAAATAAATAAATAAAATAGTGTGTAATCACGTCTTTCCAACATAGTTGTTTTTTTGTGTCTGTATAAAGTCATATAAAATAGTGCTACAGTACACAGAGCTATAAGATAGAATACGTTAATAAGTTGTCCTAGCCACATAATAATAATAATAAAATGCTTTCATAAATTTTGCACAAGTAAAACTTGAACCATAACCATTATAGCAGATCTACTGTTGTTGTTGTTGTTTTGTTTTTGTTTTCCATTTGTTTATTTGCTGGACCTGCTTTAGTGTAAGCGTTCCTTGTCCTACCCCCCCCCCCCCCCCCCTCCCCCCCCCCCCCCCCCCCCCCCCCTTCCTTTCTCCTCCTCCTTCCCAGGCTGATGAGTTGACTTCAGGATTTGGACAAATGTCTCTGAGCCGTCAGGGCTCCAGTGAGGCTCCCGAACCACCAGGACTCTATCAGCCTCCACCTCCTGTTTTATCCCAGCACCCTCCACCGCAGCCAAGCTACATTATCGCCCCGCCTCCGTCCAGCTACCAGCCGCCCACAGCCCATCCACACCCGCCTCCACCAGCTCCACCCCCAACCCAGCCTGTCCTGCAGACAGCTGCGCCTGCACAGGGCTACATGCAGCCCCCTCCACCTCCTCAGCAGGTGCACCTTAAGATTTGGCAGTGTGTTTTTTTAACATTTTCAACAGTTCCCAAGAAGGATGTTCGTTTTTTTTTTTTTTTTGGCTTAATTAAATTACCACCATGAAAACTGCTTTGCTAAGTGGTAACGGCATGCGTGCGATCTGTCGACAATTCACAAATTTACATGCCGCGTGGGTGTATACGAGGGTGTCGGCGTTCTTAATCTGTCTCCGTTCTTTTCAGATCCAAGTGCAGTATTATTCTACTGGTGGACAGTATCCTAGTTCAGGACAACAGTACAGGTCCATATCTCACCAGGTGTCCTACCCTGCACAACGTTCCCAGCCCATGCCACCGCCAGCACAGCCCTCTGGTCAGTCTTCAGTCTCTCTAGAGTCTTTTTTTTTTTCATGTTTTTTTTTAAACATTTATAATAATCATAATTAATAATCATTTAAGTTCAAAATTTGGCCATGTAACAAATTAGAGTATTCATTTGTCAGGTATGAAGAAAGCTCTGGGAAAATTAATTATTCATATTCCTGAAGTAAACACTATTGTACTGAATCTATGCCTTGAATCACAATGCTTCATACAGATTGCTCAGGAAATTATGGGTTGTCTTCATCATCATTGTTGGACTCGAGGTTGTTTTTAATCATTGCATCATTTTATTATTGCGTCGGCTGTTCTCGGTGAACACCTCGCCCATCACCCAAATTCTTGCACTTTGATTTGTCTACTTAGCAAATACAGAGGCAGATTAGTGTTGGCCCATTTAAATACAGCACCCTGGGTATCGAACATTATAAGATGAAGGCATTTTCTGCTTTTTCATATTGAAAGATATAACTTGTGCAACTTTAGTCCTGACTAAGTATGTTGCAAACAGATGTGGCAAAAGTACACACATCCTTCACACATCTGTACTACTACGGATACTCATGTTTTAAAATACCCAGCTTAAAGTTGAAGTACTGATTACACTTTTTTCCCCCCTCTAGTTAAAGTTTGGGCTCTGACATGAACTTATGTAAGAAGTGTCTTTACTAAATGTACCTTAAATTAACACACTTCAAGTTTTTATTACTCTAATATTAATCAACATGGGTACAGGCAAAATGGCTGTTTATTATTAGTGATATAGATGGTGTTTATTATTAGTGAAACCAAACTCAGAGCATGAAAATAAGAATATTCTTCTAAATGTTTTAAAGCAATTGTGCTGTTTTAAATTATGCAAAACATTAGGACACATTGTTTTCATACGGACACTAAAAGTATGCCCTTTATAGATTCGAAAATGATACGCTATGAGAAGAAAAAAAATAGACATTTCACCAAATGCATTAAAACTAAAGTTTTAATAGTTTAAAAATGTTTTAAAAATGTAAGAAGTAGAAAATACAGATATTTCTGTAAAATTAAAAAGTTGACAAACATAAATAGTGAAGTAATGATCCCAGGGAAATTTGCTTAAGTAAAGTAACAAAGTGTTTGCAGCATTATTCGTCACTTCCCACCTCTGGTTGCGAGGGTATAGTTTTTCCACTAGTTTCCAATTATCTCATATTTCAGGACCTTGTCAGTAGCAGATTCCAAATATTTTTGTTTAAACCAGGAGATTTGTTTTATCTTGAACAAAGAATTGGCTCAGCAGGGCACGGTGGTTTAGTGGTTAGCACGTTCGCCTCACACCGCCAGAATCCAGGTTTGATTCCCGATTTGAGTCTCGGCCATGTGTGTGTGGAGTTTGCATGTTCTCCCCGTGCCTCAGGGGGTTTTTCTCCGGGTTCTCCGGTTTCCCCCCGGTCCAAAAACATGCACTGTAGGTTGATTGGCACTTTGGAAAAATTGTCCCTAGTGTGTGAATGTGTGTGTGGGGGTGTCCTGTGATGGGTTGGCATTCCATCCAGGGTGTATCCTGCCTTAATGCCCATAGAGGCCTGAGATAGGCACAGACTCCCCGTGACCCGAGGGAAGATCGGATATAACGGTAGAAGATGAATGAATGAATGAAAGAATTGGCTCTAGAAAGAGTTGCAAACTAGTTGTGCCATGTAGCGTACTTCCTCTTATGGGCATTTTTTTACTTCTGACCATTAAATTCTACACTTAAATTCACAAACAATTATATGTGCTCGATAAAATTGCTGTAATGGTTTAGTACTTTGAAACTCGACATCATATCTAACTAATGAGTGTTTTTTTTGCTGGCTATTTGTTTTCAGCCAATAAAAACAAATAAAAGTAAAGGGGAAAAAATAAAAGACAGAAAAATCACATGTCGACTCCTCTGGGCTAATGATCAGTTTTCTTCCTCAACCTGGCTTTGTCTTTTTCCGATCAGCTTCTCTCCAGCCCATCATGGCCGGCCAGCAGCCAGCATACCAGGGAATGATGGGAGTTCAGCAGCCGCAGAGTGCCACCATCATAAATTCTCAACGTCCAGGAATGAGTGGACAGATACAAGGCATGGTGGTACAGTACACACCGATGCCCTCCTATCAGGTGAGCGTGTTCCCGTGTGAGTGTAGAAATGCTGTTATAAAGGTATACACTAACCAACCCTTTTGCTTACCCAGGTGCCCGTAGCTAATGAAACCCAGCCTGTGGTGCAGCAGCAGTACCAGCAGCCTGTCATGGTGCCTGTTAGCCAATCTGTACAGGGCGCAATGCCAGCAGCTCCACCCATGCCAGTGTACTACAGTGTCCTGACGGCGACACAACAGAACAGCACAAGGTAATGAAACTATATAAGACTATAATAGAAATATAATATATACAATATATATATATATATATATATATATATATATATATATATATATATATATATATACAGACACACAAAGACTTTGTACTTATGTATATTGTGTATATACTGTGTACGATATTCTCAATTAATTTGTGTGTGTAGTATATTGTGGATTTGAATGTGTGTGCACATTCCAGTCCTTCTGTAGGTTACCTACAGCCTCCCAGTTCAGACCAGTACCAGATGACTCCGTCCCCTTCCCCCTGCAGTCCGCAGCAGATACAGCAGCAGTATTCAGGTATCGCAATAACTTTGCCATAATAACTTATGACCAAGTCAAATAATTGCATGCAATGATTATACCAGTATCCCTGGATCTAATAATTGCTTTTCTCCTGTTTTATAACTAGATATATACTGTTGATTTGAACCCTGACGTGTTTAAACCATAACCCTTGACATATTATTTACCTTTTTCTTCTTGTTTTGAATTATTTACATACCTAAGACCTTGGTAAACAAATTCCAGCGACCAGATCAATTCTTCCTAATCGGATAAAGGGTGTTCTTACAAGATTTGTGTACACAGTGAGAACAACTGTTTACAATTTGTTATACATCAGCCAAAGAGCCTCATTTTGCAGGCTGGACAACAAGCTGTTAAATCCCCTCATCGTTGTTGGCTGGAACCGGTTTTTAGCTTTTTTGGACCCACCAGACATCACGTGAAGGACAGACTGTCCTACCGCAAAACATTTACTTCATCAGACTGAGCCTGACCCAGCCACCAACCCTAAATAGAATGCCATCACGCAGCACAATTATCATGATTTGTGTTTGTCCTCCGCATCTTATAAAAAGCACCTTGCCGTTATTCCACCCTTTGTGTTACTAATTCTGTTGTCTTGGACCAAACAAATATCAGTGTCCATTCAACAACACACACACCTTGTTCTAAGCTGTACATATAGATGGCCCTAATTTATAACATGCATTCCTGTGTTATGCATGTATTATGGGAGGGGGTAGCTCAGTGGTCTAAGGCGCTGGGCTGCTGATCGGAAGATCCGGGTTCGAGCCCCGGTATGGCCAAGCTGCCGCCCTTGGGTCCTTGAGCAAGATCTGTAACCCTCTGTGCTCCAGGGGCGCCGAATCATGGCTGACCCTGCGCTCTGACCCCAGCTACCAACATCAAGCTGGGATATGCGAAGAAAAGAATTTCACTGTGCTGTAATGTATATGTGACAAATAAAGGATATTATATATTATATTAAACGGAATTGTCGCTGCTCTCAGACCTTGTATATGAACATGTTAAACCTTGCTCCAGATTGAGAGCCAATGACTGAGGGCTTGGCATAAATATTTACTACAGTCTTGTGCCGTCAACTTATTGAACGTGGTACAGCATCTGCTGACCTTTTGAGATCACCGAAGTAATAGTGGTCATCGCCACGACCTTTGTCACAAATAGACGCTTTTACCTTTCACCCAATTTCATCGAGTTTGAGCTCGGGGATGTGCTGACCCATACTATTTTGGGAAAGTGCTATAGGGTCAGTTCTGCTTACATCGATACATAAATATTTGTATTCATTCCATTATTTATTTATTTTATTTAATTCATCACTATGTTGTCTAATCAGATTCAATATTTAACTTTGCATGAGAGTGCTGGCTAGCAATGTGCAGTCCACTGCTGATGTATTACTGACTCAGTCATGAACGTAGTTTGTTTCTAAACATGATTTCTTCGAAGAAGTGTTTCGCATTAGTTTATAATATTAACCCTGTGCGCTCTTTTAGGAGTGCCACCTCCTGGTCCAAGTGTTATGGTGATGCAATTGAGCGTTCCGAACGGGCCACAGCCTACCCAGAATCCTCCCATGGTGCAGTGGAATCCTTGCAAATATTACAGCGTGGAACAGAGACCCAGCAAACCCGAGCCCCAGGTATCACATTAATATTATTAATCATTTTCATAATACTCACACAGTGGGTTTTTTTTTTTGGTTTAAATACCTCTTCCTGTAAGCTTTCCTAAATATTTCGACGAACAGTTTCTATCTGAGTATACCCTGCACAGGAAAAGGGTTATTACACATTTCTTTTGTAATTTCACTTCAGTATATGCATACTGCAAGTTATAACGGTGTTAATCAGTATGTCATTCCAATTCCAGCCCTTGGAAGCCCTTGGGGCTTACCCGAAGCGTGAAAGCTCCACTTGCTTTTGCTTCACTTCATCTGCAACCGTTGTAGCTTAAACGTCTGTCGCAGTATCCGATCCCTAAAAGAATATAGTATAGGGGCACGGTGGCTTAGTGGTTAGCACGTTCGCCTCACACCTCCAGGAGCCGGGTTCGATTCCCGTCTCGGCCATGTGTGTGTGGAGTTTGTGCATGTTCTCCCCGTGCCTCAGGGGTTTTTTTCTCCGGGTTCTCCGGTTTCCTCCCGGTCCAAAAACATGCACGATAGGTTGATTGGCACCTTGGAAAATTGTCCCTAGTGTATGAATGTGTGTGTGTGTGTGTGTGCCCTGCGATGGGTTGGCATTCCATCCAGGGTGTATCCTGCCTTAATGCCCATAGACGCCTGAGAGTAGGCACCCCGTGTCTCCCCGTGACCCGAGGGAAGATCGTATAAAGCGGTAGAAGATGAATGAATGAGTGAACCGACCAGTATGTAAACACTACAAACAGTATATGATATTGTGCATGAGAAAACGGTCACAATGCTCGGCAATGTAACAGAATTGACTAATCATCGATATTTTTTTTAATCTATTTCAGGATTGTAGTGTTGCAACCGAAATGATGAAATATCATCAAAAGGAACAAAACAGTGCGATTAGTATTTAAGGGCTGGGAAAAATGATTCGACAAAGAATGAAAGGAGACTAGTACATGGTGTAACTTTGATCTTTAAGCGCTTTGATCTACCCAGACGTAGACAGAAGGGTATATTTGAGATTCCTTCCTTCTTTCTTCTTCCTTTCTTTCTTTTCTCTAGGTCAGCACTCAGCTAAATAGTCCCCTGGCATCTCCTACTCAGTCGCCCACTCCCACTCCATCGAGCAGTGGAAACAATGTGTGTCCTGGGCTCGGCCCACTGCCTCTCATTTCTCAGTTTCCCCGGCCTGGTGGCCCCACACAAGGTAACGCACATTTCCCACAAATCATAGTGCATTCATTGATAAAAATCAGTCATAAATAAATATATGCAAAAGGGAACTCGATGTCTTATTATGTCGAACTGTGGGTTTCTAGTGTCGTGACTCACGGTTTCTCAAACACCTGACAGTTGCAGTGGAATGATCATGCCTGCCATATTAGCATTGGCATGCGGTCCTCATAACGAGCAGTCAACACCATGGGACTCTTCTTTTTTTTTTTTTTGCTCATGACTCCTTTAGTTGACTACTAACTTCTCAAAAAGGAGATTTGTTTGTTATACTGTACAGCTCATAGTGTAGTGCAGATGCCTTGTGGGCACGTTTCATACAACTTTCATACAACAAGTCAGGCACACCAGGTCACTGTAGTGCCCCAAGCCAGCACTCGCTAACACGGCAAAGAAAGATGCAAGAATAGCATTGCCATTTTGTTTCAATACGGTGTATATGTATATGTGTATATATATATATATATATATATATATATATTATCATATCAGATATATATATATATATATATATATAGATAGATAGATAGATATATATAGATCGAGATAGATAGATAGATAGATAGATAGATAGATAGATAGATAGATATAGATAGATATGTGCCTATGCATACGGTTTCCATGATCGCTTTGACGATCCCGGCTCATACAAGGCGTGTGCAGAATGATGATGTCAGACACCAGCTGCATGTGTCTCTGTCACCCTACTAGCCAGCAGATCAGTGTGACCTGATTAGGTTTTTTTACCGACAAACACAAAAACTATTGGATCCAGTTTCCCTACTAGCTGCTCTACTGATAGTGTGACCTGAATATGTTTGCCTTTGGTCCTGCTCCAGAAGCCCTAACTACTTTCCGTGTATGCTACAGGAGACGGGCGCTATTTCGTTACTGGGTCAGCCTCTGCAGTACAGCTTGTGTCCTCCAAGCATCATGCACAATCATAGCCAATCCTCCTACAGCTCCCACCAGGTGAACATGCCACCTATACATACCTATATATACCTATATATATATATATATATATATATATATTATATATATATATATATATATATATATCTATATATATACTTATAGACACACACACACACACACACACACACACACACGCCATCAGTTTATCTCTCTTGTTTACAAATATATACAGACCCTTAGTGTTTGATGAAACTTTTGAATTTTGCGTTCTCATAATGATGAATTTCTTTCTTTCTTTCCCCCTCAGAAAAATTCTTCCCACAGATCTTGTCTGTATTTTTTTCTTTTTTTCCCTAGAAAGCAGTATTTATTATTTACTTTACTTCTTGCTTATTTTTTCCCTCCCCTCACCCAGTTTGGGCCCAGCCCTTTCAAAGTGTTGTCTTTTTTTGATGATTTTCCCCTTTGAATTCTTATTTCTTTTTCTTCATTTGATGTTTGTTATTTTTTTTCTTTCTCTTTTTGTCTTTTTTTTTTTTGCCCCTCATTCTTTCTTTCTTTCTTTTTTTCAGTCTTATTTCTTTCTTTCTTTCTTTGTTTTTCACATTATATTCTTATATAATAATTTACATATGTTCACACACACACACACCCACACCCACTTTCTTTCTTGTTTATAGTTGTTAGCTCCCCCTTAGTGTTTGATAACCTTTTGACTTTCTGGTTTGTCATCCCGTCCGTTAAGAAATTTCTTTCTTTCCCCCCCTCAACCTTTCTTTCTTTTTTCCGCCCTCAGTCTTTCTTTCTTTCTTTTTTCCGCCCTCAGTCTTTCTTTCTTTTTTCCCCCTCAGTCTTTCTTTCTTTCTTTTTCCCTTCAGTATTTCTTTCTTTCTTTCTTTTTTGCCCTCAGTCTTTCTTTCTTTCTTTCTTTCTTTTGGCCGCAGTCTTTCTTGATCTTTCTTCTTGGTTCCCCTCTGAAGCAGTTATTTATTTCTTTCTTTCTCAGTTAGGTCCCTCAGTCTTTCTTTCTTTTTCCCTTCAGTATTTCTTTCTTTTTTGCCCTCAGTCTTTCTTTCTTTTTCCCTTCTGTATTTCTTTCTTTCTTTTTTTCCCTCAGTCTTTCTTTCTTTCTTTCTTTTTCCCTTCAGTATTTCTTTCTTTCTTTCTTGCTTCTCCCATTTTTTTTCTTTCTTTCTTTTTTTTTCTTTCTTTCTTTCTTTCTTTCTTCTCTCTCCCCTCAATATTTCTTTCTTTTCGGGTGTATGTATAGGCGGTCCCCCCCTCCCTGTACAAAATATCGTATAACATATCACTCAAGCCCCTCCTCTTCTTCTCATCAATGATTTTTGTATGTTTGTGTTGATGTGTCTGTGTTCAGAGCTCTGGAGTGATCAAGCACGGAGCCAGAGGAAAGAAACAGACACTGAAATCCGCCTCTACGGATCTAGGAACAACTGACGTGGGTACGTCCTACGCAGGCAACGTAACTGAACTTTTCTTCAAGGAGCCGAATATTCGATTACGGATACAGTAATCCCTACCATATATTAAACTTTAAATCTGAAATACCCTGTGTAATGTGCACTCGTAGTGTTCGTCTATACCCCTGGCATTCGCCAAATGCATTTTGTCCATAATTTAGAGCCGGACTGATCGATTTGGCGTCGCCATGCTTCTGTTTAAGACAAAAATTCTTCCCTGCATTAATTACATGCACTCGATTCATGCCTTCAAAGTATCAACCTTATGTCTCTGTGCAGTGGTGAGTCGCGTGCTGGAGGTTACAGACCTGCCCGAAGGCATCTCTCGCCCAGAGGCCGAGAAGCTCTTCAACCAGGTCTTGATGTGCGGGGCCAAGATCCAGTGGCTGAAGGAGCCTCAGTCGTCCCGGGGACCCGGCCCCGCCCAGGCACATGGAGCCGGAGGGGTCGGGGCGATAGGAAAGGGTGACTTGCACGACCCAGCACACCTCTACACAGTGGTGGCAGTGTTCCCCAACACCATGGCCGCACAAAGCGCTTCCTTTAAGCTCAACAACAGCGGAGGGGGTCTGTTCAAACTACGCGCTGCCAAAAAGAACTATGACCTGCGCGTGCTAGAGCGAGCCAGTTCCCAGTGAGGAAAGCGAGAGAGGGAGAGGAGTGGGGTGGAAGGATGGAGAGAAGAAAGAGATCATACTGATTTTCTCAGTCCTTTTTCTTTTCTTTCCTTTTTTGTATCATTACACAAAAGAGGACATAACACACGTAAGCATGTGTACCTCTGTTGTACCTCTGTATATATAATTCCTTATGTAACACAACACATATCCTACACACTATGTACACACAGACACGCACACACACTTAACCACACACAACACACACACACACACACACACACACACACACACACACACACACACACACACAAACAGCCATGCACTGAACTGAGGATGTTGGACAGGCTCCTACCCATCTTGTTCTGTCTCTCTCTTCTTTCTGTCTCTCCTTCAGTCATCATATGCCTTCTCTCTCTCTCTCTCTCTCTCTCTCGCTCACTCTCTCTCTCTCTGTTTGCGTTATCACATTCTTTCCTGATGCGCCTCTCTCTGTTTCCCTCCGGATCATTCTCTGCACTCAAAATGACACACTCTTTCTTTCTTTCTCTCTTTTCTTTCTTTCTTTCTCTTCCTTGCTTTCCGTTTGTTTGCCTTAATGCTGTTGTGAACTTCTGTACTGCGCTGTTCTTTCTCATTCTCTTCTCTCCCTCTCTCTCTCTCTCTCTCTCTCTCTCTCTTTCTTTCTCTCTCACAGATAAAATATTGAAATATTGTTCCTCTTTTGTTCGATATATTTATATAAGTGATGTAAGGATTATAAGAAATCTATTATTCAGTGATTTTTTTTCTCGCCCTACCCTCCCCCCCCCCCCCCCCCCCCCCCTGGTGGATAAGTTATAAATTCCTTTACAAACTGTCCTAATCCATGTCTTTCCTCCCTTTTCCACACTCCCTCATTCCTTCCATTTTCATCATTGTGTTCTGCACCTTTTTCTTTTTTTTGTGTGATAGCTGTGCAGAAAGTTATCTGAGGTATTTAAGTGCACAAAGATTGCAAATGTCTACTGTAAATTCCATTTATTCTGTTTTTTTTTGTTTGTTTGTTTTTAAAAATATAAAAGAAGACAAAAAAGAAATGTGCGTCTTTTTTCAATGCGTTTAAAAAGTGAAGCCCATGCGGAGTTAAAAAAAAAAAAAAAAACTTACTGAAACGAATGCTAGAACCGGATCAGTCTGAACACGATCTTAATATTATTATTATTATTAACTTCATATTTGAACACGCTTGTATTTTTCCTTTAAATGAGTAACTCATATAAAGATACTATTTGGGTACTAATAATAAATAAGAATAATAAACTGAGGGGCACGGTGGCTTAGTGGTTAGCACGTTCGCCTCACACCTCCCAGGAGGATCCGGGTTCGATTCCCCGTCTCGGCCATGTTTGTGTGTGTGGAGTTTGCATGTTCTCCCCGTGCCTCAGGGGATTTTTCTCCGGGTTCTCCGGTTTCCTCCCCCGGTCCAAAAACATGCACGGTAGGTTGATTGGCACCTTGGAAAATTGTCCCTAGTGTATGAATGTGTGTGTGTGTGTGTGTCCTGCGATGGGTTGGCATTCCATCCAGGGTGTATCGTGCCTTAGATAGGCATAGATGCCTGAGATAGGCACAGACTCCCCGTGACCCGAGGGAAGATCGGATAAAGCGATTTGAAAGGAAGTTCGGTTGTAGGATAGTAGGTTAGAAGGATTAGAAGATGAATAAATGAATGAATGAATAATAAACTGTTTGTTAGGGACATCGTTGCAAAGTAAATGCAAAGTAATTGTAGAACTGGGTTCACCCTGTAAGATGTCCAATTGGTACCATACGATGCTTTTGTTATTCAATTAAAACGTAATTCTATGGCAAATTCTTGTACTGTAAGAGAAGCTTGTGTTAATAGCGCATTGCGTAACCCTATGACTGATTATATTCTTATAATAGCATGTTCAAAAATCTTCTGTACTTATACAATGCACATATTCCAGCACTGAGGTTATATGTATGTATTTCAATGATGTCATGTGTGTTCTCCTAGGAAGCCGTATTCAGAAGGGACCATCAATTAGAGGATTTAAACGATCGCTCATTTGGCTTGTGGTGTGTTGACTCCTGACAGGTGCAGCTGTTTCCAATAGTTTGCGCAACATCCACGTGTGACACACACTTCCAAGGGGACTAATGCATTACTCCTCTCACCTGTTGGAGAATGGGTGAGGGGTTTGCGTCCAGAACTGTAGACCTCAGTCTGTGCCTATCTCAGGCATCTATGGGCATTAAGGCAGGATACACCCTGGATGGAATGTCAACACATCGCAGGGCACACACACACTCAATCACACACTAGGGGCAAAATGTATTATTATTATTAGTAGTAGTAGTATGCGAGGAGGAGGAGAGGAGAGAGAAGGAATAGGATAGAGACCACTCTTCTACCGCTCTATCCGATCTTCTCTTGGTAACGGAGCAGATGTGTATCTCTATCTCAGGTGTCTACGGGTACCTGGATGGAATGCCAACCCATCACAGGGCACACACACACACACAATCACACACTAGGGGCAATTTTCCAAGGTGCAAATCAACCTACCGTGTATTTTTTTGGACCGGGGGTGAGGAGGGGAACACGGAGGAGAAAACTCGGAAGAAAGGGAGAAAACCCACCTGAGGCACGGGGAGAACAAGCACAAACTGCACACACACATGACCGAGACGGGAATCGAACCCGGACCCTGGAGGTGTGAGGCGAACGTGCTAACCACTAACGCGCCCCATGTAATCCGTATTGTTGTGCACAAGTTAAAGACGCAAGATCACCAAATACTCCATGATCCCTCCAGTTCGGCTCCTAAACTTACAGATGAAAGGCTTGATTAAACAAGTGTGTTTTGAGCCTCGTCTTGAACACTGACATTGTGCCTGAATACCCAACACTAATTGAAAGCAACGGGAGGCTTTTGGAGACCATTTAATGAGTTATAAGTCGGTAGTGGTGTTTTATAATCAGTGCGAGATTTAATGGTCAGCCAGTGTTTCGACTAATTAAAAGGGAGTGATGTGATGTCATATTTTCTACATCTAGTAAGGACTCTTAATTCTGTGTTCTTAACTAACTGGAGCTTATTTATACACCCAGGCAGCAGAGTGTTATCTTCTTCTACCACTATATCCCATCTTCCCTCGGGTCACGGTCTCGGGCGTCTATGGGCATTAAGGCACGATACACCCTGGATGGAATGCCAACCCATCGCAGGCCACACACACACACACACACACACACATTCATACACTAGGGACAATTTTCCAAGGTGCTCCAATCAACCTACCGTGCATGTTTTTGGACCAGGGGGGAAACCGGAGAACCCGGAGGAGAAAAACCCCCTGAGGCACGGGAAGAACATGCACAAACTCCACACGCACATGGCCGAGACGGGAATTGACCCTGGCGAACGTGCTAACCACTAAACCACCTTGTTACAGTAGTCTAATTGACTTGTAACAACAGCATGAACTCGCATTTTCTACATCCTGTAATGGCAGTTTTAACAGCTAAAAAAAAAAGGGGGGGGGGGGGGGGGGGGTTTTTTTGGGGGGGGGGGGGGGGGGGGGGGGCGAACGGATCCGTGTGTGTATATTTGTGTGTACATCCCAATTAAATACATTGAAGTTTATAGTTAGAACATGACAAAATATTCAAAGGGGGGTGAATACTTTTGCAATGCACTGTATCCACTTCAAATATTACATCATCTTTTAATGCATTCTGACATCTTGACAGTTTAATACGATTAGCATTCACAATCTAATTGGATTGTAATGATCTGATCTATGTAATGCCTCGCTACTTGGTATGTTTTATGTTACAGCGCCCCCTGTTGACTATACAGTAGTTTTGCAGCTGGTCTACTTCGCAGTCATGTCCCGGGATAACCAGTAAGTATCCAGCATATGACTTTTTTTTTTAGAGCACTATTTTACAAAAGATAACCGGGGAAAAACGCAAGAATTCATCATGGTGTAGATTTCTAAATGCTCTATTAATTCTGCTTCGATGACTGAATTTTATGTGAAATGTTCTGTTACTGGGGCACGGTGGCTTAGTGGTTCAGCACGTTCGCCTCACATTGTCCCACCAGGGTCCGGGTTCGATTCCCGTCAAGAGATCGGCCATGTGTGTGTGTGGAGGTTAAGCATGTTCTCCCCAGAAATATGTGCCAAATGGTCTAGGAGGTTTTCTCCGGGTTCTCCCGGTTTCCTCCCATTGTTGGTCCAAAAACATGCACGGTGAGACAAAAAGGTTGATTGGCACACCTTGATAAAGGAAAATTGTCTCTCTAGTGTATGAATGAGAAATGTGTGAGTGACCTTGAGTCTCAGTTGCGCAGGATTCAGAGTTGGGACTGTGTGTGTGTGACAATCCAAATGTGTGAAAGTTTGTGTCCTGCGATGGGTTGGCATTCCACATCATCCAGGGTGTATCCTGCCTTAATGGCCCATAGACGCCTGAGATCAGAAAGGCTGTGAAACAGACTCTGCCCGTGAACGATTGGACTGTATCTCCTGGAGGGAGGAAATGATGCCGAAATCCGAAGGGAGGGCTTCCAATGAACACAAGAACAAGTGGGAGTAAAAAAGATCGTCTTGGATGAGCAAGACTGAAACATGAAGTCTGGAAAAGGCACCCTTCAAAACGGACACAACTGGAGCAGTTTGCTCATGAGGAGTGGGCCAAATACCTGCTGAGAGGTGCAATGACAATGACAGTTACAGGAAGCGTTTGATTAGAAGATGAATGAATCAATGAAAAATTGGACCATCAGGGGTGAATTTTGATGCCTGTTTCATGATTTTACATAATTCTGTTGAAGCATGTTGAAAAAACAATGTCTGACTTTCATTGGTAACATTTATAGAATTTTTATTATTACTTTTGTATATTAAATATTTCTGTGACCATGTACTTTTTCTTTCATTGACCAAAGGGTACAACAATTTTGTCCACGTCTGTATATATATATATATATTATATATATATATATATATATATATATATATTATATATATATATATATAGGCACAGCCCACCCAACCCCCCTCCCCAGTGAGTGACCCGAGGGAAGATGAATATATATATATATATATATATATATATATTATTTTTTTTTTTTTTGTTTTTATTTTATTGATTTGTACAATTTCATGCAAGAAGACCATAAAAATAAATAAATAAATGCCCCCCCCCCCCCCCCCCCCACATCACAGGTTCTATTAAGTTTAAAATAAACATCAGATGACAATGATCCGATCAGATCACCGTGTTGTTGTTGAGAGATTCTCATGCATCACTGGTCACTGCCACTCTTTATACTGCTTTCCTCGACTATTTCACACGAATCACTGCACCTCGGCTGCACACAGATTGGATGACGCGGACTCTGGCGACCTCCATGACAATCCACCTTCTGACGACATAGTGAAGGAGCAGAAAAAACACACAGTAAGTTTAATAATCTCAGGTTTTCTCCATTTTGTAATGCACACCACCAGGATTTATTATCATAATTTATCATAATTTATCATAATTATTATCATAATTTATGCATCATAAACATATTCAAATTGCCATTGTTATCCTTGGATCATCAGTGAATTGTGCTTGTTTGAATGTGTTTACAGCTCAGTGCTTGTCATATATATTTCTATATTCCTATTAATGTTAGCTCTGTTGTGAAAGAGAAACCAGGAGAATACAGTTCACAAACAAAAATGTCAAATTTGACGGGTTTATTATGGGACAAAAGGGGTAAATATTACAATTTGTGTCTTAAAAAATAAATAATTTTAATAAAAAAAAAAAAAAAAGCGGCCCAATTTGACATTATTTACAGAATACAGCTTTTTGAGTTATTAAGTATAGGATTGAAGCAGGTTCACACTAGTAAGCAAATATTTATCTTAACGACGAATAGAACTGAACTTATTATAATTTAAATAATGACATTTTTGCAATTTGAGAAAAACTCTTCTAAACCTGAATTCTAGGGTAAATGTATTGAAATACTGAAAAATTCAAATGCATGTGTGCTGGGACTGTGATGCATATTTTAATAAGGAGAAAAAAAACAATAATTTTAAAGTGGTTTGGGAAATATGAGTTCATGGCACAAGTGGTACCAGAAGTCTGTTACATATCTGTTTCCTTTCCGGGCACGGTGGCTTAGCATGGGTTAACATGTTCGCCTCACACCGCCAGGGTCCGGGTTTGATTCCCGTCTCGGCCATGTGTGTGTGTCGAGTTTGCATGTTCTCCCCGTGTCTCAGGGGGTTTTCTCCGGGTTCTCCGGTTTCCTCCCGGTCCAAAAACATGCACGGTAGGTTGATTGGCACCTTGGAAAATTGAATGTGTGTGTGTGTGTGTGTGTGTGTGGTGTGTGCCCTGTGATGGGTTGGCATTCCATCCAGGTACCCATAGACGCCTGAGATAGGCACAGCCTTCCCGGGAGCCAAGAGAAGATCGGATAGGATATAGAGCGGTAGAAGAGCGGTCTCCATCCTTTCCTTTCTTCTTCTCCTCCTCCTCGCATAATACTACTACTAATAATAATACATTTTATTTCAGGTGCCTTTCAGATCACTAAAGGTCACCATACAATGACAATCGATAACAAACAATAAATAACAGCAAAGACAATCAATAAAACAGTCTTGTACAGGTATGTGTGTGCATCAACGGTTTTTCATCACCACACAGAAGGCATCACACTTCTATCTGATTTGTTCTCTCAGGTCTACGTTATCTATAACGAAGAGGTAGAGGAAGAAGTGAACGTGAACCCTCCCCATCCCGATCCGGTTAAAGCCGTCGTCCATAAACCGCACAAGTTTAAAGATCACGATTGAACGAAGCTCAGATTCTGTAACGTGTGCGGACGTACGATAGTTCGTATGTGTCCTGACCTGACGTCATATCGTCATATGTTGTATTAACCAGATTTGTAGTAAATAATAAGTACATAATAACCGGTTCTCCGTTTTCCTCCCGGTCCAAAAACATGTACGGTAGGTTGATTGGCACCTTGGAAAATTGTCCCTAGTGTATGAATGTGTGTGTGTGTGTGTGTGTGTGTGACTCTGTGATGGGTTGGCATTCCATCCAGGGTGTATCCTGCCTTAATGCCCATAGACGCCTGAGATAGGCACAGACTCCCCGTGACCCGAGGGAAGATCGGATAAAGCGGTAGAAGATGAATGAATGAATGAATTATTCCTTATATGTCTACATAAGCACATTATAACAGTTGCAATGTTCTCATCAGTATAATTCAAACAACTCCATGTGCACCGTTGTGCCTGAAACAGACTTTGAAAGAATCTTTGTTTAATATTATGCCTCACCTATTCAGCATGATTCATTGCAGCTGAAATATATTAGGTATATAGAATATACACGAAGGGGGCACGGTTGCTTAGTGGCTAGCACGTTCGCCTCACACCTCCAGGGTCAGGGGTTCGATTCCCACCTCCGCCATGTGTGTGTGGAGTTTGTGCATGTTCTCCCCCGTGCCTCAGGGGGGTTTTCTCCGGTTTCCTCCCTCGGTCCAAAAAGACATGCACTTTCCCCAACAGGTCGGGAAACTCTCACATCCGATACATGATGAGTTATAAACTGTTTTCTTAGAAAGGTTCATGTATAGTATTTTAAGAAGACCTGCATATCTTGTGCAGATCGTGGTGAAGAAGGGAGAAGGGAGGTTAATGGCTATATGAAGGTCAGCACCGGGCGCAAACATGGCTTTTTCCCCTGCAGACATCCTTCACGAGATCTGAGTGTACGTTTATGGGTGCGAGACAGACAGACAGACAGACATTCAGTCTGTGTCTTTTATATCAAGTGACTTTCATTATTCTCAACAGCTGGATGAGAAGCTGGACCGGTAAATGCCGTTCTATGAGTCACAGAATAAGTGCTTATTACGCTATATGAAGACATTTTCACATTACACACACACACACACACACAAAAAGTGGGTAACAATTTTGCCGCACATCTCTATAGTAATTGATCCGAATCTGAACCCGGTTTACCTTCGGTCGGCATTTTCCTTCCTCCTACTGTATGAAACATGCCGGGTTGTTTGCTTATGTGAAAATTGGCCCTAGTCATGTGTATATGCTGACCTGCAAGTCCCTTCAGCTATTTATTCATCCATTGTGCCCATTGTTCTACAGAATGTCCCCCTCAGGACCCTGACCAAACGATAAAGCAATTACTGAATGAATAATGACAACGTGCACCACGCGATTTATTCTTGCTAAAAGAGATCAGAAAAAAAAACAACGACAGTTTTATGCTTTGAAAAAAAAGAGAAAAGAAATGAATGCATTTAAATGTAAATTTTGTGTTTTAAGAGGATGTAAATCCCTATTCGCAGTATAGATTAGGACTCATTTACTGTCTTTAAAAACAAAATAAATGAATGCATTTATCATTCATTCATTCATTCATTCATTCATTCATCTTCTACCGCTTTATCCGATCTTCCCTCGGGTCACGGGGAACCTGTGCCTATCTCACGCGTCTATGGGCATTAAGGCAGGATAAAACCCGGATGGAATGCCAAACCCATCGTGGGCCGGCACACACACATGCACACACTAGGATAATTTTGCAAGGTGCCAATCACCTACCGTGCATTGTTTTTGGACCGGGGGAGGAAACCGGAGAACCCGGAGAAAAAAACCTGAGGCACGGGGAGAACATGCAAACTCCACACACACATGGCCGAGACGGGAATCGAACCCGGACCCTGGAGGTGTGAGGCGAACGTGCCAACCACGAAGCCACCGTGCCCCTTATTGATTGCATATGCAATGCAAAGATTAGTAGTTTCGATGTTTAGAAATTTCATAAATACCCATAAATACAAAGTTATGGTCATCATTGTCCATGCGCTTTTCTCCAGTCTTCTTACCTGAGCTAATTCATTCGTGGCGTTTGAACCGGTCTCTTTTCTTTCCCACTGGCGCGCAGGTAATCGATAATGGATTCTGTCAGTTCTGTTCTGGTAGCTACATTTCGTTTATCCATTCAAGCCTTCAATAAAGCCTTGTTCACTGTACATTTCGACATCTATAGCGGGGATTAGTGTTTTCTTTAATACTGCTGATAGTGCACCGGGTATCACGGACATTTTGACATCTGATTAGGAAGCAATCTAATTATGCATATTTGACCGTGTGATATGATTGAAAATGGTGACACCAGGGAGGAAATGAAACGTGCGGTGTTTCAGGAAGGCGATCGATGGGATACGAGGACATTGGTAGGAGTTTTATAATAATTTTAAAACGGAGACGAAGAATAGAA
>JACRUU010000016.1:3447207-3449707 GCA_030449085.1 Kryptopterus vitreolus
TAAAAGATCGGGTGCACATGTGCATGCAGATACAGAACCACGCAGCTCATCCTCCTGTCAGTAGCAGGGCATGAAGCGTGCACAGGTAACTATTAAGATTCAGAAGTTGCATGATTGGCTGACAGCAGCCCTCCTCAGATACGGGTCACATCCTGTTGATGGCAGGCTCCGTGCGGATGCGGCAGAGGACACGCCAGGGTGACCTCTGAGCTGCTGTGTCAGAGTTGACCTATGACCTCTGTCTGCCAGGGTGGACATGATGAATCAAGAAGAATCAAGAGCAAGAAGTAAACAAATATCAAAATCATGACAGTATTATTATTATTATTATTATTATTACTATGGAGTATTATAAACTATTAATTATATTTTATTATTTATTATATTATATATTGTTATTATTACTTATTATTATAGTATTATTATTAATAATGTAACTAATTATAATAATACTACTATTATTATTATTATTATTATTATTATTACTATTATATTATTATTTTATTATTTATTATTATTATTATTATTATATTACTATTATTTATTATTGATTTTCATTATTATTATTACTAGTATTAATTATTATTACTATTAGATTATATTATATTATTACTATTATAGTATTATATATTATATTATTACTATTATTACTATTACTATTATTATTATTATATATACTATTATTATTATATTATTATTATTACTACTATATTATTATTATTATTATAGTATTATTATACTATTATTATTATTATTATTATATCATTATTATTATTATTATATCTATTTTTATTATTATTTATATTTAGTATATTATTATTACTATTATTATAGTTATTATTATTATTATTACTATGTATTATTATTACTATATTATATTATTACTAGTATTATGTATTATTATTATTATTGCTTATTATTATTATTATTACTATATATAGTAGTATTATAATATAACTTATTATTATTATATTATTATTATTAACACTATTATTATTATTTTATTGTTATATTACTACTACTATTATTATTATTATTATTATTGTTATTATTATTTTAGATACAATTAAAGGGCATGCAATTTCCAAACAAATACATCACACCACCACATTTAATATATATAATATATATAATATAGATATAATCTATATATAGATAGATAGATAGATAGTAGATGATAGATAGATAGATAGATAGATATAGAGAGATATATATATATATATATATATATATTATATATAATCTATATATATAGCATAAATATCTATCCATATGTCCACATATCAGTTATTTTACGAATAACAATAATAACAATAATAATAATATTAATACTACTACTACTACTACTACTACTAATAATAATAATAATTCTTAATGGTAATAATAAGGTAATAATAATAATAATAATCATAATAATACAAGTAAGTACAACAAAGTAATGCAAGTAATAATAAATGAATAAATAAATGAATACATTTTTACTGGTCAGATATTTATTCAAAGTTATTCATTAACTTAATAAAAATAAGAGTTATATATGCTAGAAAAGCAAAACTGTGATCATCACGTGATCATGAAGCAATTTTTGATTGAAATCAACATGTGCACAAAATATGCCACATAAGTACATAATGGTCCATTGATGCATGTTGTTGGAGATAAATTTAGATGCTCTCATCTGGGCATTGGAGCAGAAATGGCTGTCACCAGTGGCTTGGTTATTAGGAAGAAATGATATTTGTCATTATTTCTCTCACGCTGCTTTATGATGATATCTATTGGTAAAAGCACTACACAAATAAAAGTGAATTAAATTAGAGTGGATGGAGGCGTTTGGCCGAGCCCGTGCCCACTATAGCTCCAGAATCCTATTCTTTGCTGATGGAAACTGATTTAATTTTCTGCTATTGTAACCCGTCCAAACATAATCCAACGTTTTCAGTGTGTGAAGCTTTTTTGAGATCACTTTGGTTCATGATTCATTTATTTCATGGCAATTAGCAGACGCCCTTATCCAGAGTGACTTACAAGGGTTAAGGGCCTTGCTCAAGGGCCCGCTAGTGGTAAAGTAGTGGTGGGATTTGAACTTGCGATGTTCCCGTCAATGCCTTCACCACTAATCTTATCACTCTCCTGTGATCTCTTTCGTCATCGAGGTGATTTTGCAAATAGAATTTACCCTTTTTTTTTTCTTCATTTTCTTTAAAGCAATAATTTTTCCATTCTCATGTGTAATGTCAGCAGGAGATCCTTCTATATCAAACAATATTTTTTTAATATATATTTCTCCTGCCTAATTATTACTTAATTCGGCGGCATGAATTGATTTGACGTTGATTTTGTTCATTTATTCCTGTAAGGAAATATTTTTTTTTCATTATTTTATCGTTCTGACCGCTAGATGCCGCTGTTGTCTCTCATTCTTCACAGAGACACTATGTCTATTCACTCATCTCTCTCCGTTTTGTTTGCTCTCTCTCTCTCTCTCTCTCTCTCTCTC
>JACRUU010000016.1:3454707-3463805 GCA_030449085.1 Kryptopterus vitreolus
GGTCCAAAAACATGCACGTTAGGTTGATTGGCACCTTGGAAAATTGTCCCTAGTGTATGAATGTGTGTGTGTGTGTGTGTCTTGCAATGGGTTGGCATTAAATCCAGGGTGTATCCTGCCTTAATGCCCATAGACGCCTGAGATAGACACAGACTCCCCGTGACCCGAGGGAAGATCGGATAAAGCGGTAGAAGATGAATGAATGAATGAATGTATATAAAATAAATAGGAAGGAAGTACGAATAAGGATATGAATTAAAAGACAGTATAATGGATGGCATGTGTGGCGGATACGGCAGTGCTAAAGTGTCAGCGTGTGCAAAAGTGCCATATGTGCACTATATCTCCTTGTGTGTCCTTGTTCTAAAGTGAACATTGCGCTTGTCCAGGTGCTGGGTGTTTCCTGTTTCAGACTGCGAACGTCCTGCGGGAAGAAGCTCCGCCCTATTCTCTCTGTGTTTGCCTGCAAGAAACGAAAGCACTTTCGTGAACGCAACAGAGAAAAAAAGACCATTGTTGGGATTGCTTGCACAATCTTCCTCACCCTGGTCCAGCGGCGCTCGCTGTAGAAAGCCTGCATCACAGGTGCAAATGGTACGTCTGATAGAAAGCCCCTTTTTTTTTTCTTCTTCCTATTAAGTATCATTCCAGCACAGCACCCCATCAATGCAGTGCCTCTGCCAGCTCTGGATTTCATTTTCCATGCGTTGTATTACAAAAGTTCATGATCAAGTTATAATAACCTTCACTTTTCTGGAAAGCACTAGATTTTGGAGTGTGCCGGTGGAGATTCAGCCACAAGGGTGCTGCAAAGGGTTTCTGCTGCACAGAAGGATGAATCCAGAGCATCCTGTGCAATCGTGTACTGTAACTCCGACAGACATGTTGTATGTCTGGAAAAATCAAGTGTCCCAACATGCATTTATATATCTCCAGATTGCTAGTTCTGTTGGATGTTACTGAGCGCCCGAACAATGATTTGTAGGCATTATATTCCATCAAAGCATTCTAGTGTCTGTGTGCGAGTTCTCATATCTAGAGTCGAGAGTATCTTCTACTGCTATATCCGATCTTCCCTCGGGTCACGGGGAGCCTGTACCTATCTCAGGCGTCTATGGGCATTAAGGCAGGATACACCCTGGATGGAATGTCAACCCATCGCAGGACACACACACACATTCACACTCACATTCATACACTAGGGACAATTTTCCAAGGTGCCAATCAACCTACCGTGCATGTTTTTGGACCGGGAGGAAACCGGAGAACCCGGAGAAAAACCCCCTGAAGCACTGGGAGAACAAGCAAACTCCACACACACATGGCCGAGACGGGAATCGAACCCGGACCCTGGCAGTATTAGGCGAACGTGCCTCCAATATCAAGTCAAAAAAAAAAAAACGCTCTTCTTCTATCATTCATTCACCGTGTTGTATTTCAGAATTAGGTTAAAATACGTTTTCTCCAGAGAAGTCGCACTCCAGGGACGCGCGCGAGTCAAAACTGTGATTTGAGGGCGACGTCAAGAACGCGCATTGATCACAGGCGCTGAAAAAGTGTACAGTATGCTTAAACACTCAGTCCGACAGGCGACTAAAACGCACCGGGTCATGCACGATTTACATTTAGGTCCCGGGATACTTGGTATATATATATATATATATGAGTACGCTTAATAATCGCACGGCCCGATGCTGACATGTAGGTTCGAATGTGCGTCCACAAACAATGTGAGAGGAAGAAAAACCCTAGATGCTGAAATGCTTTGTGGTTAGTGCACTAGGTAGTAAAGTGCTTTACGGGCAGTAGACTAGGTGCTGAAGTGCTCTGTAGTAGAGCATAAGTCATGACTCCGGAGAGGCCTCAGGGGCCAGACTCCAGCCAAGAGACTCGATCTTTTCCTACACTTAATCGATATTGCGTCCTCGATAGGCGAGAGCGGAGGAGCGAGGGTTGAGGTCGGGATTGGGGGATGAAGGATGAGAATGGGGTTACCTTTAGTCACACAGGACTCGTGCGTATCACAGCTGACTTGGGTTTTTTTTTTTTTCAGAAGACAGCACAAAAGAGAGAGAGAGGGAAAGAGAGAGGGAGAGAAATGGGAGATAATGAGGCTCGGAAGGAGGAACAGTCAGAGGAGAGCTGCTGTGCTAGACCACAGGAGAGAAACGAGAGGAGGAAAGATGTCTCTCCCTGACCAGGTCAGCACACACCAAACACAACTCAGCTTTTTTTTCCCCTCTTCACTTTTGTTTTCGTTGCTGTTTATTTCTTTTTCTTTTTTTTCCCGTGTAGGACTTTGACTCGTGTCCAAAGTTCAGTCAGAGAATTTCGCTGATATTTAGTGCCGATATTTATCATTTGCTCGGAGAGAGAAACCGGTAAAAAGTAATTATACTTTGAGTGTTTATAGCATAATTTACTATTAATCTATAGCCTCTATTTACACATGTTTCATTTTGATAAATACAAACAACTCCAACTTTGCTATGACAATCAGTGGTCTGGGACAAGGATACTACAGAATCGACTCAAAGTGCTTTATATAAAATAATCGTTAAAATAATTACATAAAAAAAGTAATAATTAAAAATAAAACCATTAAATTCATTCATTCATTTTCTACCGCTATATCCGATTTTCCCTCGGGTCACATGTGGGGGGATCTCAGGCGTCTATGGGCATTAAGGCAGGATACACCCTGGATGGAATGCCAACCCATCACACACACACATTCACACACACATTCATACACTAGGGACAATTTTCCAAGGTGCCAATCAACCTACCGTGCATGTTTTTAGACCGGGAGGAAACCGGAGAACCCGGAGAAAAACCCCCTTAGGCACGGGGAGAACATGCAAACTCCACACACACATGGCCGAGACGGGAATCGAACCCGGACCCTGGCGGTGTGAGGCGAACGTGCGAACCACTAAGCCACATTCATTTATTCAATAAAATGTAAATAATAATAAATAATAATTTAAAAAATAAAATAATCATAAATCTATCGTGGTCTGGCCATGGACCAAAGCCTACCAGCCCCCTCCATTCCTATCTCGCACTCACTCGACCGCAGAAATGAATGGCAACAAGTGAAGACCCGGTTCCCTCTATCCAAAACACGGGTATTTTCTGATATTATCTATCGCTCTGACTTGTGTCACAAAGGAGAGGGCGTTCCTGGGACCTGTCCTGGTTGACACGCCAAAACAACAGCAAGGCATTATGGGATTTGTAGTATTAGTGATGAATGAATGCGCTGTATAATACCAGCCGGCCAGCTCCAGTAGTCATTTGGTATAGCCTCGCGGGCCAAATATAATTACACTGCGGACCGAATTTGACACCTGTGGTTTACAGGAATAAAAATGATATCTAAAATACAGTGCAATCGCGTTCGCACTGGGCTGCTCAGTAAATGCACAACTGGACAGATGAGTATTAAGTCTGGACTTAAATGTGGCTAATGTTTTAGCACGTCCGGTCTCTCCTGGACGCCGATTCCAACCCGCTGGGCTGCTTAAAAGCTAAAAGGCAGATTCCCCTTGATCCTAGTGATCTGTTTGTATTCAGTCACCATATCTGCAATTGTATTTAACCAATTAAATGTACATTTAATTCAACCAATTAAATCCAATGTATTTAAACCGATCCGACGCTGTGGGAGGAGCCTCGGAAAAAAGCTTCATAAATCAAGTCCACGTTCAAATGCCTGCCTTCATATAATCGTTCCTCACCCGAGGATAGAAATGCTTTATTGTAAGTAGAGAGACGCGAATGGTATCTCGTGTCAAGTCAAGAAGCTTTTATTGTGATTCCAACGATGTATGGCTGACACAGAGCACAGTTCAATGAGATAATGTTTCTCCATAAGCCTGGCGCTACAGAAATCAGCATAGAGCTAAATCACGCCGACGTAACAGAGCGCAGAGCTATGGATTAAAGGGAGTCGTCTAAAAAAAAAAAAGTGCATTGTGTGCAACCTAGACAAAAGACAGCGTTAGCAACAAAGATGGGGTTACTAAGTAGATTTTGCTTTCTGGTGTCAGGACACTATTTATTTTTCATCCATTTATTTTATTTATTTATTTATTTTACTTTTACTCATTAAAAGTTTTACACCAAAATCTGTACTTCTCATTGCGTACCAGTTCAAATCGGGGCACGGTGGTTTAGTGGTTAGCACGTTCGCCTCACACCGCCAGGGTCCGGGTTCGATTCCCGTCTCGGCCATGTGTGTGTGGAGTTTGCATGTTCTCCCCGTGCCTCAGGGGTTTTTTCTCCGGGTTCTCCGGTTTCCTCCCCGGTCCAAAAACATGCACGGTAGGTTGATTGGCACCTTGGAAAATTGTCCCTAGTGTAGTGTGTGTGTGTGTGTGTGTGTGTGTGTGTGTGCTCTGCAATGGGTTGGCATTCCATCCAGGGTGTATCCTGCCTTAATGTCCATAGACGCCTGAGATAGGCACAGACTCCCCGTGACCCGAGGGAAGATCGGATAAATCGGTAGATGAATGAATGAATGAATGAATGAATGAATGTCATAAAGGAACCCCAAAAAGTGTTTCAGCACGTTTATATTCCTATAATACTAAATGAAGTTTCATTTATTAAATGCTAAAAAAAAGTGTTTAAGAAAAGCTATAAAATGTGCAAATGACTTAATGGTATTTTTTTTAATGGTGCAAATCTGTGTGAGGTAGAATTTTGTTTTCATTTTTTATTAAATCATTTAAAACCACCAGGACCCTGATCATTCATTCATTCATTCATCTTCTACCGCTATATCCGATCTTCCCTCGGGTCACGGGGAGTCTGTGTCTATCTCAGGCGTCTATGGGCATTAAGCCAGGATACACCCTGGATGGAATGCAAACCCACCACAGGGCACACACTCACACACACATTCATACACTAGGGACAATTTTCCAAGGTGCCAATCAACCTACCGTGCATGTTTTTGGACCGGGAGGAAACCGGAGAACCCGGAGGAAAACCCTCTGAGACCCGGGGAGAACATGCAAACTCCACACACACATAGCCGAGACGGGAATCGAACCCGGACCCTGGCGGTGTGAGGCGAACGTGATAACCACTAAGCCACCGTGTCCCTACCCGACCCTGATCATGATAAAGCATTTTCATAAACGCCACCGTGCCCCCTATTCCTTTATGACATGTAAACATCTATTTTTCTGAGGCTTAACTGTTCGGTTAAAGCTATAACACGCCCTTATTAGGTAGATTCTGCTGGTGAACAGCTCACGTAGTTCTTCTCTTGTTCTTTATCCACCAGATGGTACCGACACGAGTCAAAACACACACACACACACACACACACACACACACTTTACATATCTCAGACCTCGGCACCATTCGATCCCCACTGTTTTTCATCTTTGCGCCGCTAAAGACGTGTGATCCGTACTTTGCTTATCATAGCCCAAAAACAAGTGTATGCATATGCGAACGTTCCTCTCTAGTCTCCTCGTCTCCTCGTCTTTCTCGTGTCTCTGTGGCATCACGTTACACAGCCTCTCGTTTCGGTGCTGTCAGAGCGTGCGCGTGAGTGATGGTGGAGCGCCGATGGCGCGAGTGTGAGCGTTGACGGATGCCGGTGACAGGCAGATGGTTTTTGGTTGTTGTCTCTTTAATCACCGCGACTAGGTTGGGCGTGAAGGCAGGGGTTTGTCTCGTCATGGAAACACAAACAGGAGACAAATTTATCCTCCACACCCTCTCACTCATTTCTGCTGTCTCTTGTGCCATTTTTACATTTTTCATTTCTTCTCTCAGCGAACGAACAAACCCCTACACACACACACATACACACACTCCCACCCCGCTATCGTACATGAGCGAAAGCTATCGAGAGCAAATGATACCGGGGAAAATTGTGTTTTTAGAGAAAGAGAACGAGAACAAGAGCAGATGATGTGTCTTGCGAGAAGAGAGGAGGGCTGGAAGTGAAAGATGGTTCTAAGTGGATTTTTGAGCCTGGTGCTTTTTCAATATGTGATTTGAAGTGTGATTTGGCATGAGGATGTTTTTTTTTTTTGGGGGGGGGTCTGGGGGGGGATGATTGACTGTAGTGCTGCGTTGTACACCGCCGCTTTAATATTGTGTTCCTGTTCGGGTGCTGTTGTGTGCTTTATGGCAGCGAGGCAAACGTATGGACAGGCATTAAAAAGAAATCGAGGGTGGGGTGGGGGGGGGGTAGAAATGTAAACAATCAGTAATGAAATGTAGTTAATAAACATTATAGTGGAGGATGGCTAAGACTAGAATTTAGCTTCAATAATATGGATTAAATTAAGTAGTGATCAATATATGGAGGTTACTACAATACTACACTCTCAATGATTTTGCGGTACACTGTTTTTCTCTTCTCTTTAATCATGCTTTGCCTACTAGCTAGTGATCAGTTATATATGTGTACCATAGATGCATTGAATTCTCTCTTCTGATTGGTCAGAGGATGGTGATTTATTCTCATGACCCGGGAATATGAAAGTAATCTTTCTCAAAGCAAATATCTGTGTCACACAAATGTGTGTGTACATATATATATATATATATATATATATATTTTTTTTTTTTTTTCCTCTCATATAAATATTTATAAGCATATCCCATCTTGTTGTTGGTAGCTGGGGTCAGAGCACAAGGTCACCCCTGGAGAACAGAGGGTTAAGGGTCTTGCTTAAGGACCCAAAGGTGGCAGCTGGCGATACCGGGGCTGGAACCCGGATGTTCTGATCAGCAGCCCAGTGCCTTAGACCACTGAGCTATTAATATATATGTGTGTGTGTGTGTGTGTGTGTGTGTGTGTGTGCGTGTGTGTGTGCGTGTGTGCACGTGTGAGTTTTAAATGTACATTTACAGCATTCGGCGTCTTATAATCGAGGATTAAGGGCCTTGCACAAGCACCCACTAGTGCAGTGGTTCCCAACCGGTGTGCCGCGGCACTAAGGGGTGCCGTGAGATGTTTTGAGGGTGCCGCCAAAATTTCGGGGAAAAAATTGCACTAACGTCATTCTCTCTTGGCGGGAGAGGGGGAGGGAGGGAGGGGACTACCAAGATAGTGGAGAGTCCTTCTCCATCCCACCTCACCCCACCCGTTCCTCAGTGAGGGTTGTGGATTGACGCATATAACACACGTACAGGACAGGGCGCACAGCGAGTCGCCACTCGCCAGCATGCCTCAGTACTGATTGGTGACTCAAAGGAGGCAGAAGGTATTGTATTAAGCAGCACGTGCACGAGTGCATGTAAATTTGTGATCAAGTGCAATTGGGTGCACTGAGTGCACTGAGTATACATGCATGGTGCACTGTGGTCTATTTGTGTGTTTGTCTTGTATCATAGTGTAACACTGTAACTACTTGAATACATTGTGCAACTACAGTAAAACTTGTCACAATTACATATTTGTATCGTAATACTATTTTTTTTTATTAAGGCAGAATCAGTGTAAACAGTATTCTCATATCATCTAGGACTGGGTATAAGGTGTTGTTGCATGCAAACTCTTGAAATGAAACAAATAAATAAATAATAATAAAAAAAAAAGCTACGGAGATTTTAAATATCTATTTCCTTATAAGGGTGCCGGGAACTTTTGAAAGGCTTTCCAAGGGTGCCTCAAACAAGAAAAGGTTGGGAACCACTGCACTAGTGGTTGGGGGATTTGGTGGTGGTGAGATTTGAACCTTCTGGTCCAATGTTTTCGAATTTCTATATCTTTAGACTTTACACAAAGAACGTGTGCATCTGTTGCTATTAGAAAGTTGCGACTCGGTGGTTTAGATGTTGGACTTCTGATTGGAAGGTTGTGTGCTCATCTATAATCCACTACTGCTGGGCCCTTGATTAAGGCCCTTAACCCTCAACTTCTAACTTTTATATATGGATTAATGGACAAAATAATGTAAATGTGGTGATGTTTGTATTAAGGAGACTATTATTATTATTATTATTATTATTATTATTATTATTATTATTATTGATTGTGTACAGTCCATAATAGTGTGCAGTAATTATAATGATAACAATAACAACAACAACAATAATAATAATGCTTAGGGGTCTCCTTAATACAAACATTTACAAAAATTACATTATTTTGACCATTATTTCATTATAATAATTAATAAGCATTATAATAAATGTACCAAAACACACACACACACACACACACACACACACACACACACACACACACACATTCATTCATACACTAGAGACAATTTTCCAAGGTGCCAATCAAACCTACCGTGCATGTTTTTGGACCGGAGGGAGGGGAGGAAACCGGAGAACCCGGAGAAAAAACCCCTGAGGCACGGGGAGAACATGCAAACTCCACACACACATATGGCCGAGACGGGAATCGAACCCGGATCCTGGGGAGGTGTGAGGCGAACGTGCTAAACCCACTAAGCCAGCGTGCCCCTCTGTGTAATAAACATTTCTATCCAAATATTTGAGATAAAAAAAAAATGCTCTTTGTTTTATAACTCAAATGTATAAAACAGACCGGTGTTTTGTTTTTGTTTTCAATGAACCCATTTCACGTAGGAGTTTGAGATGCACAAAGAGTACAAATCTCTTTGAGGATGGACACACACACACACACACACACACCACACACACACACACACACACACACACACACACACATCATTTGTACCTCGTATCTCTACAGAACGCATTTGAAGCGAAAGCTTTCCTGAACAGATTTGTGAAGATCATAACATTTGATCACTCCACACTGACTGACTTTTCCCCATACAAATGTGCTATCGTTATTTCTTTCTGTCTCTTACTGTCTAACTCATATCCACTCTCCCTCTCTCTCCTCTCTCTCTCTCTCTCTCTCTCTCTCTCTCTCTCTCTCTCTCTCTCTCGGCATTATGGCTACTGCGAAAGTGTATCTCAAGGTTATGCTGTTAAGGTTCAATTGACTTTAGATGAATTAAGTGTCAATTAAAGGGCTAATTGTTTTTAAAATATGCTCAGCTCTGGGACAACCTGTGTGTGTGGTGTGTGTGTGTGTGTGTGTGTGTGTGTGTTGTGTGTGTGTGTGTGTGTGTGTG
>JACRUU010000016.1:3465713-3575713 GCA_030449085.1 Kryptopterus vitreolus
CTGCTTGTGAATTGTGACTTTTTAAAAGTGCAATTGTTAAAAATGTAGGATTTTTGTATCACTGTGATGCCTACGACAAAAGTGTTGCTGTAAGCATAAAATAAAATCATTGTAAAATTGGCTTTTATTCCTCAACTTTTTCTTTCTTTCTTTCTTTCTTTCGGCTTCACCAAAAGCGAACGGATGATATTATTTTTAGCGCACGTTTTACGCTTCGTTAACGCATCCCTATCCCGGCTTGGGACCGGCACTAGGAAGGCACATGCTTGTGCAAACCCTAATGTCTGGTGCCATATAGGGTTGAGGGCCTTAGTAATATCTGATGCACATAAGCATTATTAATTACAGATAATGTCCACAGCAGCGATCAAATCTCTTTACACGCTCCGTATTATCATATACGCGCCGTATCATATACACAGGAGCGTGTTGTAAGTGGAATCGGTAAGAATCTCCATGCACTTGACGAAGGCACCCGACCGCTACTTAAAAACAGATGGTTCTTCATCTTCCGGAGCCGTGCATGAAAATCATAGCTGTGAATTAGCGCTTAAATATTTCAGACGGCACAATCTGCTCTGGTCAAGGGACGTACAAAGATTATTCCATACGGGTCGTCAAAACAGACCGAAGCAGCACCGTAATGTAGTTTCTGTTCATGGATTTGGCGTCAGGATGGACAGCGTGCTTCTGTAGCCCGGGAACCACGTGCACCTCTGGTCACATTTAACACTAATCTATTTTAATTAATGTCGCATTCGTTGTTGCTGTAATGAGTTTCGGGCAGAAATGTGGCTCTCTGGTTCTTTTGCTAATTGCTATCAGGACTGAAGTGGCTCGCTGCCTGGCTTGACCGTGTGCTTCATCTATACCTTTAATTATTCCTCTGTTTTTGTCCTTTTGTAAGTAAGACAACGAGGCTGATTGAATCCCCCCCCCCCCCCCCCCCCCCCCCCACACACACACACGTCATTCTTTGCTCAGACCGGCCGTATGCTTAGTTCAGCATTGATCTGTATCCATCCGTCACACACATTTTTTGTGTGTGTGTGTGTGTGTGTGTGTGTGTGTGTGTGTACCTATTGATCTCTCTGCACATCTGAATATTTTGTTTATTGTATAAAGACTCTGTTGCTTTTCTCCCGTCGTCCTTTTTGCTCTTGTTTTACCTCTCTTTCTCATCATCTCTGCGTCCTCTCTCTCTCTCTCTCTTTTTTTTTCCCCCCTCCTGAAGTTTTTTTTTCTCAGCAGATGGCACGGACACACACTGTTGCTTTAGTCTGAGGCAATGGTGTGGTGCTGGTGTGCATGTGTGATTTTGCTAGCGTGGCTCAGGTTTGATCACCTTTCCCCATCTTTATATCGCAAAATCACCTCTCCGATCTCTCTCTCTCTCTCTCTCTCTCTCTCCTCTCTCTCTCTTCACCTTGCTGACACCACCGAGCTCCATAACACTTTTCTTACATATTGATTACAGCCTGGCTTGGAATTATGGAGCCGATCGTCCGTTATCAAGCTCACGGCACACGGGCGAGGCGCAGGCAGAAAGAGGCACATTAGCGCAATAGCCAGCCGATTTGAAACAGACGTCAATAAGTAAAGCACTTTTCCCCCGAGTACGGGAGGAAATAAAGTGCGTTTTGGGAGCCCTTGACACTTATCACACTTGTCTGGAAGCCATTGAGAGGGTTAGATTAAAAAAAAAAAAAAAAAAGGGAAAAAAAAAAAAGAAGAAACCGGCTCGAAAAAAGTTTGGTTTGAAAAAATGAGTTCACATATTGCATCTCATTTAAGGACGTGAAAAATTCATGCGCGACGAGCGTACACGTTTACACATACACGCGCGCGCACATCCGACTTCTCTTGTTTATTCGGCTTTGACCTTCCTCTTTGACTATTGCATAAAAAGCTCGATTTTCCTGTGAGGAAACGATTTTTAAAAAGCACATGTGCAATGGAGGGGGCACGGTGGTTTAGCGGTTAGCACGTTCGCCTCACATCGCCAGGGTCAGGGTTCGATTCCCGTCTCGGCCATGTGTGTGTGGAGTTTGCATGTTCTCCCTGTGACTCAGTGGTTTTTTCTCCGGGTTCTCCGGTTTCCTCCTCGATCCAAAAACATGCACGGTAGGTTGATTGGCACCAAAATTGGAAAAATCTTGGAAAACCTTGGAAAATTGTCCATAGTGTGTGAATGTGAGTGTATGTGTGTGTGTGTGTGTGGTGTGTGTGTGTGTGTGTGCTGCGATGTGTTGGCATTCCATCCAGGGTGTATCCTGCCTTAATGCCCATAGAGGCCTGAGATAGGCACAGGCTCCCCGTGACCCGAGGGAAGATCAGATATAGCAGTAGAAGATGAATGAATGAATGAATGAATGAATGTGCAATGGAAGCGCAAAAGCACTAATACAAGTGAATATTGTGTGTGTTTTATACGCTCAAGTTTGTTTCTCATTGGTGTGGCAGACAAGACGTCTCTGGAGTTGTGGGGTACACGTGTACTCAAGGCAAGTCCTTTTTTCATTGGTAGATCATTTGGCCCAAGCTTGCACTTATCGACAGTGTGCAGTAATGCTGCAAACATATAATAAGAAATGATATTCATTCATTCATCTTCTACCGCGTTATCCGATCTTCCCTCGGGTCACGGGGAGTCTGTGCCTATCTCAGGCGTCTATGGGCATTAAGGCAGGATACACCCTGGATGGATTGCCAACCCATTGCAGGGCACACACACACACACACACACACACACACACATTCATACACTAGGGACAATTTTCCAAGGTGCCAATAAACCTACCGTGCATGTTTTTGGACCGGGAGGAAACCGGAGAACCCGGAGAAAAACCCCCTGAGACACCGGGGAGAACATGCAAACTCCACACACACATGGCTGAGACGGGAATCGAACCCGGAGCCTGGTGGTGTGAGGTGAACGTGCTAACCACTAAGCCACCGTGCCCCCTCTGATAAGAAAATTCCACTTTATTCAGCGCATCTTTGTGAGACCATGAAAAGTGTCCAGCGAGACTTCTTACATAAGACATTGGATTATATTTGATGACAGATTAATGATAAAATCAAAACAGACATCGTTTGTTAATCTGTGAACATATGTTGCAACCAAAGTTTAGCAGTACATTTCCAGCATTTGGCAGACGCTCTTATCCAGAGCGACTTACAATTGAGGGTTAAGGGCCTTGCTCAAGGGCCCACTAGTGGCAGCTTGGTGGTGGTGGTGGTGGGGTTTGAACCCATGATCTTCCGGTCCAGAGTCCAACACCTTAACCACTGGGCTACCAGCTCCCTTATACATTACAGCACAGTGAAATTGTTTCTTTGCACAGTGCAGGGTCAGTGCCATGATACAGCGCCCCCTGGAGCACAGAGATTTAAGGGCCTTGCTCAAGGCTGACATCTTGGCGATACCGGGGACTCGAACCCCCGATCAGTAGCCCGGAGTCTTAGACCTACACCCTGTCCCTTTACTCCATTACTACATCTTTACTACGATTTTATCATCTATTTTGATAGATGATCATTTATTCTATTTACTGAAAAATAAATAAATAAAGGAATTAAAATATCCCGGGCATCCAAACAAAACGAGACGAGTTAATCTATTACCCTCTCCTTTTTAGACGCCCCGCGGTCACGGGTGCTTTTACTAAAAGCAAACGGAATGAGGCCTGACCAATCAAAGCCGTATCAGTTCCGAAAATGATGTATTCATTTGCCATTGGGACAAGTCCTCCACTCAATCAGGCGCGCAGCCATAATCTAATGGAGACAGCTGTCATTGATAACGCGAGCTTACCGCGCATGCCGCGTGCAGCATGACAGCCCCGGCTATAGAGATATATGGCGGCGTTTCTGCCGAAGCGTAATGAGTAAGTGTCTTACATCTCTGCATCCGGGAGAGGAGTGGTGGTGGTGGTGGTGAGGGTGGTGGTGGTGTCTATGGCAGGGATGGGGAGGGTGGGGAGATGGTGTGGGGGGGTTGCTTGTCTGTCGGCAGAAGCGGGAATAAAACAGCAGCTGTCTCTCTCTTTTTTTTTTTTTTGCGGGGGGTCAGGGGAAAAATAAATTACGGAAGAGAAAAATGAATTAGGGATGACGGCACGTTGGCTTTGAAAAATTGGACTGTCAGGGTGAGCAGTCGCAAGAGTCTGATAATGGAAGAGGATGAACTCTCGTTGCTTTGATTTTGGAGTGTACGCGGGTATGAGTGTGTGTGTGTGTGTGTGTGTGTGTGTGTGTGTGTGAGGGTGTTTTTATGTGTGAGCGAGGAAGAGCAAGACAGGGAGAAGATTGTGTGCTGCATATTACTGCATTATTAAAAGTACAAGGAGGGAGATCATTTAAATCCACTCTTCTTTTTTTTGGGGGGGGGGTGGCATAGTGTTCTCACTACAGGCAAAATTGAGAATATTATCTACTCGACAGCACTTCGACGCTCGCATACTATAGCTGAGTCGGATATGGCTGTAGGGCTGAGTCCTTTAGGATCTCTAGTGTGTTCAAATGTGTGTGTGTGTGTGTGTGTGTGTGTGTGTGTGTGTGTGTGAGAGAGAGAGCAGTGAGGTCTAGTGTTGCCACTTAAGTTCTGCCACTCTGACGGCCAAAGCAGAACACTGACATCTGGAATATAAACACACACCGACCGTCTTCTTTTTCTCACCTGAGCAAACACACACACACACACACACACACACACACACACACACACACACACACACACACACACACACACACACACACACAAGCGTGCCATATTGTCACTCCGATCTCCGTCTGAAAGCTGTAATCAGGATACAGAGATTTACCAGACATTACACGTCGTCTCTCTTTCTCTCCTCCGCAACCTGCTTCACTTCTTCGCCTCTCTCGTTCTTGGTCTCTCTCTCTCTCTCTCTGCTTTTCCATTCTTCTCTCGTTCATTGTTTCAGACATGGTGCCCCCTTTCCCCTGGTGGCCACTGTGTCTGCACTGTTACCTGCCTTCACAAATAAACAAAACAACACCCAGACAACACAGGGTCACCTTTACTCCTCTGCCTGTGCGGGTTACACCAACCCTGCCATCCAGTGCACTCCTGTCTTCTTATTTACAAATGCATTCGTTTATTATGTACTTTTTTTTTTCTTTCGCTTTTCTGTCCCGTCAAGTAGGCTTTATTGCCATTTCGAAAATATACAGTGAAGTTCAGGAGCGTTTCCCCAGGACCGACGTGCTCTATCAGAACAACATAAACAACACACACAGTCACGCTAAACTAAAACAGAGAAGAAAAATGGAAAAAAAACTGTGAAGAAAGACAACAATTTACGAACAATTTACAGTAGCGCAGACGAGTACGCGTCGTGCAAAAAACGCATTTTGTTCCAATGCGCTGAAAAGCATTAATATTTTATGATTGTTTTATTTTTATTAATAATATTTTTAGTATTTATCATACACTAAGGACAATTCTCCAAGGTGCCAATCAACCTACCGTGCATGTTTTTGGACCGGGAGGAAACCGGAGAACCCGGAGAAAAACCCCCTGAGGCACGGGGAGAACATGCAACTCCACACACACATAGCCGAGACGGGAATCGAACACAGAACCTGGCGGTGTGAGACGAACGTGCTAACCACTAAGCCACCGTGCCCCACCGTCTTCTGGGTAATCAGTTTTGCAAATTCAGCAGGGCTTAGGTGTTATTTGGGGGTGTAACAAAAAGCAATGAAAGAGTGTAAGCCTTCTGTTGTCGCGAGTGATTCCCATTTGAAATCCTGCTTTATCTGGAATCAATCTGATGAGTGCTCGTGATCAATCGATCTAATGTCAGTGGCGGGATCGTCCTCACTCACTTCGCTGGATATTGGGAATGCAGAAACAGCAGCATGTATAACGTACATCAGCACAATTTCCCCTTTGTTCTGTGGTTATGAAACGACTCCTACACGGCGCACCCGAATTCACACTGATGAAATATATGATGTCTCAGGCTATATGGTGAAAAGCCAGAGTGACCCCGGTTTTCGTGCTTGTGCTCTTTGATATTTCCTTTGTGGTATGGTGTTTGATAGGAAATTCCGACCCAGCCGATCTTAAACATTCCATAACCACAGACGCCCCCATGGTATTGGCATTTCGGAAGTAGCAGTGCGTTCATCCTGAAAGAAATAATATCCTCTAGCATCTCTGCGTGTCATATCCCAAACTACATCTTCACTTAATGAAATGCCCTCTTGTCCCTTGATACGTACACTCCATTCTGTTTCTCTTATGTACTTGGAGGGGGAAAAAAAAAAAACTCCTCTCCTGCCCTGCTGTAACCGTCGCGCTATTGTCACGATGAATTGTAATCTTTATTCCTAATTGCTTCAGCCAGCGGCTTATTGAAAGTTCCCGTCATAAGTCAGCATGGTGAGAGGTAAGGAAAGCTCCGACCCGGCTTGGTTTGGGGTGGGCTTGTCTTGCCTGGCTAACATTAGTGTCGATGTGTAGTTTAGAATAAACCCAGCCATGTCAGGAAGCTTTCATTAAAGTGCAATGGTTATAGATGCCTGCGGCTTTTTTTCATCAGTAGGGCAAAATAACTTTCACGCATCCATTCGTTCAGTCGTTCATTCGTTTAGGAAAGGGAGTTTTGCCTTGGTTTTATTCGAGTGTTCAAATGGAGTTTTAATACCGTAGCGAATTAACTCAGCTCAAACGTTTTGTCCAGCATTCTCCACCATTATGTAGCGAATTTGGTCAGTTAAGGGTAAATATATACGAGCCAATTATAACAGGTTATAGGTAATTATAGATATTTAAATTAGATCTGAGAACGAACTACAGTAGAATCAATGTTACAATGATTGGAGCCTGTGCCTATCTCAGGCGTCAATGGGCATTAAGGCAGGATACACCCTGGATGGAATGCCAACCCATCACAGGACACACACACACACACATTCATACACTAGGGACAATTTTCCAAGTTGCCAATCAACCTACCGTGCATGTTTTTGGACCGGGAGGAAACCGGAGAAAAACCCCCTGAGACACGGGGAGAACATGCAAACTCCACACACACACACACACACACACATATGGCCGAGATGGGAATCGAACCCAAACCCTGGCGTTATGAGGCGAACGTGCTAACCACTAAGCCACCGTGCCCCTTTACTGAATTTTACAATAACTAAAATTACAGTACTAAACTGAATTAGATTGACTGGTGGAACCATGAAAAATATGACATTTTACTTCGATTATGGACTAATGCATTATTACGTACTAATGTCACTCAAGCTGCCATATAGCCATCATTAACATTATTCATTCCGTTTCACATAATTATCTGGAGGCTACGTACTGACTATAAGGGTCAAACAACATACTCTATTATGTCACAAAGCCCTGTCCTTTTATCTATCTGCTCTCCCATAGGAGTGGAGTATAGGAGTAATGTGAGTGCAAGAAATGTGATAACACAAAAGACACAAGTTGTGTGTGTGTGTGTGTGTGTGTGTGTGTGTAGGTGTGTGTGTGTGGGGTTGTTGAAGGGTCCGCCGGCCCTAACGGCAATTCCAATTTGTTGGAGAGCATTGTGGCGTTGTGGTGCTCGTGTGTGTTAGTTAATGAGCCGTGTGTGTGGGCTCTTACTCATCCTGCCAGCACTGGCCGATCTCCTTCTGATTACGATAATGAAATGGTCAGAGGATTATTAACCAAACCGCGTTGCACGCACGCAGGGAAACGCAGCGCTACGCACGCTCGGAAAAGAACACAGGAGGATCGCACCCTCAGGTTGTCACCGAGCCATTTAACCCATTTGTCTGCTATTTGTCGGGAGAGAAAGACGGAAAGAAAGAAAGAGACATCAATGCCAAAAACACCGTCTGCCCACTCTGACCTGCCACAAAGCGCGTGGCCTCGAGCCACCGTGGTGTATGACTTTCATTAAACTCAGATAGAAAGAAAGACAAAGAAAGGGATGGAGCAAAATAAGACCAAGGGAAAGCTATCTATACTGACAGACCAATAGGTCAATTGGAAACACATGGTGTTGGTGTTCCCATGTAGATTTGTATAGACAATGCTTTTTTTTTTTAAGCCTATGGACAATGATTCATGTTCATTGGTAAATACAGATATATTTTTTTCTTGACTGAAGCAACCCAGATATGCAGTACATAAACTGTACACAATGCAGATCTTTAAGACAGTCTAATTAGACGTTACTATCCTTTGCATGGCGAAGCAGGTGGATATTCTGTCTGACTTTTAATGCCATTGCCATACAAACAAGTGTTAAGCCCAAAAAAAAAAAAAACACAAAAAAATTCTTTCTTTTTTTCTTTGCACTTGCCCTTATATGTATCTTATTATCAGCAGAATACTGTTGTGTGGGCACTCTGGCCTTACGCCGGCATTTTTCCACCAAATTATCTCCTATAACGAGCAGGCATTGTAATTAAACCTTTGATTAGGAGCCTTTCTTAAGCACCGTATAGGAAATGAACTACAATCCATTTTCGGTGGCAGCTTGGAGGTGGAGATACGCTGTTGTTCGACTCGCTCCAGACTCACCTTCTAATGTTAAAGCGACCTGGTTCGATTTTCTGGACGCTGGATGTGGTGGTTATAAAGTGCACACTAACACTAAAAAGTGATAAGGAGAATATAGTCTAAATGTCTTCTTAAATATCAATGTTATACATACGGGGTATATTTTACTCATATTACACTTATTTTACTCTTTATAATCACATGTACAACGGTGAGAAAAAAGGTTTACGTGTGTCTAGAAAGAGGACAACAATCCCAGAATAGCCGAATAAGCTGTATAGATTTGAAAAGAGCATCATGATGGAGTTAATAATTGTATACAATATAAACAGGTCATGGGGCACGGTGGCGTAGTGGTTAGCACGTTCGCCTCACACCGCCAGGATCCGGGTTCGATTCCCGTCTCGGTCATGTGTGTGTGGAGTTTGCATGTTCTCCCCGTGCCTCAGGGGGTTTTTCTCCGGGTTCTCCAGTTTCCCCCCGGTCCAAAAACCTGCACGATAGGTTGATTGGCACCTTGGAAAATTGTCCCTAGTGTATGAATGTGTGTGTGAATGTGTGTGTGTGTGTGTGTGTGCCCTGCGATGGGTTGGCATTCCATCCAGGGTGTATCCTGCCTTAATGCCAATAGACGCCTGAGATAGGCACAGGCTCCCCGTGACCCGAGGGAAGATCGGATAAAGCGGTAGAAGATGAATGAATGAATAAACAAGTCATTATTAATAATATAAATTTTATATAAGTAAATATATACATTCCATATGTTTCAGGAACAAATGATTAGAACGATACAACTTTATCACGCAACATTATGTGATACCGTTTATTATGTAATTAATATGTTTTATATGGTTATTTATTATGACATAATGAGCATAAAAAAATACTAATATTTTCCACTATAAATACCACTATTAAAACCAAACAGATTATATTATGTAGTGTTTTGGGATTTAAATAATTAATAAAGTCCCTATTGGTCCCTAAAATGTGATCAACATTTGTCAATTTGTCTATTACTAATCGTTATGCCATTAGTAGAAGGCAATAAATAACCAATAGAGACCCATAGTGACCATTACGGTTTAAATAAATTCCATATTTAAATAAATATGGAATAATATTTAACTATTAAAAGATTTTTTTGGGGGGAAAGAAGTTTTTGAAGGTATGTATATTTCTGGATCATTGTATACACCACGAGGGGGCACGGTGGCTTAGTGGTTAGTGGTCAACTCAGCACAACTTTTCAGCGCAAAGACGTTGCGCTCACACCGCCAGGATCGCCTGTTCGAATTGCCGTCACGTCTGGCCATGCCAGTGTGGGTGTGAGTTTGCAACTGTTCTCCCTGTGCCTCAGGGGGGTTTTTTCTCCGGGTTCTCCGGTTCCTCCTCCCCCCGGTCCAAAAAAACATGCACTGTAGGTTGATTGGCAACCTTGGGAAAATTGTCCCTAGTGTATGAATGTGTGTGTGAATGTGTGTGTGTGTGTGTCCTGCGATGGGTTGGCATTCCATCCAGGGTGTATCCTGCTTTAATGCCCATAGACGCCTGAGATAGGCACAGGCTCCCCGTGACCTGAGAAGATCAGGTCACGATATAGCGGTATAAGATGAATGAATGAATGAATGTATACACCATGGGAGGCACGGTGGCTTAGTGGTTAGCACGTTCGCCTCACACTGCCAGGGCCCGGGTTCGATTCCCGTCTCGGCCATGTGTGTGTGGAGGTTGCATGTTCTCCCCGTGCCTCAGGGGGTTTTTCTTCGGGTTCTCCGGTTTCCTCCCCCGGTCCAAAAACATGCACAGGTAGGTTTGATTGGCACCTTGGAAAATTGTCCCTAGTGTGTGAGTGTGTGTGTGTGTGTCCTGTGATGGGTTGGCATTCCATCCAGGGTGTATCCTGCCTTAATGCCCATAGATGCCTGAGATAGGCACAGACTCCCTGTGACCCGAGAGAAGTTCGGATAAAGCGGTAGAAGATGAATGAATGAATGTATACACCAAATTTTAAGGTAGTTTACCTGTAAGTAGCTTACTATTACTTGTGATATGTTTATGACCCACTGACGAGATTTACTATATTCAAATCCTAAAGAAAGTCTATAAATAAATGTTGAAAAGATGGTTTTGTACATACACTGTGTGGTAAACATTGAATGCTTATTGATGCGTATTTCCAGTACTTGATGATCACCGGGATAATCATTGTCTCTGTGACAGGTCCTAATATGATTAAGACAAAATATCCGTAAGCATCTGATACTGCCGCACCACAGAGGCTGTCCCCGAGTGAAGAATCAACAATCTAACACGACATGAAGTCAACTCGAGGCCGAGCCGGTCGTGCCTTTGCAAAATACATCTCGGACAATAGCACAGCTGGATGTGTGAGCCATCACACCGCTCATGACGGATCTCCAGGTGCATATCTTTGTTCTTTGAGGCAAACCCGGGAAGCCATAATCATTATGTTGCATGCCGGACTAAAGGGCACTTGTACAGTATATGGGCACAAGGAAAGATGCCCTTATGGGGGGGCTACAGGAATAGAACATGCGTGCACATAATTAGACAACAACAATATGTGTTCTCAACTGTATCTTATGGTTTGTAGACACTTGCTGATGTATCCTGAAGCATGGGGGAAAGAAGGATTTGGTGGTGTGGCAAACAAATAGCTATCGAATGCCACCATTGGCTTGTTAATCTAGATACCACATGTAGGAACACTGTATACTGTAGGCTGAGGGTATATGCATGCTAAGTGGTCCTCATAAAAATGCCAAATATAATCAGAAAATATATGTATTTAAAAAAAAAACAATAATAGCTATATTTACTTTTTAAACTAACGTCAAATAAATGCAAATTGCCATTTACCTCCATTACATTTACCTCCAGGGTCGGGGGTTCGAGTCCCACCCTCCCCCTTGTGTGTGTGGAGTTTGCATGTTCTCCTCGTGCCTCAGGGGGGTTTTCTCCGGGTTCTCCGACTTTTTGATCAGTCCGACATCTTAACCATGTATCCGACATTAATACTTCCACTAGATTCGTTTAACCAGTCAAAAAGAACATTCCCACTCAATAACTGAACTGGTGGAGCACGGTGGCTTAGTGGTTAGCACGTTCGCCTCACACTGCCAAGGTCTGGGTTTGATTCCCGTCTCGGCCATGTGTGTGTGGAGTTTGCATGTTCTCCCCGTGTCTCAGGGGGTTTTACTCCGGTTTCCTCCCGGTCCGAAAAAATGCACGGTAGGTTGATTGGCACCTTGGAAAATTATCCCTAGTGTATGAAGGTGTGTGTGTGTGCCCTGTGATGGGTTGGCATTCCATCCAGAGTGTATCCTGCATTAATGCCCATAGACGCCTGAGATAGGCACAGGCTCCCCGTGACCCGAGGGAAGATCGGATATAGCGGTAGAAGATGAATGAATGAATGAATAAATAACTGAACTGGTATTTTGTTGTCGGCGTTGGATGATGTTTTAATAAAAGTCGCTTATAATCCTCTATATTCTGCACAGTTTGGTATCTATTTGCTTTCTTTCTCTCTTTCGCTAAATCCCTTTGCGTATCCCTCGTATTCCTTCACCCAATCGCTTCTATCATTCTCCATATGGAGCACGAAAAGTTTTTAGTCGTCACTCACACAGACACCGTAACAGGAGGCATCGGGGAGAAAAAAAATACAAAATATCAGCAGCACATCGACCAGCCTAATTCATCCCCGCATCACATTCAGAGACATTTTGTGACTCATTATCTTGCCATTCAGTGAGCTGATCTACTCCATGTGCTTCCGAGAAAATCAATCGGAGGAATTATCGCACAATCTGGTGTAAACCGTGATCTTTTTTGCACACTGATGGTTTTTGTTTTGCAGACGTCTCGCATTTGTGTTCCTCACCATGTAAAATAACAGCATTGATTTGACAGCCTTATGGATTAGACTATAGAAGACTATATATATATATATATATATATATATATATATATATATATAAAATTTCATTCATTCATTCATAATATTTTTTCATTCATCTTCTAACCGGCTATAACTCCGATCTTCCCTCGGGTCACAATAACAATAACCTTTAATCAACCATTGTACATTGTACATGAGAGTCTGTGCCTATCTCAGCCGTCTATGGGCATTAAGGCAGGATACACCCTGGATGGAATGCCAAACCCATCGCAGGGCACACACACACACACACACACACACCACACACACACACACACACACACACACACACACACACACACACACACACACACACACACACACACACTCACACACATTCACATTCACACACACATTCATACACTAGGGACAATGCATGTGTTTGGACTGGGGAGGAAACCGGAGAATCCAGAGAAAAACCCCCTGAGGCACGGGGAGAACATGTAAACTCCACACACACACATGGCCGAGACGGGAATCGAACCCGGACCCTGGAGGTGTGAGGCGAACGTGCTAACTAAACACTAAACCACTGTGAGCCACTATATAAAAATATATTTTATTAATTTATTTTATATACCAGACTTTCAACTGTCACTGTAAAAATGTAGGCGAACCTTACAAGAATGAACTAAGAAATTTGTGCCTGTGTGTGTGTGTATAGATAGATAGATAGACTCCCAGCCTTCATTCATTCATTCATCTTCTACCACTTTACCTGTTCTTTCCTCGGGTCACGGGGAGCCTGTGCCTTTCTCAGGCTTCTATGGGCATTAAGGCAGGATACACCCTGGATGGAATGCCAACCCATCACAGGGAACAAACACACACACACACACACACACACACATTCACATTCATACACTAGGGACAATTTTCCAAGGTGCCAATTAACCTACCGTGCATGTTTTTGAACCGGGGAGGAAACCGGAGAACCCGGAGAAAAAAAAACCCTGAGGCACGGGGAGAACATGCAAACTCCACACACACATGGCCGAGATGGGAATCGAACCCGGACCCTGGCGGTGTGAGGCGAACGTGCTAACCACTAAACCACCGTGCCCCCGCACAGCATGCATTTGGAATTTTTCCTGGATTCCTTCTTAGTTTTGCTTTAGTACTTGAACGAAGAGTGTAAAAATGAAAATCTGTCAATTAAGGTTTTGAAGTCACGTCGTAATATTGCCAGATGACAGTAATGAGAGCGTGGGAGAGAGTGAGAGAGAGGAAGTGAGAGAGAGAGAGAGAGAGAGGGGGTTGGGGACAGACAAGTAGAAGTGCCTGTAAGGGAGACTTCATCTGCTGCTCCTTAACCCGATTTCATCTCGAGCCTTGTGGAAATGAAAAGGTCAAAATAGTTATTTTGGATGCTGGCGAGGTTTCCAGGAACACTATAAAGATGAACATGAGACGATGTACAGACGGGTGCGTTAAGGGGAATTTGTACAGGGACTGAACACATTCGAGCACATTCTGATTCGAAACCCACAGTGATGTGTGATGTGTGATATTCCTGCAATTCCTATATTGTTTCCCTAATACAGAAGCAATCAAGCCAGTATTTAGGGTATTGCTTTGGACACTAGGAAACCCCCAAAGGGGGTTGAGTTTGGCACAATAATGAGCGTCTGCAGGCAACTGTGAAGCATGCTGGAGGTTTACAGCGAGGTTCGACCTGAGATTCTATGAGATTGTAAATTTGGCCAGGATTAATGGTGGTGTCGGTTTCGAGCAACACTTATTCATGATGCAGTACCCATCAGAGACGCCCCAGATCTGTTCTGCAGCAGGACGACGACCATAAACATACAAACCGATGTTCATTAAAAACGATCTGCAGTGGAGAGAAGAACTAGGGGAAGCCTCGGAAGTGATGTCTGGCTCACCTGGAACATCATTGAGTCTGTATGAAGGACAGGAAGATGCAGAAGGATCTGATGGAGCCTACATTCAGAAGAGATCTGTGATTAGTTCTCCGGGATGCTTGGAACAACCGACCAGCCGTGTTCCCTCAAAAACTGTGATGCTGTTTTGTAGGCAAAAGATATATTCATTCATTCATCTTTTACCTCTTTATCCGATCTTCCCTCGGGTCACGGGGAGTCTGTGCCTATCTCAGGCGTCTATGGGCATTAAGGCAGGATACACCCTGGATGGAATGCCAACCCATCACAGGATACACACACACACACACACACACACATTCACACACTAGGGACTAGGGACAATTTTTCCAAGGTGCCAATCAACCTACCGTGCATGTTTTTGGACTGGGAGGAAACCGGAGAACCCGGAGAAAAACCCCCTGAGGCACGGGGAGAACATGCAAACTCCACACACACATACACATTGGCACATTATGGTACATTGAAAACGTGCAATTAATCACGAGTCAACGTGCAATAGTGCAATAGTCGTGCAATTAATTGCGATTGACTGTCCTAATATATATATATATATATATATATATAGCTTCACGTAGGTGCTATAACAGTCTTGAGGCATGTACCTTCTTTATACCCTGAGAGCTGGTGGGACCGTCTCTTAACACTAGCTGAGGATTGGAGGGAGCGTGGTGCAGTGCAGGGTGAGATAAGCGATGTGAGGTTAACAGGTGCTGGCTTGTTTTTGTGGGTCTGCATCAGTGACTTAAGTCTGGCAGCTCCAGGGAGTCTAGTGGAGGGAGCACAGCAATGGCATGGTTCATTTACATGTTATATAACTGTTAGGTAATTTTGATCAATCTTTACTCAAGGTGCTATATAAATAAATAAAAATAAAAAACATTATTATTGCTTTCGTTGTCATTTATAGATTAGATAGCTATGTGTAAGAGTTTGTTATGCGTGTAACTTTAACTACTCGTGTATAATTAATTGTGGAATGGGGGGTAATATTTGACACAAAATCATTCAGGTGCATAATATATAATAATAATAATAATAATAATAATAATAATAATAATAATAATAATAAAGAACAAGAAGAAATCTGAGGTATAATTTTTATTGGTACATTTACAAAGGATATATTTTATTATTATTATTATTATTATTATTATTATTATTATTATTATTATTATTGTTATTATGTATGTAAAAAAAAAAAAAAAAAAAAAAAAATATATCTATATATATATATATATATATATATATATATATATATATATATTCATTCATTCATTCATCTTCTACCGCTATATCCGATCTTCCCTCGGGTCCCACGGGGAGCATGTGCCTATCTCAGGCGTCTATATGTATTATATATCATATATATATATATATAGATATATATATATATATATATATATATATATATATATATATATATATATATATATATATATATATATAATATATATATTATATATATATATAATATATATATATATATATATATATATATATCTATATATATATAGATCTATAATATATAATTGCCAATGTATGAGCTCTTTATTACTGAAAAGATCATGTAAGGGCATTAAAATAAATTCCAGCCGAGGATAATACAAAAGCATTGCGTTAAAATATTATGATCACACGATTTATAAGACGTCGTCCCCTAGATTTGGTTTGTTCAATTTGCCAGCGAACAAACATTATCTCTCCTGATAAATGTATTTTGCATCCAGTCATAGCAGATCGCTTAATTTCTCTTGCTGACTGAACACAGGTGAATTCGATTTGTATGCGTGTCCTCATTTCATTTTGCTGGCAAATGGAAAAAAGTAAATATCTTACATAAATCTTGCATAAAATATTCCTTTCTTACATAAAATATTACGCAAAAAAAAAATCTTACGTAAAATATTCTTTTCATTACCGTCTAATAAAAGACAATCAAGCGTACTGTATGTAACCAGCTTTTCTGAAACACGGGTTTGTCAGAGGTCTTTCCATGAGATGGCCTTTAAATGCTCTAATTCATTATTTATTCTTATGTTCAGCTCTGGGGTGCTAACCAGTTTAGAAACTGTCTCCAAAGTGGATCCAGGAGAGAGAGAGAGAGAGAGAGAGAGAGAGAGAGAGAGAATGTGTGCCATGCCGAGCCCTCGGGACATTCCCGGTGCTGGATCGCTTCTGTCTGGGATCAGGTGCAAGCTGTGAAGGAGACTGAATGAATGATCAATGAGTGAATCCGAACTGCCAAGATTGTGTCTGATGCAGCCGTGTTCATTCAGCTTGTAACTGTTGTAAGCGAGCTTGGTGTTTATACTGACGCTCTTTGGCCGTGCTAAATATTTTGGCTCATTTTGGTTGAGTTTGGAAGGTTGCAGAGCGTTTCATTGAACCCAACAAAACCATTCCGTTCTCGCCAATGTGATATAGAACAAAACAAAACAAAAAACTCTAGGAAGCATTCTTGTGACCTTGGCAACTTTACTGGGTGTGTTAGAACGTTTATAAAACGACAATCAAAAGAGAAAAAAAACATATGAAATTTACATCCACGTTTTCTCGTCCACATAGTTCCTATGTATGCACATTGTAAGTACTATACAAAGGAGAAAATCCTATTAAATGAGTCTTAGCGACTAACCCTAACCATATTCGTTCTACCACTAGCCTAGCATGTTCAGACAGAGTTAGTGTGCATACAATAAAAACATAACAATAACCTTTAATCAACCATTGTACATGGAATCACTGTTTAGTGAGTCAAGGATGAATTGGCCACAGATTGGAAGTGCATATATATATATATATATATATATATATATATATATATATATATATATATATATATATATATATATATATATATTCATTCATTCATTCATCTTCTACCACTTTATCCGATCTTCCCTCGGGTCACAGGGAGCCTATGGCGTCTATGGGCATTAAGGCAGGATTCACCCTGGATGGAATGCCAACCCATCGCACACACACACACACACACACACACACAAACACACACACACTCACACACATTCATACACTTAGGACAATTTTCCAAGGTGCCAATCAACCTACCGTGCATGTTTTTGGACCGGGGAGGAAACCGGAGAACCCGAGAAAAAAAAACCCCTGAGGCACGGGGAGAAACATGCAAACTCCACACACACATGGCCGAGACGGGAATCGAACCCGGACCCTGGCAGTGTGAGGCGAACGCGAACGTGATAACCAATAATATATATATATATATATATATATATATATATATATATATATATATATATATATATATGACCAGTGGTAGCAGAAAGGTAAGGTTTTTCACATCTAAATCTGAAAAGTACCTTTATAAATTGTTTGGGACCATTATTTTACCCTAAGGACCTATGGTGAACCATTAAATGTACCATAATATTTTTTCTTCCCCTAGGAAATATTTTTTTACCTCCACAGTACATTTCTTTCTGACGATGTTCGAAATGTCCTTAAAATGTCCCAGAAAACATTTCGTTCATTTTTGTTTTGTCAGATGCCCTTATTTATAGCAACCTACAGTTAATTATTACAATTATTACAGGTTAAGACCCTTGCTTACGGGCCCACCAACATACGGATGATAGTATACGCATTTTCATTTAGGATCGTTTGAACCAACGAGCCACATTTATTTCTTTTTTAATGTTTACTAAGCTATGTATGGAAATAACTAAATGAATCGACCTCTTGTCCCATCAGTAGACGAAGCAGCCGCAGCTCAGGTGCTGATGAGGAAATTTAAATTAGCGACAGCAAAAACACTGCTGTAGGCAAAAGTCCCAATTCCGTCTAACCAAATATTCCATTTTCTTTTTTTTTTTCTTATTTTATATCAGGTTACCTTTGTTTCTCAGTTTCCTTCCAGGCGGGAGTTGATGACGGTCCCAAAATGCGCTCCCCTTTCATCATTTGCTAAGTTTGCACATGTTAAATTTGTCTAAATGAATCAATTTATCCAGATTAGCGAGAGCGATTGCAGCGCTGTTCCAACGAGTGTTAAACGCAAACCATGATAAATGCAAGTTAAAGAATGCAGATTTCTAATTCACCGGCAGAAAGGCATTTATTTATTTATTTTTGTACATTTGGCAGCAGCAGGGCTGAACAGCCAAAGGCTTGTATGGCTCTCGCTGAGAAATGTTTCTCTGCCGGTCCTCCGGGGTACGGAGGAGTACGAGGCACTACGGGAGCGTGATTGACTCGCTCGTCTAGATCATTAGGTTATCAAATTAAACAGATCATTTCATACAGTAAAGCGTATCAACTCGAATCATGACTCAATGTGTCTTCTTTTCCCCCCCGTTTGGATTTTTCTGATCTCTTTGACACTCGTACGTAGTGTCGCATGAGCTATTTTGAGGAAAACGCCATGCTGTGGTATGTAAATAAATAAGTCAATAAGTAAATAAAAGGGGCACGGTGGCTTAGTGGTTTGCACGTTCGCCTCACACCGCCAGGGTCCGGGTTCGATTCCCGTCTCGGCCATGTGTGTGTGGAGTTTGTGCATGTTCTCCCCGTGTCTCAGGGGGTTTTTCTCCGGGTTCTCCGGTTTCCTCCCTCGGTCCAAAAACATTCACAGTAGGTTGATTGGCACCTTGGAAAATTGTCCCTAGTGTATGAATGTGTGTGTGAATGTGTGTGTGAATGTGTGCCCCGCAATGGGTTGGATGGGATGGATACCCAGAGACGCCTGAGATAGGCACAGGCTCCCCGTGACCCGAGGGAAGATCGGATAAAGCGGTAGAAGATGAATGAATAAATAAATACTTTGTTCCAGGTGGTTGAATATTAAAAAAAAAAACACACACACACAATCTTTTCCAATTCTGTGTTTATTCTGTGAATTTAAGAACGCTTAGCTTTACACTAGACGCTAGCATAGCTGCCGGGGTTTGTTGATTGTCGCTACACTTGTTTACAGAAGGGTGTGAAGTTATGAGTGCGACCTGTGGTAAAATGTTCACACGTGCCTTATTATACCGCGTCTTACTGTCAGGTAAATTGAGCTGTTATAAGTCGTAAAAGGTGGCAAGCAAAGAAAGCAAGAAAAGATGTGAGATTGTTTGTGTGTGTGTGTGTGTGTGTGTGTGTGTGTGTGTGTGTGTGTGTGTTGGGGGGGGGAAGGGGATTACAAGCCTGTAATCATTTTTGAGCAATTTAAGTTATATTTATTACTTCTATGCTAACATGGAGCTTGGCTTGTGGTACGTCCTCTGACACAACTGCTAATTAAGTACATCATGTTGCAGAGGAAGGTGTTAATTAGATAACACATAATCTATGAAACTCTAATGTGAATGATCTAAAATTCTAATTATATAAATACTATTTTTTTTTTCTCCTAGTATAGCTGTCAAAATAATGGATTATTGGTACTCTATTGATATTGATTCTGTTTTGGTAATGATGCATGACCAACATGTTATAAATACACTATTGAATACAGTATTATCTGTATATTTTATAAGTAGCCAGTAAACTATTGGCTTCTGAACGGCGTGGCCGGAGCTCTGTTGCTCTCGATTTAACCCTGTCGGAAGAAGGAAAGTAAAACAGAGTACATCCTCCAGGTTCTGAACTAATACACGATCAAATACTAGGGTATAATTTGTGACGGGGTGGGGCACGGTGGTTTAGTGCGTTCGCCTCACACCTCCAGGGTCGGGGTTTCGATTCCCGTCTCGTCCATGTGTGTGTGGAGTTTGCATGTTCTTCCCGTGCCTCAGGGGGTTTTTCTCCGGGTTCTCCGGTTTCCTCCCGGTTCTGGTTCTAAAACATGCACGGTAGGTAGGTTGATTGGCTCCTTGGAAAATTGTCCCTAGTGTTTGAATTGAGTGTGTGAATGTGTGTGTGTGTGTGTCCTGTGATGGGTTGGCATTCCATCCAGGGTGTATCCTGCCTTAATGCCCATAGACGATTTGAGATAGGCACAGGCTCCCCGTGACCCGAGGGAAGATCGGATAAAGCGGTAGAAAAGTGAAGAGTTTAGAAGAAGAATGAACGGAAGGGTGAAGAAGTGTCGGTTAGAGAGTGAATGAGGACCTGAATAAGGGGATGCCCGTGCGGCCTAGGGTGGTGGTGGTGGGTGGGGGTTAAGGGGTGAGGTGAGGTAGGCGTAAGAAGGAAAGAAGGAGGTTGATTGGGTAGTGGAGAAATTCCCGTCAATAATATGGGTGGAAGTTTAGTGGAAACTTGCAAGGTGTTAGAAGGATAAAGGAAGAATGGTGTGATAAGTGATGAATGAATGAATGAATGATAAAATGCAGGGGCAAGGTGGTTTAGTGGTCCTTGGTTTAGTGGTTAGCACGTTCGCCTCACACCTCCAGGGTTCCGGGTTTTCTATGATCTCCCGTCTGTGTGGCCGGTGTGTGTGTGGAGTTTGCATTGTTCTCCCCGTGCCTCGGGGGGTTTTTCTCCGGGTCCTCTGGTTTCCTCCCGGTCCAAAAACATGCACGGTAGGTTGATTGGCACCTTGGAAAAATTGTGTATGAATGTGAATGAATGTGTGTGTGTGTGTGTGTGTGAATGTGTGTGTGTGTGGTGTCCTTGATGAGAGTTGGCATTCCATCCAGCATCCAGGGTCTATCCTGCCTTAATGCCCATAGACGTCTGAGATAGTCACAGACTCCCCGTGACCCCGAGGGAGGGAAGATCGGATATATTTTTAGAGAATAGCGGTAGATGTAGAAGAATGAATGAATGAATGAATGAATGAATGAGATGAATGAAGAATTGAATTCTTGTAACGGCTTGGCTGAATATTTAATCTAATACATTAGATTAAGGAGGCCAAATGATATGGGAAACAGGTTTCCTGTGATATAATTGTTTTGATCTTTTCCAAAGATTGACAAAAATAATATCTGTAAATGAACAATACATACTGTATGGAATACTTGGTTGACTGAGCATAATTTTTTTCCAATGCCCACCTTTTTTTAGGGGGCTAGCTCCGTGGTTTTCGTGTGGATATGTGAGATGGAGTTGGGCTGGAAATGCTCCTGAAACTGTCAAGGGTAGTTAAATCGAGCTGCTAGACTCTGTGCTGGCGTGTTGTCGACTCTCCAATGCCTAATATGGAGTTACTCCAAAAAATTGCCTCTAAAGTTGGAGATTTATAAACTGCTAGCATGATTTTCTTTGAGACGATGTGGTTATTAATGTCATCGGGTTCATCCTGTAGTAATAATTCACCTTCGGAAGAAGAAGAAGAGAACGAGATAAGGGTTGCTCGGTGTGTCAAAACGTTTAAAGTGATTTCTTCGCTTTGATCGGCGCTAATTAAATAGAATTATTTGAAATGTACTGCGATGGATATGTATTTTTTATTATTATTATTATTATTATTATTATCCACCATCAGCCGCCATCACACGACTGTCACTAATGTCTGTGTGGTCATGTCTGTGTGGAGTTTGCATGTTCTCCCCGTGCCTCAGGAGGTTTTTCTCCGGGTTCTCCGGTTTCCTCCCGGTCCAAAAACATGCACGGTAGGTTGATTAGCACCAAAAATTGTCCCTAGTGTATGAATGTGTGTGTGTGAATGTGAGTGTGTGAATGTGTGTGTGAGTGTGTGTGTGTGAGTGTGTGTGCCCTGCGATGGGTTGGCATTCCATCCAGGGTGTATCCTGCCTTAATGCCCATAGACGCCTGAGATAGGCACAGACTCCCCGTGACCCGAGGGAAGATCAGATAAAGCGGTAGAAGATGAATGAACTAATGAATGAATGAATGACAAAATACAAGACTTTTTTTGTTACGGAGCAAAACACTCATCTCAGTCCATTCTTCACTTTGGAAAGAACACTTTGCCTAGACAAGACCAGGATGAGGCATCATCTTCCATGCTTTAATTCGAATGTTGTCCAATCCTTTGCATGGTTGTTTATCATAGTCTCCGGCTTCTTATTCATTCATTCATTCGTTCATCTTCTACCGCTTTATCCGATCTTCCCTCGGGTCACGGGGAGTCTGTGCCTATCTCAGGCGTCTTGGGCATTAAGGCAGGATACACCCTGGATGGAATGCCAACCCATCGCAGGACACACTCACACACACATTCATACACTAGGGACAATTTTTCCAAGGAGCCAATCAACCTACCGTGCATGTTTTTGGACCAGGAGAGGAAACCGGAGAACCCGGAGAAGAGGAAACCTGGAGAAAAAAACCTCCATGAGGGGTGAGAGAAAAAGGACACGGGGAACGAGGAGCAACAAGAGAGAACATGCACAAACTCCACACACACACATGGCCGAGACGGGAATCGAACCCGGACCCTGGCGGTGTGAGGCGAACGTGCTAACCACTAAGCCGCCGTGCCTGATGCTTCTTACTCAGATTAAGTGTTTTTGTTTTTTTTTTTTTCCATGTGCATCTTTCATTGTTATTTCGTTTTTGTTTTTGTAATATCTTTTTCATGCCCGTATTAAAGGACCTTTAGACGTGCACCTGCTCCTACTTAGACCAGCACTGTGATTTACACCTGATGCCGTGTACACTCTTTTTTTTAATGGTTATCTAAATGAAAAAAAAATGTTGTTTAAAAGTGGCAGTAAATCATGGATTTAAGTACTGGAAAGGAAAAATACATCGTTTGTTTTGTTTTTTTTCCCCCACCACTGTGTTTTACATAACCAGGAAAAAAAAAGCAAAAAAAAGCAAATTTTTTTGCAGCAAAACCCCGTCGCCTAGAAAGGAGGTTCGATTAGAATAAAGAAGTTGGCATCATAACGCATACGTCTCACCCAACAGATATTCCGTCTCAATTATGGCGTGGTATAGACACTGCACAGTACGGCATATCCCAGAGAAGTTCATCAATCTTAGCAGCAGCCATCCAGTGAAACAAAGTAAGGCAAATTCTTTTTTTTTTCTTTTTTTTTTTTTTTGCATTTAATTAATGCAGCAGTCGTGTTACTGCTGCTCAGCATCTTTCCATTGCCAGTGCAGAGAACTAATATTCATCTGTGCCGTACAACCGCAGAACAAGAAGGAGAGATTAAGTGAAGAGCAGAGGGATGAGAACAGCAGGGATCTGCAAACTTTGTGATGAATGTTTAAGTTTGGCACCGATGATGGATGAGGAGCGAATGGTGTTTGTCACAGTCGCAGCGCTCTTCTTTCTTTCTTTCTTCCTTTCTTTCTTTCTTTTTTTTCTTTTTTTTTTTTTTTTTTTTTCTTTTCTTCTTTTCTTTCTTCTTCTTCTTTCTTTTTTTCTTTTTTTTTGTTTAAAGGACTTCCTATCCATTCTACAGTGCTAACGCAGCACACGTACCCTAGCATGCTTAACACGTCTGCGCCATTAAAGCCGCCGCTTGCTCTCGTTTGCGGCTGAGTAATGTGGAATGTGGAAAAGTGTTATTAAGGTTTTATATGTTTAATCAGCTGGACAATAGTGAGCAAATGCATGACTTGCAGAACTATGCTAGCAGCTAGCTAAGCCACATTCATTCATTCATTCATTCATTCATCTTCTACTGCTATATCCGATCTCTATTTCCCTCGGGTCATGGGGAGTCTGTGCCTATCTCAGGCGTCTATGGGCATTAAGGCAGGATACACCCTGGATGGAATGCCAACCAATCACAGGACACACACACACTCACATGCACACACATATTCAAACACCGGGGACAATTTCCCAAGGTGCCAATCAACCTGCACGTGAATGTTTTTTTTTTTTTTTTTTTTTTTTTTTTTTTTTGGACCGGGAGGAAACCGGAGAACCCGGAGAAAAACCCCCTGAGGCACGGAGAGAACATGCAAACGCCACACACACATACACAGTGGCACATTATGGTACATTGAAAACATGCAATTAATCACGAGTCAACGTCTTCGTCTAATAGTGCAATAGTCGTGCAATTAATTGCGATTGACTTTGACTGTCCTAATATATAATATATATATACAGACGTGGACAAAATTGTTGGTACCCTTTGGTCAATGAAAGAAAAAGTCACAATGGTCACAGAAATAACTTTAATCTGACAAAAGTAATAATAAATAAAAATTCTATAAATGTTAACCAATGAAAGTCAGACATTGTTTTTCAACCATGCTTCAACAGAATTATGTAAAAAAATAAACTCATGAAACAGGCATGGACAAAAATGATGGTACCCCTAGAAAACACAGAAAATAATGTGACCAAAGGGACATGTTAATTGAAGGTGTGTCCACTAATTAGCATCACAGGTGTCTACAACCTTGTAATCAGCCATTGGGCCTATATATATGGCTCCAGGTAATCACTGTGTTGTTTGGTGATATGGTGTGTACCACACTCGACATGGACCAGAGGAAGCAAAGGAAAGAGCTGTCTCAAGAGATCAGAAAGAAAATTATAGACAAGCATGTTAAAGGTAAAGGCTATAAGACCATCTCCAAGCAACTAGATGTTCCTGTGAGTACAGTTGCACATATTATTCAGAAGTTTAAGATCCATGGGACTGTAGCCAACCTCCCTGGACGTGGCCGCAGGAGGAAAAATGCCGCAGGAGGAAAATGATGACAAATCTAAGAGACGGATAATCCGAATGGTAACAAAAGAGCCTAGAAAGACTTCTAAAGAGATTCAAGGTGAACTTCATGCTCAAGGAACATCAGTGTCAGATCGCACCATCCGTCGTTGTTTGAGCCAAAGTGGACTACATGGGAGACGACCAAGGAGGACACCATTGTTGAAAACGAATCATAAAAAAGCAAGACTGGAATATGCCAAACTACATGTTGACAAGCCACAAAGCTTCTGGGAGAATGTCCTGTGGACAGATGAGACAAAAATCGAAGTTTTTGCCAAGGCACATCAGCTGTATGTTCACAGACGAAAAAATGAAGCATATCAAGAAAAGAAAAAGAACACTGTCCCTACTGTGAAACATGGAGGAGGCTCTGTTATGTTCTGGGGCTGCTTTGCTTTGCTGCGTCTGGCACAGGGTGTCTTGAATCTGTGCAGGGTACAATGAAATCTCAAGACTATCAAGGAATTCTAGAGAGAAATGTACTAGCCAGTGTCAGAAAGCTTGGTCTCAGTCGCAGGTCATGGGTCTTGCAACAGGACAATGACCCAAAACACACAGCTAAAAACACCCAAGAATGGCTAAGAGGAAAAAATTGGACTATTCTAAAGTGGCCGTCTATGAGCCCTGACCTCAATCCTATTGAGCATCTTTGGAAGGAGCTGAAACATGCAGTCTGGAAAAGGCACCCTTCAAACCGGACACAACTGGAGCAGTTTGCTCATGAGGAGTGGGCCAAAATACCTGCTGAGAGGTGCAGATGTCTCATTGACAGTTACAGGAAGCGTTTGATTGCAGTGATTGCCTCAAAAGGTTGCGCAACAAAATATTAAGTTAGGGGTACCATCATTTTTGTCCATGCCTGTTTCATGAGTTTATTTTTTTACATAATTCTGTTGAAGCATGGTTGAAAAACAATGTCTGACTTTCATTGGTTAACATTTATAGAATTTTTATTTATTATTACTTTTGTCAGATTAAAGTTATTTCTGTGACCATTGTGACTTTTTCTTTCATTGACCAAAGGGTACCAACAATTTTGTCCACGTCTGTATATATATATATATATATATATACCTAATCAACCTACCGTGCATGTTTTTTTTTGGACCATTGGAAACCGGCGAACCCGGAGAAAAACCCCCAGAGGCACGGGGAAAACATGCAAACTCCACACACACATGGCCGAGACGGGAATCAAACCCGGACCCTGGCGACCTGTGGCGGTGTGAGGCAAACGTGCTAGCCACTAAACCAAGGACTGAAAATCAAGGGCTTTATAGAAGTAAATAACTAACAGCGAATAAAATCAGTGCATTATATGTATCTTATGATTAATTTGTTTGCAGTCCAACATTCTGTAGTTTGGAAAGTAAGCGTTAAGTTACATCACATTGTTGCTTTTACGTAATTAAATGCATGAGCCAGCTGATGAACATTAGCATTATTATTACTGTTATTATTATTATTATGAGGATTATTATTAACCAGACTTATTGCTTATCGCAAAGGCGCTAAAAAAAGCTAATGTTCTCCGTTGAGTTTGTGCAGATCGAACAAATATAAGGAACAATACCGAATATAACGACCAATTTTAAATAAGGAGGCCAAAAGAGAAAGAGAGAGAGAGAGAGAGAGAGATCGAGAGAGAGAGAGAGAGAGATATAGAGAGAGAGAGAGAGAGAGAGGAGAGAGAGAGATATCAGCTTAATAAAAAGAGTAGAGGAGGATGACAAGCGAACGAGTGAGGTCGAGAGGAATCGGATGAAGCAAACGGGTAGGGGAGCGCAAATGTTAAAGTACATTTATAGCACGTCTATGAAGGGAGTATTAAAAAGTAGGAGGATTCGAAATAAGGGGGAAAAGGATGACAGAAGGAGAGGAAAATGAGATAGGGAGAGAGGGAGAGAGAGGTGTTAACCTTGAGCGAGCTCATCCATTATAGTGAGGTTGCTACTCTCTCTGTCACACTGTCAGAGATACGCCACCTCTACAGCACAGAAAAGGTCACCTACAACTCCGCTCGACTCCAGACAGCCACCACACACGGGCTGCGCATGCCACGTCAGACATAATTACTCATTCACGTTACACAGGCCGGCCTTCTGCATAGGCCAGAAAAAAAAAAAAAAAAAAAAAAAAACATGTGCATGATGAACTCCTCGGTGGAGCGGAGAAAATAATTTGAAGGTTAAAAGTGATGTAATGATGTGATGATTTCTCTCTCTCTCTCTCTCTCTTTGTGGATGCATTTAAAATCCTGCATTAAATCCTATTTGCTATCACGTTCGCCTCACACCGCCAGGATCCGGGTTCGATTCCCGTCTCGGCCATGTGTGTGTGTGGAGTTTGTGCATGTTCTCCCCGTGCCTCAGGAGGTTTTTCTCCGGGTTCTCTGGTTTCCTCCCGGTCCAAAAACATGCACGGTAGGTTTGATTGACACCTTGGAAAATTGTCCCTAGTGTATGAATGTGTGTGTATGAGTGTGTGTGTGTGTGTCCTGCGACGGGTTGGCATTCCATGCTGGGTGTATCCTGCCTTAATGCCCGGTGACCCGAGGGAAGACCGAGAGGGAAGATCGGTTTTTTATGAATAAAGCAGTAGAATGAACGGGAAACAACCAAGGGGTGAAGAATTGAAAGGTGCACGGTGGCTAAGTGGTTAGAAGCACCAAGTGGTTAGCACGTTCGCCTCACACCGCCAGGGTCCGGGTTCGATTCCCGTCTCAGCCATGTGTATGTGTGTGTGTGTGGAGTTTCCATGTTCTCCCCGTGCCTCAGGGGTTTTTTCTCCAGGTTCTCCGGTTTCCTCCCCGGTCCAAAAAAACATGCACGGTAGGTTGATTGGCACCTTGGAAAATATAGCGGTCAAAGATGAATGAATGAATGTTTGCTATCAGTATTAGATGACATAAGCATCCTTTAAAACTACTGCAGGATTTTCTCAGTATTAAAATAAATAAATAATGAAATTAAATTACAGCAGGATCCCACGAAGATTGCAATCAAGTAACCAGAGCAAAGCTGACCTCCTCCTAAGCTGACTGATGCTGCTGGCCTTATTTTTTTATTTATTTATTTTTTTTCCCCTACAGCTCCGAGGATGAGCTAAAGCCTCCCCGGGACTCACAAATCCTCGGCTGTCAGCCTGAACCCTTTGACTCGCATACGTCTCGTTTATTATTATCATTTGAGGCCGCAAATTAGTGACACTCACACCAGGATGTCTCTGACGTGGTCTGATCGAAGGTCAGAGCGAACGCTCGTGGCTGAGACGTTTTAATTCAGTGCCGCATTGAAGATTTTTATTCGTTCGTTCGTCTTCTACGAGTTCTCTCTCTCTCTCTCTTTCGGGTCGCGGGGGAACCTGTGCCTATCTCAGGCGTCTTCGGGCGTCAAGGCAGGACACACCCTGTATGGAATGCCAACCCATTGCATGGCACACACACACACGCACTCATATTTACATAATAGGGACAATTTTTCCAAGGAGCCAATCAACACCTACCATGCACTGGGAGAACTTGCAAACTCCACACACACACACACACACACACACACACATAGCAAAGGCCAGAATCGAACCTCCAATGCTGGAGGTGTGAGGCGAACGCGCTAACCGCTAAACCGCGGTGCCCTGGTTCATATTATTTATTATTTATTTATTTATTTATTTATTTATTTATTTATTTATTTATTTATTTATTTATTTTTTATTTATTTAGTCCAATTTTAGTCTAATTAAATAATTTTGTTTTATGATTGATTTTTTTTTAACTCTCGTTGTATTTTGTGCAAATATGCATATTTAAAAATTGCCAGAAATTATTAAAAAAAAAAAGAACAAATATATTTCACTTTAAAAAAATAACGTATATAAAATAAATAAAACCAAAAATGAACATATCGACCGTGCAGGATTTTCTCACTATTAAAAATAAAAAAAGGTTTTATAATGAAATTAAAACAAGTCGTACCCTGGTGCATGGTTTTTATTTATTTATTTATTTATTGTGCATTTTTTTTTACATTTTTTTTAACATTATACAGAATGATTTCCCAACCACATATATTTGAATGTAACGCTAAACATTGCAATGTTTATTTTTTGTTTAATTGATGAAAAAAAATGATTGAAACAATATGGATCAAACTTGGAATAATTGAAATAAATATCTCCAAAAATAAATAAAATAAATAATAAATAAATAAATAAATAAAAACACGGACGCGCTCTGGTGAGACGGCGCATTCTACGTCCTACATCTGATTTCCCCAGATGCGTAAAAGCGATTGATCCGTGGAATTATTCAATCGCTCCGGATGTCATATCGCTGCCAAGTCTCTCTTTGCTTGCATCCTTTTTTTGTTTACTTGCTGTTATTTTTGATACCCACAAAGAACCCACATAAAAAAAAACCCACACCAACACTTTGTAACAGTGGTCTTAATGAAGTACATCTGGTCTTCACACCCTCCCACTCAGCAAGTGTACCACTGTGTTTCATTTCATTAAACCCCTGTGATCTGTCTGATTATCCACTGCAAATGGTTCCCTGCTTCTGTTTTTTTATTCAACATCATTGTTAGTTCTTATACCATGTGTCCGAAAATATGCCGAGTGAGGTTGTGTGTCTAATCCACATTTATATATATATATATATATATATATATATATATATATATATATATATATAGTGGTTAGCACGTTTCGCCTCACACCTCCCAGGGTCCGGGTTCGTTGATTCTCGTCTCGGCCATGTGTGTGTGTGGAGTTTGTGCATGTTCTCCCCGTGCCTCAGGGGGTTTTTCTCTGGGTTCTCCGGTTTCCTCCCCGGTCCAAAAACATGCACGGTAAGTTTAGGTTGATTGGCACCTTGGAAAATTGTCCCTAGTGTATGAATGTGTGTGTGAATGTGAGTGTGTATGTGTGTGTGTGTGTGTGTTTGTGTGTGTGTGTGTGTGTGTGTTTGTCCTGCGATGGGTTTGGCTTCCATCCAGGGTGTATCCTGCCTTAATGCCCATAGACGCCTGAGATAGGCACAGACTCCCCTGTGACCCGAGGGAAGATCGGATAAAAAGATCGGATAGAGATGAAAATAGAAGATGAATGAATGTATATATATATATATATATACATGCATGGAGTTATCTCCCCCCCCCCCCCTCCCCCCCCAGCTGACCTGGATGGACTAGATACAAAACCTAAACCTCAACTTATCTTGCTCTGTTTCGTTTACCACGCAGAAATCCGCTCTTTCTTCCGTTGGAAGCTGGAACGATAGAAACGACCCCACCAAGTCACATTACAACCCGCGCCGTCCTCTATTACCTCCCCCCTCCGTTACTCTGTCTCTCATCAGCCCTTCATTCTGCTCTGAGAAGAACAGGTGGCTGAAAGGCTGAGAGACGGCACCTTGGAGACGGCAAAGAGCTCATCGCAAACGCCCGGTTCTCAGCACTCTGTCGCGTGTTTTTATCCCGGAAGGGGAGGAGCTTTCATTATGTCATTTATTTATTTACATACGTTATCGATCCCGTGAGGGGAATTTTGAGGGAAAGAGTTTAGGGTCAGCCATGATACAAGCATGGTACTCTGTAGCTCAGTGGGTTAAGGCGCTGGGCTACTGAAGGTTGGAAGGTCGGGGGTTTGAGTCCCGGTCCTTGTACAAGGCCCTTAGTCCTCAAAAAGCTCCAGGGGGCACCGTATCATGGCTGACCCTGTGCTCTGACCCTGGTTTCCAAAAAAAAGCAAACTGGGATATGCGTAGAAGGAATTTATTTATTTATTTATTTCAAAGAGTATTTTATACCTAAGGAGGTGATAGTTTAGTGATTTGGTGGTAGATTGCAGGTTCAAATCCCACCACCACCATTGCCAATAGTGGGCCCTTGGACAAGGCCCATAACCGCTTAGTTGTAAGGATAAGGGTGTCTGCAAAATGTAGACTCTGGGCCTCTCCATTCTTCCCATTGTTATAATAGTCAAGAACATATATTCATATTTGATATCAAACATCGAAGACAAACACCCCCCCCTCCCCCCCCCGCACCCCCTTCCCCTTCCGCCCAACACACACACATGCCAGATGTGTATATAAAAGACGTGCAGTGGGTTCCGGCCGAAGAGACTAATAAGGAAGTTGTTTCATTAGCCGGCTCACGCGCTCCGCGAGTTCCATTAGCAACACAAAAGACACAAAAGAATTATAAATACACATGTGTTTGTTGCTTGCTGGTCGTTTTCTTTTTTCTTTCTTTCTTTCTTTTATTTTTTTTTTAAATCCGGCTCTTCACTTCTTCCGAAAAGGATTATCTAAGACAAGAGTTAGTGTCCAGAGAGAGAGAACAGTTCAAACATCCAACCAGCAATTAAAGCAGAGACTGTAGAATAAGGGAGTATGAGTGTGCATATGTGTGTGTGTGTGTGTGTGTGTGTGTGTGTGTGTGTGTGTGTGTTCTTCTAATTGGGCTGGCATGTCACTGCATCGCTCTCTCCTTCTGTCTTTCTATCACACACACACACACACACACACACACACACACAACACAAACGTTGCATACTCCAATGCTCAATTAGTCTCGGCCGATCAGTGGCCCAATGTAGTGTCTCAGTGACTGGCTTGCCCTCGTGTGTGTGTGTGATTAATCAGGAGTCATCTTCCAATTAGTGCTCCAGTAATTAGGACTGACAAACACGAGGTGATGGCAGCGGCGCTACGATGCAGCAAAAAAAAACAAACAAAGAAGCCGAGCAAACAGAAACAATCAAAAGGTGGAAGAGGGAAAAAGGATCGGATATACATGTGTGTGTGTGTGTGTGTGTGTGTGTGTGTGTTGTGTGCATTGCATGTTTAGGCTTCGTATGTTGTGTGGGAAAAAAAAATGAAAAAAACTGTGTTTGACGCCACTTCGGAGACTACTGAATTGTGACAGCTTCGAGAGACCTGAGTGTTATCCTTCGGCATCTCATATTGCTCTGGCCAGTAAGTAAATAAAATGAAAAAAAAAAATACACACACACACACACACACCACACACACACACAACACACACACACACACACACGACCTTCGACCTTCCTACTCTCCGGATCTTGGCTAGATCACGGATGATAACTGGGGCTTCTCAGAAAGTCTCTCTCTCTCTCTCAGTACACACAGTCTTTCTTTGTGTGTGTGTGGTGTGTGTGTGTGTGGTGTGTGGTGTGTGTGTTGTGTGTGTGTGTTACTGTGTTGTCTTAGGCAGCCCTGCTCGGTGACTCGAGGAGAGTGTCATTTCTCAGGTTGTTCCCGGCGGCTTGGCGTTGGGCTGTGGAGAGCAGAATGGAATGTTTGAAACAGACTGTTCAATTAGGCGCGTGCTGCTGTGAAATTGCCTCCAAACGATAAGCCTTTATTATTTCTGCTGCCGTGCCCAGAGCTGTGCATCACAACCCACACACACACCACACACACACACACACACACCACAATTCGACATTCCTCTCTCTATCTCTCTCTCATCTCTTTAACAATCACACACACACTCTGAAAAACAACAAAAAAGGCTTTTTAAAAGTCAAATCTGTGATTAATCACCACCTCACTAATCACACTTTTTTTTTGCTCATCGATATCAACAACCACAACTCCTCCATCCAACCCCCCCCCCCAATATACGCCGTATATGTCCCTGCTTAGATGGACAGCGTGGGAGTCACGTATCGCTTTGCTAAAGGTTAAAGAAAAAAGAGCGGAAAGGAATTGGAAAGGAAAAAGAGAGCGGAATCGTAATCAAAGATAAGAGAATCCATGTGCACTTATTTCTCTCAGATCTTGCTTCACATAAGAGGAACACTGCAATTAGTCAAGAAATGGCGCCGGCGAAAGAGGGTGGCTGGGGGATCTCTCTCTCTTCGCTCTCTCGTGTCTCTGCGTTCCTTTCATTGGTTTCTAGGAAGCTCCCATCTCGGTCGAGAGTCGGATTCTCGAGCCCGGAGACTTGATAAGAGGGGAAAGTCGAAATTGGGTGTGTTTAAAGCTTCCACTAAGCTGTGCAACATTCCAACACTTTATCTCCATCCCACAAGTGAAAACAGCTCCCCCCAAAACAAAAAAATATCGATATCAACAACCCACAACTCCTCCATCCAACCCCCCCCCCCCCAATATACGCCGTATATGTCCCTGCTTAGATGGGAAACAGCCCCGTGGGAGTCACGTATCGCTTTGCTAAAGGTTAAAGAAAAAAAAGAGCGGAAAGGAAAAAAAAAGAGAGAGGAGAGAGAGAGAGAGAGAGCGGAATAAAGAAATAAGATGAGGCTACACATGTGCAATTATCTGCAGACTATGTGTGGCTTGCACAATGAAGAGGAACACTGCAATTAGTCAAGAAATGGCGCTCGGCGAAAGAGGGTGTGGGGGAGTCTCTCTCTCTCTCTCTCTCTCTCGCTCTCGTGCCTGATCTCTCTCTCTCGTTCTGTCTCACCTTCTCCGTGTGAGTCAGGTGCCTCCCACTCGAGCGAAGAGGGCAGAGGGAGATGCTGGGTAAGCCTTCCGACACTCACGTGGTGTGTTAACAGTTCCACACTTTTCTTCCAGCATTCACATTTTTTTTTTCTTTTTTTTTTGCCACATTTGAGTGACTTCCAATTTTCCTTTGTTTGAATTGAAGCATAATTCCATATCGGATATATATTCAAATGCACACTCGAATGACTGTCCTATTACCCCAATCTATACTTCATTCATTCATTCATTCATTCATCTTCTACCGCTATATACAATCTTCCCTCGGGGTCACGGGAGATCTGTGCCTATCTCAGGTGTCTATGGGTCAATTCAGCCTCCCATGGACGGAATCAGTCACCCTTACCGCAGGATTCACCCAGACCTGGATCCACGGGAGTCTGTGCCTATCCAGGTGGCCAACCCATCGCATTAAGGCAGGATACACCTACACGGGGGTGGTCAAAGAATGGGACAACCCATCACAACAGGGGGCAAACCACACACACATCACAAACACATTGCACATCGAATTCATACCCGGTAGTGGACAATTTTAATGGACCGTCAAGGGGTAAACGGGGTCACTCCCGGACCTATCCCAAGGGGGGAACCCGTGAGTTTTTGAGACCGGGGTGAGGAACCGGGAAAAACCAGGAGGAAAAACCATCAAAGGCACGGCACAAGAGGGACCCATCAATGGCCGAGTACGGGACATCGACACGCGGAATGCCCGAATCGACCCGGACACGGTGTGAACCCGGTGTGAGGCGAACGTGCTAACCACTAATCCACCGTGCCCCTTCTATACTTCCATTATTACCCAATTATTATATTATTATTATTATTATTATTATTTTTGTTCGTAGAGCGCGTTTAACAGTATGTCTCAAAGCAGTTTTATACAGATAATACAGTGCGGATGAAAAGGATTGTTCTTTATAGTTGTGAGATCAGACTGAACGGAGAACACATCCTCATCTGGGTGTCCGTTTATTACAGATAAAGGAGGTCGAGGGCTGCAGTGATGGTGATCAGTTGCTATGCAAACCGTAATCCTGGGTTAGTGTAGCAGAGTGTCGACATTAAAGACGATCCAGCCGTACAACTCCTGTGTGAAACAAGTGACCGTCCACTGACCCTCATCTTAATTTACTATAACAAGTCACTTTATATTATTATATAAACACATACAATTAAAGCACAATAGTGTTACGATGAGGAAGGAGGTAGTGTTTTTTCTTCTTCTTCTTCTTCTACTTCTAATAGTAATAATAATAATAATAATAATAATAATAGTAGTATTATTATTAGTATAATATTATTATAATAGTATTATAATATTTCGTAGTATTGTTATTATAACTAATTTATATTTTATTATTTAATTATAATGAATAATTACATTATAATTAATTACATATTATTATTATTATTATTATTATCATCATTACTATTATTATCAACATCAACACAATATATATTAATTATATTATTATTATTATTATTATTATTATATTATTATTATTATATTATTATTATTATTATATTATTATTATTATTATTATTATTATTATTATTATTGTTATTATTATTATTATTATGTCAGCACTGGCTGTAAAATGACTATTTATATCACTCTAAGCAGGCACTCCGAAATTTTCCTACTTTACATTATTGATATTAATTTATTATAAAAGGTAACTTTATACAATTAAAGCACAATAGTGTTACGATGAGGAAGGGTTGCACTGTTTTTTATTCTATCCTCTTGTTCTTCTTCTTCTTATAATAATACTACTGCGACTACGACTACAACTAATAATAATATAAAAGCAATAAACAATATAAAAATAATATTAATAATTACAGTATAAATAATTACATATTAAGAACAGCAGCAACTACAACAACAACACAATAATAATAATAATAATAATAATAATAATATAATTATTATTATTATTATTATTATTATGTCAGCACTGGGCTATAAACGTGTAAAAGTGTTGAAAAAGTCATATATGCATGTGTGTATATTTTAAACATATATGTGTAATGTATATATAACGGAGATGGTGCTTTGGTGAAATGTGTGTGTGTGTGTGTGTGTGTGTGTGTGAGTGAGAGAGAGAGAGATCACTATTGTGATCTCGCGTATATAAGCACAGATTGCCCTTTGCTCCAATACTGTGGTAGCATCATCATCTGACAGTGAAAAATTTCTGTCCTTAAGGCCCCAAGTGGAGACAATGAAATTGTGTGTGTGTGTGTGTGTGTGTGTGTGAGAGAGAGAGAGAGTTAAGGCCTAATTAATATCTGAACCATTTACCAGAATAACTTTTGGAATTTTTCCTTGCACAGGTTTTTTTTTGGGGGGGGGGAATGAAATGTTTTACAAATCAATAAAACAACCAGTTTATGTTCTGAACGAGTGTAGTACTCCCTAATTAAGACTTTGTGGGACAGACAGTCGGAGATAGAGAGAAAGAGAACGACAAGGAGTGGATAGAGGGATGTAAAAAAATGGTGATTGATGAATGTGGTTTGAATTTCTTGGCTCTTTGCTGTCCTTTTTATCTGCCCGTTCCTACGCACTTCCAGTTCTGTATCTGCTTCGCTTTCCTGCTGATGGAGCTGAAATTGTGTGTGTGTGTGTGTGTTGGTGTGTGTGTGTGTGTGTGTGTGTGTGTGTGTCTACCATTCAATATTGTGATTTAATCTACTCTTTGGAGGAGATTAAAATCAATCAAAACAAATCTGTTATTTATGCATCTTCAGATTTATTTACCTTTTCATACATGATTATAAACATATTTAATATAAGTAAGGAAAAAAAAAAATAATATATATATATATATATATATATAATAAATAAAAGAATCTATTTCATCTGAATGTCTTATTTCATAAATATAGGTTTATGTTATTTTGCTATTTAATTATATATCACTCTAAACTATATATATATATATATATATATATATATATATATATATATATATATATATATATTCATTCGTTCATTCATCTTCTACCGCTATATGCGATCATCTTTTCCCTTCCCTCAGATTGGGAAACCGGAGAACCTGAACCTGAGGAGAAAAAACCCCCTGAGGCACGGGGAGAACATGCAAACTCCACACACACATAGCCGAGACCCATGCGGTGTGAGGCAAACGTGCTAACCACTAAGCCACCGTGCCCCCATAATGTAAACAAACAAACAAACAAAAAAACAAACAAAAAAAAAACACACATTTCTTTTTCTAGAAACCATATTTCGCTTAGTCATTGATTATACATTATTGTCCAAATTATCTATTATCTATTTCTTCTTCTATTCTTCATTATAAAATTGAAAATTGTGATTCTAACATTTTTATGTGTGTGTGTGTGTGTGTGTGTGTGGGTGTGTGTGTGTGTGTGTGCGCTCTTACAAATACTGTGATTCTCACACAATCCACTTTGTCAGCAAAATTGGGGGCAGTGTGTGTGGAGTTTGCATGTGTTCTCCCCGTGCCTCAGGGGGTTTTTCTTCAGGTTCTCCGGTTTCCTCCCGGTCCAAAAACATATACGGTAGGTTGATTGGCACCTTGGAAAAATTGTCCCTAGTGTGTGAATGTGTGTGTGTGTGTGTGCCCTGCAATGGGTTGGCATTCCATCCAGGGTGTATCCTGCCTTAATGCCCTTAATGCCCATAGACGCCTGAGAAAGGCACAGACTCCCCGTGACCCGAGTGAAGATCGGATAAAGCGGTAGAAGATGAATGAAATGAATGAATAATGAATAATTATTCTTATTATTTTGTATCTTGTATTTTGTGTTTAACCTGAAAAAAAAACAAACAAATTGGGATGCACAGACATTTGGGATGTATTTGTATTTGGGATGTGCATCGCCATCACTGAGGCCGACGCGATTCATATCTTACACTTACAGCAGACTTACAACTCAGCAATTAGGTCAAGGGTTAAGGGCCACAATCAAGGGCCCCCTAGTGGCAGCTTGGTGGTGGTGGTGGGATTTGAGTCCAATGCCTTAACTACCGAGGTGCTACTTCCCTATGTCGTGCTGCGTAGCCAACGATACGACTCACTGATGGTAAAAATGAAATGTCTGAATATTTATATGAGGGGCACGGTGGTTTAGTGGTTAGCACGTTCGCCTCACACCGGCAGGGTCCGGGTTCGATTCCCGTCTCGGCCATGTGTGTGTGGAGTTTGCATGTTCTCCCCGTGCCTCAGGGGTTTTTTCTCCGGGTTCTCCGCTTTCCCCCCGGTCCAAAAACATGCACGGTAGGTTGATTGGCACCTTGGAAAATTGCCCCTAGTGTGTGAATGTGTGTGTTTGTGCCCTGTGATGGGTTGGCATTCCATCCAGGGTGTATCCTGCCTTAATGCCCATAGACGCCTGAGATAGGCACAGGCTCCCTGTGACCCGAAGGGAAGATCGGATATAGCGGTAGAAGATGAATGAATGAATGAATGAATATTTATATGACTCGTGATTCAATTCCGATTCGATTCGAACACAATGATTCAGTACAAACAAACATAAGATTCAGGGTGTTTGATTTCTTTGGTTCAGCGAATCATACATTTACTTAAGTGCTTTCTGACTTGTAATTCAGGACCTTTGTGTTTGATGAAATAAACTTTAATTTATATTTATTTATATTTATTTATAACTTTTATTTATTTTGGAGACCCCCCCTTCCCGGTTCTGTCTCCAGGACGGTGCAGCTCTACCTCTACCTCTCTTCATTGATATTCCGTGAGACTCCCGGCACGCACACACACACACACACACTCACTCTCCGTCGTGTCTCCGTCGTACATCATTTTTATGTGTGCCGAGAACGCACTCGAGAAACAGATTAGCGAAGAGAAATCAATCTGTATAGAAAAATATTGATTATACATTATTGACCACACATTCTTTCTAATAGTTATTATAGAAACGTTGAAAATGTGTTTAAAATGATGAATTGTGATATGAATGACAAAACATGTGTACATTTTCCAGCTTCTGGACGCTGTTTTTTACCTCACATTTAGCGTTTTTAAGGTAACGGCATGAGTAGTGTCCAGCAATAATGTAAACATTCATTCATTCATTCGTCTTCTATCGCTTTATCCGATCTTCCCTCGGGTCACGGGGAGTCTTTGTCTATCTCAGGCGTCTATGGGCATTAAGGAAGGATACACCCTGGATGGAATGCCAACCCATCGCAGGACACACACGCACACTCACACACACATTCACACACTATGGACAAGGTGCCAATCAACCTACCGTGCATGTTTTTGGACCGGGAGGAAACCGGAGAACCCGGAGAAAAAACCCCGGAGAGGCACGGGGAGAACATGCAAACTCCACACACACACACATAGCCGAAACGGGATTCGAACCCGGACCCATGCGGTGTGAGGCGAGCGTGCTAACCACTAAACCACCATAATGTAAACAAACAAACAAAAAAACACACATTTCTTTTTCTAGAAACCATATTTTGCTTAGTCATTGATTATACATTATTGGCCAAATTATCTATTAGCTATTTCTTCTTCTAGGGGGCACGGTGGCGTAGTGGTTAGCACGTTCGCCTCACACCGCCAGGATCCGGGTTCGATTCCCGTCTCGGGAATGTGTGTGTGGAGTTTGCATGTTCTCCCCGTGCCTCAGGGGGTTTTTCTCCGGGTTCTCCGGTTTCCCCCGGTCCAAAAACATGCACGGTAGGTTGATTGGCACCTTGGAAAATTGTCCCTAGTGTATGAATGTGTGTGTGTGTGTGTGTGTGTGTGTGTGTGTGTGTGTGTGTGTGCCCTGCGATGGGTTGGCATTCCATCCAGGGTGTATCCTGCCTTAATGCCCATAGACGCCTGAGATAGGCACAGGCTCCCCGTGACCCGAGGAAGATCGGATAAAGCGGTAGAAGATGAATGAATGAATGAATGAATGAATATTTCTTCTTCTATTCTTCATTTTTATGTGTGTGTGTGTGTGTGTGTGTGTGTGCGCTCTTACATATGCCTGTGTCTAGCCATATCTCTTTAAATGCATGAAGAAGGGTTTGTGAAGGCTCTCACATCTGTTCCTTAGCGGGACAGTCGGACTGGAAAATGAACTCGAGTCTTTTTTTTTTTTTTCCCCTCAGCCCGAGTGTGAGGAGTCTGAGGGAGGTAGCATGCGCATCATCAGAGAGTGAATTTCACTCACTGGAGTGGAACGGCTTGGACAGCGGAGTGCGTTTTGTCACTCAAGACGCGCCCGCAGAGCCGAAATGAGGGAATCTGTGTTTTGTTTCATGTGACTGCTTCAATAATACACAGCAAAATGCAATACTTGGCCATCCATTTTGGAAACCTTATCGCAGAAACCTTAACAGGGTTTTGCTGTTTTCTTTCCATGCAATATTAGGTGGGCAGAAAATAAATTGCCTATGGATATGGAATTAATAATGCAGAGACTGTGTGTGTGTGTGTGTGTGTGTGTGTGTGTGTTTTGGGAAGGAGGTAGGGTCAATACTCATGGACATAGTTACCTGGTGCTCTTCTTGCTTGTCCCTCCCCTCGCCCCCGAGTCTTTCATCATTGGAATTTCTCTCTTGTTCTTCCCCTTTAAAGGCAGAGGATGTCATCCCTTTCTTTCTCCCTCTCCTTATTTACATCTCGTCCCTCATTCCTCCCTCCCTCTATTTATTCATCCCATCCATCTCTTCCTCCACCTGACACTTTATTTCTTTCCTATTTCTGCCGGGACTTCTTTCCAGCACCCCCACAAAAAAAAAAGAAGATCATTACGTTCCCAAGCATATAGAGCACATTTTATTTGGGAAAGGTATTTAATGCAATAAATAAATATGTAAATAAATATATTATGGGAGGCAAGGTGGATTAGTGGTGAGCACGTTCACCTCACAACTCCAGGGTCCCGGTTTGAGCCCCACCTCCGCCATGTGTGTGTGGAGTTTGCATGTTCTCCCCGTGCCTCCGGGGGTTTTTTCTCCGGGTTCTCCGGTTTCCTCCCGGTCCAAAAACATGCACGGTAGGTTGATTGGCACCTTGGAAAATTGTCCCTAGTTCATAAATGTGTGTGTAAATGTGTGTGTGTGTGTCCTGCGATGGGTTGGCATTCCATCCAGGGTGTATCCTGTCTTAATGCCCATAGACGCCTGAGATGTGACCCGAGGGAAGATCGGATATAGCGGTAGAAGATGAATGAATGAATTATATATATATCTATATATATATATATATATATATCAGATATAACAACATTTATACTGTATATAGGCTTTTATAAAGATACCTAATAAAAATAACGTATACAAAAATCCACATGCAAACATACTCATCTGAAACCATGTGGCTCAGAGTTGCAAACGCTAAGGAAGCACGGGACAACATACGCAAATTGCATTGCTGCCTTTAATTTGCCTCTGCATGGCTCTGAATGGTGATAACTCCAGGTTGGGCCTTCAGCTGATTCCCCGATCACATTCAAATAATTATCAAATGTTGTGCCCAAATAATGGATGAATCAACCAAATGTCCCATCTTCTGTTCCTGCGCAGCCACCGAGACCTACATAACTGCAGGCAACAAGGCAAATTGATATTACATGTCTGTTTCTCAAAGTGTGCCCTGAGGATCCAAGTCAATACAAATGAAAATACAGGGATAGGCAACGAGAAAGAGGAGGAGGAGGGGCAGGAGGAGGAGGAAGAAAGGGGGGGGGTGGTTCAGTTTGGCCAGTGTGTGCCTGCATGTGAGTATAGTATCTTTAATGTGTTATTTTTTTTCTCATCTATTTTCTTACATTTAATTCACAATGCATGGTGACATCAAATAAACGGAGGCTCATATGCTTCATGACAGATACACACGAGCACACAGAAACCACATGAAGGCTAAAAGACAAACGGTGTGTTTTCGTGACATGGATTAATTAGGCAAAAACAAACAGTTAGCAGCAGTTCTGCAGAAGGGAAAAAAAATAAAGACACACCTTGTTGATGGGAAAGGTCAATAGAGAAAGGTCAGACAGGTTTGAATTCAATCACATTTTGTTAATTTATATAAATAATATATATATATATATATATATAAGGGGCACGGTGGTTTAGTAGTTAGCATGTTCGCCTCACACCGCCAGGGTCCGGGTTCGATTCCCGTCTCGGCCATGTGTGTGTGTGGAGTTTTGTGCATGTTCTCCCCATGTGCCTCAGGAGGTTTTTCTCTGGGTTCTCTCCGGTTTCCTCCCCGGTCCAAAAAAAACATGCACGGTAGGTTGATTGGCACCTTGGAAAATTGTGATGGGTTGGCATTCCATCCAGGGTGTATCCTGCCTTAATGCCCATAGAAGCCTGAGATAGGCACAGACTCCCCGTGACCCGAGGGAAGATGGGATAAAGCGGTAGAAGATGAATGAATGAATATATATTTTACACACACATATATATATATATATATATATATATATATATATATATATATATATATATATATATATATATATATTATTATTTATATAGTGCTTTTCACAACGGGCATTGACTTCAAGTAGCTTTAGAATGGGATATTCACAGATATCATTCATTCATTCATTCATTCTGCATCTTCTACCCAGCTTTATCCGATCTTCCCTCGGGTCACGGGGAGTCTGTGCCTATCTCAGGCGTCTATGGGCATTAAGGCAGGATACACCCTGGATGGAATGCCAACCCATTGCAGGACACACACACACTCACATTCATTCACACACATTCATTCATACACATTCCGGACACCCCTCTTCCCGACCTTCATTTGTTGATGGTGCGTCGGCCAGGGATATAACAGTCGCTGCAGGGATCGACTTAAGTACCTGTTGAATAGGAAGGTCCATCTTTGGCAAATGGCTGAAAAAAAGAAAAGAAATCTGGACTCTGTTCCAAGAGGAAAATTCACTCGCGTAGTAAGTCCACGACTTGCCCTCACAGAGGACTTTCAGGGGTTGCTATCGGGAATTTGGCCGAGTTGACCTCAATGCTTCATCTCACCCAAGTACTAACACCCGGAGCTCATTTAATAAGGCCTTTTTTGTGCACTTTCCAATTTCACCTCGCTGCAAAGCCTTGCTTTTTAAAATGTCCCTTTTGTCACTCTTGCCTTATCACAGTCTGCTTAGTGTGTTTGGTTTGGATTTCCACTCCTTTCTTTTTCTTTTTTTTTCCCCTCAATGTTTCCTTATCTGTATTTCGAGGTGTTTAAGAAACCTTTTTGCACTGACGTGCTCCTTTTCTACGTGCTCCCCACATACACCATGCAATTTAGAAACCAACTGTCTAATAAAAAAAAAAAAATATATATATATATATATATATATATATATATATATATATATATATATATATATAAAATGAAATAGAAATAGGGCATGTTGGATTAGTGGTTAGCACGTTCGCTTCACACCGCCAGGGTCCGGGTTCGATTCCCGTCTCGCCCATATGTGTGTGGAGTTTGCATGTTCTCCCCGTGCCTCAGGGGGTTTTTGTCCGGGTTCTCCGGTTTCCTCCCCGGTCCAAAAACATGCACGGTAGGTTGATTGGCACTTTGGAAAATTGCCCCTAGTGTGTGAATGTGTGTGTTTGTGTGCCCTGCGATGGGTTGGCATTCTATCCAGGGTGTATCCTGCCTTAATGCCCATAGACGCCTGAGATAGGCACAGGCTCCCCGTGACACGAGGGAACATCGGTTATAGCGGTAGAAGATGAATGAATGAATTAATTAATATTAATGAAATAAATAGGAAAGTAAATACAAATGGAGTGATACAAAAAAATGAATACAGTATAAATATTCAATGAAAATGCTGCACATTAAAAACGTTTTGATACGTATGCATAAGAGGGTTTTTTTCCTCCCCATTATACAAATCCTATTTACAGATGCTTCATTGCTAAACGACTGTCCAAATACATCATTACACATATAAAGAATTCGAACTGGTTTATACAGGGTCCATCCCCAAGACCAAACTGATATTCCATAAAAGCTATGCATGCATTATAACCTCCTCCTGTAGGCTATATCCGTTGATATAACGTCACACCGTGCATTTTATAGAATTTATAGTGTAAACATCACTAAAATACGAAGAAATTCTCATCTAAATCCACGGTCCTGTAGGACATCATCTCTTCAAACGAGAGCTGAAGGGTGGAGCAGAGGTTTGAAATAAAATGCTTCCCTAACAAGCTCCCTAGCTGTTCGAATCCATTGCTCATTATAATGCTTACAATTACACTTCCTCTCTCTTTTACATAACCGTACTTACTTATCACTTCACATTACAGTCTCTCTTGCTTACCTCGTTACCACCAAATCACAATACTGCTGACATGAACACACACATGCGTCTTAATCACCGGAGTCGGAGATGCACCTGCACGTCCCTTAACATGTAGAGTGTTTCAAAAAACTTCCTTGTGTAGTGATAATGTGCTACTCTTCTTATATATATATATATATATATATATATATATATATATATATATATATATATATATATATATATATATATATATATAAACCACACCTCCGTGGTTCGATTCCCGTCTCGGCCATGTGTGTGTGGAGTTTGCATGTTCTCCCCATCCCCATGCTACATAGATAGATAGATAGATAGATAGATAGATAGATAGATAGATAGATAGACAGATAGACAGACAGACAGATAGATAGATAGATAGATAGTTAGATAGATAGATAACAGACAGACAGACAGACAGACAGCAGACAGACAACAGGACAGACAGACGATAGATAGATAGATAGACAGACAGACAGACAGACAGACAGACAGACAGACAGACAGACAGATAGATAGATAGACAGACAGACAGAGAGATAGACAGACAGATAGATAGATAGATAGATAGATAGATAGATAGATAGACAGACGATAGATAGATAGATAGATAGATAGACAGATAGATAGATAGACAGACAGACAGATAGATAGATAGATAGATATATAGATAGATAGATAGATAGATAGATAGATAGACAGACAGACAGACAGATAGATAGATAGATAGATAGATAGATAGATAGATAGATAGATAGATAGATAGATGGATAGACAGACAGACAGACAGACAGATTAGATAGACAGACAGACAGACATAGATAAGCAGATAGATAGATAGACAGATAGATAGATTAGATGTAGCAGATAGATAGACAGATAGACAGACAGACATAGATAGATAGATCAGACAGATAGATAAAAGAAATAGATTTAATTAAAGATAGACAGATAGATAGATAGATAGATAGATAGATAGATAGATAGATAGATAGATAGATAGAGATAGATAGATAGATAGATAGATAGATCAGATAGATAGATCAGACAGACAGACAGAGGATAGACAGATTCAGACAGACAGACAGATAGATAGATAGATAGATAGATAGATAGATAGATAGATAGATAGATAGATAGATAGATAGATAGATAGATAGATAGATCAGATATAGATAGATAGATAGATAGACAGATAGATATATAGATAGATTTAGATCATAGATAGATAGATAGATAGATAGATAGATAGATAGATAGATAGATAGATAGATAGATAGATAGATAGATAGATAGATAGATAGATAGATAGATAGATAGATAGATATATCAGACGACAGATAGACAGAGACAGATGAGATAGGAGATATGTAGATAGACAGAGAGAGATAGATAGATAGATAGATAATAGATAGATAGATAGATATACAGATAGATAGATAGACAGACAGACAGACAGAGAGATAGAGAGACAGACAGATAGAATAGACAGACAGACAGACAGACAGATAGATAGATAGATAGATAGATAGATAGATAGATAGACAGACAGATAGATAGATAGATAGATAGATAGATAGATAGATAGATAGATAGATAGATAGATAGATAGAAGACAGATAGATATAGATATAGATAGAAGACAGACAGACAGACAGACAGACAGACAGACAGACTAGATAGATAGACAGACAGATAGAGATAGATAGATAGATAGATAGATAGATAGATAGATAGATAGATAGACAGACAGATAGATAGATAGATAGATAGACAGATAGATAGATAGATAGATAGATAGATAGATAGACAGACAGATAGATAGATAGATAGATAGATAGATAGATAGATAGATGATAGAAGATAGATAGATGAGATAGATAGTAGACAGACAGACAGAATAGATAGGTAGACAGACAGACAGACAGACAGGAAAGATAGATAGATAGATAGATCAGATAGATAGATAGATAGATAGATAGATAGATAGATAGAGATAGATAGATAGATAGATAGATAGATAGATAGATAGATAGATAGATAGATAGATAGATAGTAGATAGATTGATAGATAGATAGATAGACAGACAGATAGATAGATAGATAGATAGATAGATATAGATAGATAGATAGATAGATAGATAGATAGATAGATAGATAGATAGATAGATAGATAGATAGATAGATAGATAGATAGATAGATAGAGATAGATAGATAGATAGATAGATAGATATAGATAGATCAGATAGATAATGATAGATAGATTCAATATTATGTATGCAAACCTTAGAATGCACATATTACATTTGGAGATGTAAATAATCTCATAATCTCTCTGCAAATAAATAATCTCATGATACATTACAGAATAGACTAATTACTGTTAATTATAGTTGGGGGAAAAATTATTAAAGAAAAAAGAAGCATCTTTTTATGTAATCTTAAAATATGACTTATATTATTTATATATTTATATTTAAATATGACATATATATAATATTCATTTAGGCTCATTTTCCTAAACGTTAGCAATACATTTGTTGCTTTGGCTACGTAGGAATACTTCTTGTGTTAGTGACTATTTAATACATAGATGTTATTAAGTAATCATTTTTTGTGTAGATGTAGAACATAACCCAGATGGAATTAAGGCTAGAATTTGCAGTGCTAATTTTTATATGTGACATATGCTGAGGGAGGTGGAGGTATTTAAATCAGTAAGAGCTGAAGCAGCAGCACAGGCTAAAGTTTAAGTGTTTGCAGTTTTGCATTTCTCTCTCCTGGGTCATTCTACGAAAATACCAGACTAAATAAAATTCATCACAAAAGCCTTTGTTCCACTTTTTAAAATTTGCTTATATATATATATATATATATATATAGTGGGGCACGGTGGTTTAGTGGTTAGCACGTTCGCCTCACACCTCCAGGGTCCGGGTTCGATTCCCGGCTCCGCCATGTGTGTGTGGAGTTTGCATGTTCTCCCCGTGCCTCAGGGTTTTTTTCTCCGGGTTCTCCAGGTTTCCTCCCGGTCCAAAAACATGCACGGTAGGTTGATTGGCACCTTGGAAAAATTGTCCCTGCGTGTGTATGAATGTGTGAATGTGAATGTGAATGTGTGTGTGTGAGTGTGTGGGTTGGCATTCCATCCAGGGTGTATCCTGCCTTAATGCCCATAGACGCCTGAGATAGGCACAGGCTCCCCATGACCCGAGGGAAGATCGGATAAAGCAGTATATATATATATATATATATATATATATATATATATATATATATATATATATATATATATATATATATATATATATAAGGGCAGCCTGTCTTAGGCGTCTATGGGCATTAAGGCAGGATACACCCTGGATGGAATGCCAACCCGTCGCCGGACACACACACACACACACACACACATTCACACACACACATTCACACACTAGGGACAATTTTCCAAGGTGCCAATCAACCTACTGTGCATGTTTTTTGGACCGGGATGAAACTGGAGAACACCAGGAGAAAAAACCCTCTGAGGCACGGGGAGAACATACAAACTCAGGGTGTGAGGCAAACATGATAACCACTAGGCCACCATGCCCCATATATACTTCCACTTCCACTTCTTCACTACTTCTACTTCTTCAAAAGGTGGTAGCAAAAAACTTGTAAAATTGACAAAAAATGTTTTAAAAAATTATTATTTATATTTATATATATATATATATATATATATATATATATATATATATATATAATATACACACACATTTGTCATTATGTTCCTGAACATTGTGTTTCTATGTGAACAGCGCCTGATATAAACTCTGTATCGTCTCTCGCTCGCCTTTGGTAAGCATTCCCGGTCGCCGAGCAAAAAAAAAAAAAAAGAAGAAAGAAGGACATTTTCATTTATTACCAATTTAGATTTCATTTGAAATTCAGAGGCGGAGGTGGCTCTCTTGCAGAATTAAAAAAAAAGTGCCGTCTGGCCTTGATATTAAATAAAATGGAGAAATGGCGTGATTCCGTTTCCGTGTGCGCGCGTGTGTACGGGTGACCAGGCCGACATGTGCTGCAAAAAACAATAGACAGGATAGTAACTCACTTAACCCCCCCCCCACACCCTCCTTCAGGCTGAGGGTGTTGGGAAGTTCCACCTTCCGGTGCCTTTGATTGCTTCTTTCTTCCTGGCAGACGTTTATTTGGTGGAAACTTTGGGTTATAATCCACGCTCTATTATATAGTTCACGCTTTGCAATTTCTTCCTCCATAATTCCCCTCCAAATCAACAACTTCTACTTGTAATTAGCGACTCCTGCAACAGTGGCTCACTTTCACATTTTAATTGATTTTGCCAGCTGATGCCTTTGGCCCTGCTCAGGGTGTGAAAAGGTTGGGGGGGGTGTGGGGGGGACGGGAGGGATATGCTCTCTATATTCGGATGTGGCTATTTTGGTAGAGCCTGTATCACAGCATTAATTAACGAGCATTTATTCTGTATATTTATGCAAAGCTATCAACATTTTTAAAGCGCTGGCTGTTTATTAACTAAACTGCGCGGACGAAAATCGTGTATATGATGCATCAGGGTGGCGCGAGATAATGTATTTTCGATGGAAAATCGAGAGTTTTCAAATACAGCCATAAGTATTGTCTGCGTTTTTTTTTCTCTTTTTTCTTTTTTCGAAGGGACAGATGGCTAATTGGCCATTAGACTGATTCTTCTTCTTCTTCTTCTTCTTCTTCTTAGGCGGCTTGGCACCGAGCTGAATGAGTGATGAATGGCCAACATTGAACTGGCGTATTACTCCCGTATATAAGGACCCAATTTCCTTATAAAGTGTGACTGAATCCCGGTGACTGAATCGCCTTTGTGGCCCTGTAATGAGCAGTAGGGTAGTGGAGCTCCGTGGGGTGTTTCTCACTAATCACGAGGGTGTGAGCCGTGTCACTTCCAACCCACATTGTTAAAGAGAAAAAAGAAAGAAAAGGGAAAAAAAATCCGCCCTGAACGACGTGCACAAAAGTCATAATTAATATATGATATTCAACGGCTTCCAGCATTTCAGAGTTGACTTTCTTTACGGGATTAAACTTCTTTCACTCTCCGACTCGTGTCGGGCTATTTTTATTTGTTTTTAAGCTATTCTGCATTACCCGGTATGGTGTCCCGGCAACCTCACACCGAAATTAAAAAACTATTAGTGGCTTAGGGTCCGGGTTCAAGTCCCGTCTCGGGCCATGTGTTTGTGGAGTTTGCATGTTCTCCCCGTGCCTCGGGGGGTTTTTCTCCGGTTTCCTCCCAGGTCCAAAAAAAACATGCATGGTAGGTTGATTGGCACCTTGGAAAATTGTCCCTAGTGTATGAATGTGAATGTGAGTGAGTGTGAGTGTGTGTGTGTGCTCTGTGATGGATTGGCATTCCATCCAGGGTGTATCCTGCCTTAATGCCCATAGACGCCTGAGATAGGCACAGACTCCCCGTGACCCGAGGGAAGATCGGATATAGCGGTAGAAGATGAATGAATGAATGAATGAATGATATATCTGTGAATATCCCATTCTAAAGCTACTTGAAGTCAATGCCCGTTGTGAAAAGCACTATATAAATAAAATTATATATATATATATATAGATATATATATAATATATATATATATATAATTATTCATCTTCTACCGCTTTATTCTATCTTCCCTCGGGGGTCTTCTCATCGGATATAGCGGTAGAAGATGAATGAATGAATGAATGAATGAATGAAAGTGCCTGATAGGGTGCTTGCTGCTGTCCATACCCACAACACAATGCATTCACCTTTTTTTTCGTTCTTTTTCTCCCTTTTAGGTTCTTTTAAAAACTTTCATCATGTTTTAATATTTTCCTGCACTTAGCAGAACAATGACCCGTGGGGTGTTTTTTGTTTTGTTTGTTTGTTTGTTTTTTGTTTTTTACATAAAAAAAAAATAATTTTACATAAAGACACTTTTACACCCCGTTTGTTCAAATTTCCTTCAATTCCTTTCTTTTGCTATATATTTTTATATTAATTATCATCCGTATTATTATTATTATTATTTTTTATCGAGAACAACATGCATTTAAAACATTCCGGGCATCCTCAAATGACAAGACTTGTTGTTCTTGTTGTATTATTCTTATAATTATTCTTATCTATTTTGTCGTCGCCGCTCCTAATTATATTTGTAAAAAAAAAATAAATAAATAAAGAAAGAAATAAAACCCTAATCAAATAGGATTCAATTAACGACACATAAAGATATGCACATAATATGACTGACACAATAGGGGGTACGGTGGCTTAGTGGTTAGCACGTTCGTCTCACACCACCAGGGTCTGGGTTCGATTCCTGTCTCATTGGCACCTTGGAAAATTGTCCATAGTGTATGAATGTGTGTGTGTGTGTGAATGTATGTGTGTGTGTGTCCTGCGATGGGTTGGTATTCCATCCAGGGTGTATCCTGCCTTAATGCCCATAGACGCCTGAGATAGGCACAGACTCCCCGTGACCCGAGGGAAGATCGGATATAGCGGTAGAAGATGAATGAATGAATGACACAAAGATAGAGAGAGAAGTTGTGTATATGTGTGTGTTGTATGTGTGTGTGTGTGTGTGTGTGTGTGTGTGTGTGTGTGTGTGTGTGTGTGTGTGTATCCGTCTGAGACGTGTCTTTCCACCTTCACCCGCCATGGTAGGATTTAAACGTATGCTCGTGAAGCAGAGTGTATGGTCATGCTCTCTGGCTCATGTAAAACCCAGGAGATGAGTCGAGACTGAGGTCTAACTTTACTTAATCTAAGATTTGGAAAGGTTCTGGGTGATGGGAGGGAGTATATGCACACAAGCCACAGGGGAAAAGAGAGAGAGAGAGAAAGAGAAAAAAGAGAGAGAGAGAGCAACCATGGCAGGGGCCCTGATGAGAAAGAGAGAGGGAGGGAGGGAGGGAGGGAGAGAATCACACTTGGTAATCTCAGCCATCCTCCTTAGGGAGCTGGTATCTTCAGGGGGCATCTTTCACTTGATGATCCCACTCATCACCTACCTCCACACACACACACACACACACACACACACACACACTCACTCTCTTTTCTCTTTTCTCTCTCTCTCTTTTCTCTCTTTCTTTTTCTCTTTCTCTCTCTCTCTCTCTCTCTCTCTTTCTATACCGCTTTCTCCAACCAAACCTCCCAAGAGCTCGCTCCTACCTGTCAGTGTTTCTGCCTGTGGGCGGCTGTAGCGGGGAAGGGAAGGGGTGCCAGGCTGTCACCGTGCCCGCTGGAGGAGTCACCTTTCTGGGATCTGAATCCTAATGAGGTATAGAACAAGGGGGGGGGGGGACTAGAGGGGAGGGTGGGGAGAGACAGATGGGGATGAGTGCAGGTCTGACAGGCCAGCATGCAGCTCTGCTACGAGATTATTTTTGGTCATTTATAACTACAGACGCTTTAATAGGTTATGCCTAAGCTTTTGGTTTGGAAAAGAAGAAAGGGGAAAAAAGAGAGAGAGAGAGAGAGAGAGAGAGAGAGCAGAAGTGGTCCACTCATGCAACACAATACAATCACTTAGTGAAGGAGATAAAACAAAGAGACGGAATACGGGGTCAGTGCGGGTGGACGCTATGATGTGGGACGTATCTGACGTGCGGCCATATGTTTCGATATTTGGGGGGGGCGTCTTTTTTTTTCCGTCTTTTTAATTTCGGAGTCAATCAATGATGCATAGAATTCCGCAATGAATGCATTATTTTTTTTTAAAGATAGTAGTATTAACATATGTGAAGGCAATGAAACTAACAATATAATAAACAAGTAGGATTTCTACTCTGTTTTTCTCCGGGTTCTCCGGTTTCCTCCCCGGTTAAAAAACATGCACGGTAGGTTGATTGGCATCTTGGAAAATTATCCCTAGTGTATGAATGTGAGTGTGTGTGTGTGTGTGTGTTGTGTGTGTGTGTGGTGTGTTTGTGCCCCGCGATGGGTTGGTATTCCATCCAGGGTGTATCCTGCCTTAATGCCCATAGATGCCTGAGATAGGCACAGACTCCCGGTGACCCGAGGAAGGATCGGATAAAGCGGTAGAAGATGAATGAATGATTGATTTCCACTCTGTTTTTCTCCGGGTTCTCCGGTTTCCTCCCAGGTCGAAAAATATGCACGGTAGGTTGATTGGCACCTTGGAAAATTATCCCTAAAAAAATTGTGTATGAATGTGTGTGTGTGTGTGTGTCCTGCGATGGGTTGGCATTCCATCCAGGGTGTATCCTGCCTTAATGCCCATAGACGCCTGAGATAGGCACAGACTCCCCGTGACCCGAGAGAAGATCGGATAACGCGGTAGAAGATGAATGAATGAATGAATGAATGATTTCCACTCTCCCCATTTCTCTTTTAAAAGTGAAGAAATATGGGTAAAAAAAAACAGGGTAAAATGACAGACATGATCATAATAACTCGCCTAAACATCTCCGTGTTGCACGGCTCCCTACACCCTCCTATTCTGAATTAGAATAAAATAACTAGATGACAGCTTCTCCAGTCATATCAGTGTGCTCAGTGGGAGGGAACTACGAAGCACACACACACACACACACACACACACACACACACACACACACACACACACACAATTTCCTATATCTATGTTACATTTTTTTTTCGCATTACATTTCAATACGATATAAATAAAACAGATAAAGATTTCACTCAATGCTTCGTAGTAACACATTATATGCGGAATATCACAACGACACATTTATTTTAACGGGCTATTTCTTTTACAAATCGCATTTTGAACAAAAGGCTCCAAATTCCAATCCTCATTCCCGGTGGAATTTTAACCCGCTTGATAAATGTTGAAGCCGTATATTATCATAATCATGAGGTCAGCGGAATGCTAATGCAGACTTCCATCGTAGACTTTTCCAGTATTAACCACTAAGGCATTTTTGTGTGTGTGTGTGTGTGTGTGTGTTTGTGTGTGTGTGTTTGTGTGTGTGTGTGTGTGTTAAGAGGACGTTATTCAATTAGACATGGGTTGTTGTAGATATATTTAAAGATATGTAAAAAAAAAAAAAAAAAAAAAATATATATATATATATATATAATATATATATATATATATATATATAATTTTGGATTGGCGTTGACTGGAGCAGGTCAGCCGGTGCTCATTTTGTGTCACAGGAAGCTGAAAGTACATCTCTGACACAAAGATAGCTTGAGGACAGCTCACCAGAGACCCAGACCTTCTGTTTAGACTGAAAGGACTGATTTCCTCTAGATACAGCCAGATAGAAGCAGCGTTAATATTTGATGGGTCCCCTGTTTTTTTTGCAGGGCGCTCTCAGGCCCTCGTGCTATGCTCTTGCACCGTCCTTACATTATGTTGATGCAACTGGGGACTTCATTCTGAAATTGTCCAGATGAATACGGGGGATGGGGGGGGGGGGGGTGGGGGGGGTTTAACACAGTGTGTTAATGATGCACTACCATGTTTACAGTTTATTAAGAAACTTTCATTAAGAAAACATGGAAACCTTGTTTTGCTTGGGACCGTTTCCACTAGATTGAATGTATACATTCATTCATTCATTCATCTTCTACCGCTTTATCCGATCTTCCCTCGGGTCACGGGGAGTCTGTCCCTATCTCAGGCGTCTATGGGCATTAAGGCAGGATACACCCTGTATGGAATGCCAACCCATCGCAGGACACACACACACACACACACACACACACTCACAATCACACACACAAACAATTATTAATTCATACACTAGGGACAATTTTCCAAGGTGCCAATCAACCTACCGTGCATGTTTTTGGACCGGGAAGAAACCGGAAAACCCGGAGAAAACCCCCCTGAGACACGGGGAGAACGTGCACATATGGCCGAGACGGGAATCTAACCCGGACCCTGGCGGTGTGAGGCGAAGGTGCTAACCACTAAGCCACGGTGCCCCTGAATGTACACATTGTGACCAAGAATTGTACACAAGGACAAGGAAAGCAGAAGCCCCGATATGCAAATAAGGAAATGCTCTTATATTTTATATATTTTAGCTCGAGTTGATCAAATTCCTCCGAGTGTGATTTAGAATCTACCACCGTCACCACCCACAAGCCAGTTTGTCCCCTCACTCATTGTGTGTGTGTGTGTGTGTGTGAACGAGTGTGCACTGAGTCGGAAAAGGAGACGGGAGGAGAGAGCGGGGGTTCCGTCATGCGTAGATATATGTGAGAAAATTGTCCTCGTTTGTTTCCGGCGTCGCTTCATTTGTGCAAAAAGTTCCGAAGAGAAGGAGACGGTTCGAGAGGAACCAGCTGTCCTCATTACGGGGACAGAAGCGACTGCATACATGTACGTATGGCGTGTAATAACGCTCTGTTATACACTAGCGGGACGAATGTTTGTGGACACCCGGAATGCGAGACCTCCATGTTAACCGTTTATAGAAGCGTATAATTATAGTTTCTATCAATGTGTTCCAGGACCAGCAGTGAGCAGTGAATTCCGCGGAGAGACGGTGTGCTGGAGTGGAGAAACTGGCGAGTGGCCTTGACTTTAACCTCACCGAAATGAAAGAATCGGAACAATGAGCGCAAACTCCGCAGCCTTTTCACCCGGAGTCTGGTTTTAAGCAAAGCTATTTCAGTTTAACGCCCACCAATCCCAAACACAAGCCGCCCTAGTGACACGGAATAGTGAAGATGAGCATGTTCACTAAGAACATATAGAACAGAAGAAGAATGGAATATTTGTCACATGTACATTACAGCACGGTGAAATCCTTTTTTCATTCATGCCAGCTTGTTTGGAAGCCAGAGCGCAGGAACAGCCAGGATACGGCGCCCCCTGAAGCACCGAGGGTTAAGGGGGCCTTGCTCAAGGACCCAGCTTGGCGATACCGGGGCTCTCCGAAATTCTAATCAGCATCCCAGAGCTTTAAACCGCTGAGCTACACCATGTCCACCAGGTGTGATGGTTAGCTCTACACAAACCTCTAGCTATAAAGTGTATAATACAACATACAGTGTTTATACACTCTAATTATTGCGTATTAATAATAGTTATAACAAGGACTATGTGAGCAATAAGACATAAGGTAATAAAGCTGTGCCTGATACGCGCTCATCCTCAAAAAAAAGATATATGCCTTTCTGTTCGCAAGGGGGCGATGGAGAGCTACTGTTGTGTGTGTGTGTGTGTGTGTGTGCGCTGTGTGTGTGTGTGTGTGTGTGTGTGTGTGTGTGTGTGTGTGTGTGTTGTTTCGCCGTGGACCGTGTGAAACAGGTGTGCGACAGAACGTGTAAAACGCCTGGTGCGGGTGTGTGTGTGTGTGTGTGTGTGTGCGCCCGTGGAAACAGAAACGCAGAAAGTTTGCGTGTGTGTGTGTGTGTGTGTGTGTGTGTGTGTGGTGTGTGTGTGTGTGTGTGTGTTTCAGGCGGAATGTAACCGGGCTTTCCTTTTACTGATGAGAGCACACTGCTCCCAGTCCATCTGTGCTAATAACGACCTGCGGCGGCCACCAGGGTGTGTGTCCCTGCCTCGGGTAACCCTCGTTAGCGTTCCTTCTGTGTAGAAAGAAATGACACACACACACACACACACACACACACACACACACACACACCTCCCTGTCTCTCCGGTGCGCGCGCGCACTCTCTCCTTCTCTTTTTCAGCACAATTGGAATCAATGAGCTTCAGTCGCTTACCTTTACTGCAGTTAAAGTTGTGAAATAAAACATTGCAAGAATCACAGTGCATGCACATAATGCATAATGGGGAAATAAATCTCGTTTTCTGCATGTGCATGATTTTGGTCAACAAAACGTGGACGTTTGATTTGGAAAGCGAGTCAATTAACTGCATGCTTTGTTATTATTATTATTATTATTATTATTATTAATAAAAATAAATAAAATAATATATATATATATACATATATAGTGTTGGGAAGGTTACTTTGGAAATGTAATAGGTTGCAGATTACAAAGTACCCTCAATTTTCAATGACTTTATAAAAGTTAAAAAAAAAGGAACTGATTACATTTGATTACTTTTTGATTGCTTTCATTTGTCCACTAGGTGGCGCGCTCAGAAAAAAAAGTATATATTTCCGTAACTGAGCAGCTTCAAAATCAAATTGTTGTTGAGGGGGGGCAGTGGGGGGTGTGGACGGAAATTTTTGTCGACTTTGGGGGGGATGGGGGGGGGGGGGTTACTGTAATTTAATAACATGTTTTTTTTTAGCCGTAACTGTAACGGATTACCGTTACCTTTATTAGATGGTATTATATTTTTAATATCTTATAAATTATATCTAAGAATTGGCTAAATAATTATATATAATATATATATATAGCTATCTAATATATATATATATATATATATATATCTATATAGCTATATATATATATATATCTATATATATACCCTATATACACCCACACCACACACACACAGTCTGCTTTATCAGAATATACATATATATATATATATATATATATATATATATATATATATATATATATATATATATATATTATAATATGTATCTGATAAAGCACGACAGTCGTTTTCTTACTTGTAAAAGTGGAAGGATGTTTTCACTGGGATTCACTTTCACAGTCACACCAGAAAAACATTGTGAAAGTACACAGAGATGTGCGTGTTGTTGTTATTTAAGTGCTTAATCCATTCATTGATTGTATTTTATATATACATTAAACAGTGTGTTATTTTTCCCTTCCTTAATAATAATAATAAAAAAAAACATTTGGTTAAAGGGATTTGCAGTGCGTTCTTCACACACACCACACACACACACACACACACACACACACACACACACACACACACACCCACACACAGACACACACACAACACACACAGAAACAGACAGACAAAAAAAAATAAAAATAGTAAGAATAATAAAATAACAATAATAAAAATGACAGTTTTTGTGTGATTAGTAGGAGAGATGCGCTGCGTCTTAACGTTGACTTGCGTCTGCGCCACAATTACGCACGAAGGAACGGTACGGGCACGTGGTGTTTGACGCCCGCCCGCCCGCCCGCGGGTCCGAGGAAGACGAAGAGGAAAAAAAAGGAGGAGGAGGAGAAGAGGAAGGATGGATGTGGTGGGGTGGGGTGCGAGGAAGACGTGGGGGGGGGGGCGTTCACTTACTCGACCTGTTGGTATTCACATCCATATCAGCAGACTGAGAGAGAGAGAGAGAGAGAGAGTTTCTTTTTAAACACCACTCAGTGAGAGCTAGCCATTGGCGCACGAGACGAGCGCGAGCCGATCACCGCACATTATTGTTTGTTTTCCCCTCTTTTGGCAGAAGTTGCAGAAGTTTGTTTTTGTTTTTGTTTTTTGGTTGAGCGCAAGCATGGACGTCAATCCATGCTCAATCCCCGCGTCCTGGCGTGCGTTTCCCCCACAGTCTGTCTGATTTCCTCTAAGCGCTCCGAGTCGCGTTGCTGTGGCTGGTGTGTGTGTGTGTGTGTGTGTGTGTGCGTTTTTTTTTTTGCGCGCGCTGAATTTGAGTTGCGCGTGTCCGGTGCATGATCACTCCACGGGACTAAAGCGCATTCGGAAGGTGCGATGAGGCTGCTCGCTTGGAGTTTGCTGATCCTGAGCCAGTGGATTCTGCGAAAGGTACGGACACACCGTTTGCTTATTTACAGCATCAGCGGCCAGAAAACAACATTATGAACAATATAGCGTCGGATGTTTGCATATTTAAATGCAAACCGGGTTGTTTTTATTTATTTATTTCTTTATTTTTAGGCGAATTCAACTTTTCACCCTGGTGCTCATGGCATTGCTTTAACACCACGTTTATTCCCCCCAAACCTTGATTTTATTCTATTTATATTATATTGATATATTTTTTAATTATATTTATGCAGCACTATGAATTATGAAAGTATGAATATTGCAAAGTCAATCGCAAGCATCTCTAACCAGGACAAGAGCCGACTCTTGTTTCCTCCAGAATTTATTTATTTATTTGTTTGTTTGTTTATTTATTTATTTCTATGCACGTGTTCCTTTTTTTTCTTCTCCTTACTATGTCACTATCTTCCTATCAGACCTCTCGGCAACTCTTTTCCATTTTCTTCTGAAGTTGAGCATGTTCTTGCCCCGAGCTTGGCTTATCTCTGATTCTACACAGAAGAGAGTTCAGAAGTGTGTTATTTAACTCTATGTGTGTGTGTGTGTGTGTGTGTGTGTGTTACACATTCTCTCCAAATCATAGCTGGTTCACTTCATGAACATTACTGCTGCCTACTAATATTTAAAAACAATTTCCCAGCCCTCCCATTTCAGACATAAATAACATGACGCTTTATTACAAGTGTAATAACCTCTGTCATATGGCGGTCATAATAAAAAAAACCCTCTCACACTTTCCCACCCCAAGCAGGCTTGTGAACGTCGAGCTTTGCACGGTGTTCCTACGACTGACCTTTGTGTTTTATTTCAAATTGATTTCCTCATTAATTCTTGTAGTATGGTTTAAGGCTAAATGGGAAAACAGAAAAGCACATTGAAAGAGTACACAGGGAAGGATTGTTATAAATCAAACGCTGCGAGGAGGACGTAGAAACCAGAGTAGAATTCCAGGTTGTTCCTTTCCATATTTAATGTTTTAATTAGAGACAATATCTCTTTTACGGCTACAAACGAGGCGTTTTAAAAACTCACCTCAGGCTATGTGCCGATTCGTAGCTGTCAGGTGCAGTAAGCACTTTTTTTTTTTTTACCTCGAAAATACTGTTTTCCTGATGTGTAATGCGGTGTAAAATCGTTACACAGTAAAACACTTAGTGCGTAGTGGTGTGATGCATCATTCTCAAAACAAATATAGTGATTATAGTGATATAGTGTGTGTGTGTGTATATATATATATATATATATATATATATATATATATATATATATATATATACACACACACTCTGGTGTCCATGGCCATCAGCATATTTTCTGATTTCCTCTTTTAAATACACTCATTTCGTCGGAAAATGTTAAAAAAAAAAAAAATTTATTTATATATATATATATATATATATATATATATATATATATATATATATATATATGTTTTTGAATATGGGACGGACCCTGTACATTGGGGATATTTTTACACCACATACAACACCTTATTGATGATCCTATTACCGTCCAGTGTGAGTATGATCATTTCATCATGACCTGCCTGTAAATCTGCAGCCTTGTGTCGCAACCTTGTCCTGCCATCCACACAGCACCCAAAAATATGAGCCCGAGCATCATGCCTCAACACATTAGTGTCCTTATTCTGTCTTCATCACGCATGCAGTTGTTGTGTGGCCCGGAAAAAAAAAAAAAAAAAAAAAAAAAACTCGCCGCCTTGCATAGCAAAACATTTTTTTCTTTTACAATTTTGTCCAAGGTTCAGTAGTTTAATAATCTGAAAATGTGCGCTTATTAAATTTCCTATTACTGCACTTAAGGACGTCGAAAAAGCAGGCGGGAAGGGAGTAGACGGCGCGCGAGAGAAAAATCTATGCGCCATCACGCTCTGTGCCGCTTGGATTTCTATATTTGATTTTATTCTCCGAGTTGAATAATTTAAACGCAGTGTTAAGAGAAGCAGTGTTATTTTGTTATCTGATACTAATACACGTTCCAATACAGAGTACTTCGAACGCCGCGGTGGGGTGGGGAGGTGGGGGGGTTATGAGCACGGAATACAGCACGTCTGTTCTCACTGACCTCTGAGATTTTGAATCGAACCTGGGATCTGATTCGAACTGAAACGTGCATAAAAAAATGTCATATTTAGGAAACATAACTTCACATAATGTATTAATTACATAATATTTTATAAACCGGTGTCACCGGGTACAGTGGCTTAGCGGTTAGCACGTTCGCCTCACAGCGCCAGGGTCTGGGTTCGATTCCCGTCACAATATGTGTGTGTGGAGTTCGCATGTTCTCCCCGTTCCTCAGGGGGTTCTTCTCCGGGTTCTCCGGGTTTCCTCCCGGTCGAAAAAACATGCACAGTAGGTTGATTGGCACCTTGGAAAATTGTCCCTAGTGTATGAATGTGTGTGTGAATGTGTGTGTGAATGTGTGTGTGAATGTGTGTGTCCTGAGATAGGTTGGCATTCCATCCAGGGTGTATCCTGCCTTAATGCCCATAGACGCCTGAGATAGGCACAGGCTCCCCGTGACCCGAGGGAAGATCGGATAAAGCGGTAGAAGATGAATGAATGAATGAATGAATAAATTTCTGTCTTTCATTTATAATGTTGTCTGATAAAGCAATAACTATGAAATATTATAATATTGAGCTATAATTAGGATATTTTTCACCAGCATGTGTTCGTAGTGAAGTTTCATATCGTGCGAAAGGTCGGGTTTATATTACACGAACGTAACATTAAGCGCCCGTCTGTAGATTTTTCTCGGAGTGACATTCGCACAGAAAGGGAAGCTTTTGGCCGCCTGATGCATCCTTACGAGTAACGTCTAGCTTTGCCTTTAGTAAGAAGGATGCGTGTAATTCTGCCTTCAGTTTTAGTACCGATAACGTTTTGCTACCTGAATGGAGCGCTTATTTTTTTTTAATCTACAAATGTGTTGCCAACTGAATTCAGAAGGCTGTGATAACATGTTTAAGCACCCCCACCCACACATACTAATATCGAGCAGCTATAACATTCCCCATTTTCCTTAGGCCCAACTTGTTCCATCACTAGTTCTCTCTGAAAGTGTGCTGTGGTACCCGAAATATAGACTTTAGCAGCAGATCCTTTACAAAGTGAGCCTCTACGTTTGTCTCTACGTTATTTGTTCCACCTTTCCCTAAAGATGCTCGATCAGACATCGCTCTGTAGACTTCGGAACTCGTTGTCAAACTCGTTGGACGAAGGAGGAGAAGGAAAGGGGGAAGACGTCTACGTGAGGGAAAAGAGAAGGGGACTAGAGTGGATGTCAGGGTGGGTACTAGGGAGGGTGGTAAGCTCTGTGGCATCTTAAGGGATTGGCCTCTGGACCACAAGATAGTAGGTTCAAATCCCACAACCACCACCAAGCCTTTGTCAAGGCCGTTAACCCTCGATTTCTCAGTTGTAGGTTGCCCCTGGAAAAGGGCGTCTACCGAATGCCGTAAATGTGCTTTAAATGTCGGTACTAGGACCGGGAAAAGTCAAGTTAGCCGATATATTCGGAGCGTAGAAAGGTAGGACATGTTGTATGTTCAGGAGACCACGTGGAAAGGGAGTAAGGCCCTTTGGAATTGGAGGAGGGTTTAAAGTGTTTTTTCCATAGTGCGGATGGAAAGAAAAATGGTGTAATCCTGAAAGAAGAGTACGGTAAATATATGGTAATAGTGTAGTGGGGTTGAAGGGAGTTTCTGATCGGGTGACGACTGTAGAGTTGAGGGAAGGACCGTAAAGTCGAAGGTATCGTCAGTGCTTATACTCCACAAGTGTGTTGTGAGATGAAGGAGAAGGATAGAAGAAGTAAAACTGGTCAAAGCCAAGGAAAAGGTATATGAGGACAAGAAGGAAGGAGAAAAGGATTTGTAGGGGTTGACCAGGCAGAAGGAGCAAGAGTTGGAGGAATAAAGGATGCAGATGGGAATGTATTGACTAGAGAGAAAGGAAGAAGTGAAGAGGATGAAGAGTGGATCTTCGGTTGGACCAGATGACATCCCAGTAGTCAGGGAGGTGGAAGCCCAGTGGTTAAGGTGTTGGACTCTGGCCCGGAAGATCACAGGTTCAAACCCCACCACCACCAAACTGCCACTTGGGGGCCCTTGAGCACGGGCCCTTAACCCTCAATTGCTCTGTTGTAAGTTTGTGGTTCCAAGATAGGAGTTGTGATATTGTATGAGGAAGTAGCAGAGAAGTATGTGAGGGTGGGTACGAGACAGCAGTGACAGCAGTGTGCGGTAGGAAGGACTGACAGATTCAAGGTGGAGGAGGGTTTGCATCAAGGATCGCCTCTGAGACCGTTCCTGTTTGCACTGGTGATGGACAGATGGATGGACGAGGTCATACCTTTGATAGCGTGATATGTGGGGAGAGCAGGGAGCAGGCCGAGAAGAGTCTGGAGAGGTGGAGGTACTTGCTGGAGAGAATGAAAGTCGGTAGGAGGAAGACAGAGTGTGTGAACGAGAGGGAAGGCGGTGGAGTGGTGCGGCTGCAGGGGGAAGAGGTCGGGGAGGTGGATGAGTTTAAGTGCCTCGGGGTCAACGGTGAAAGTAATGGAGGGTGTGTTAGGAGATATCTGCAAAAGTGAATATAGAAGAGCGTGCGGTGTTGTAGGGGTTTAGAGACATCGGCGTTGTCTATAAGGCAGGAGGCGGAGTTGAATTTGACGAGGATGGACAGGATTAGAAACGAGTTTATTAGAGGGACTAGGTTGAGATGGTTTGGACATGTGCGGAGGAGGGACACGGGGTACATAGAGAGAAGAATGGTGAGATTGGAGGTGCCAGGCAGGAGGAAAAATGAGGACGGCCAAGGAGGAGCTTTATGGATGACATGGAGGTAGTTTGGGTGAAAGAGGCGGATGTAGAGGACAGGGGTAGCATCCGATGTGGCGACCCCTCATGGGAGCAGCCGAAACAGGAAGAAGACGATTGCTTATTCATTCATTCATCTTCTACCGCTTTATCCGATCTTCCCTCGGGTCACGGGGAGTCTGTGCCTATCTCAGGCGTCTATGAGCATTAAGGCAGGATACACCCTGGATGGAATGCCAACACATCACAGGGCACACACACACACACACACACACACACTCACATTCACACACACATTCATACACTAGGGACAATTTTTCCAAGGTGCCAATCAAACCTACCGTGCATGTTTTTGGACCAGGAGGAAACCGGAGAACCCGGAGAAAAAACCCCCTGAGGCAGGAGGGGGGGAGGGAGAACATGCAAACTGGCCGAGACGGGAATCGAACCCGGACCCTGGCGCTGTGAGGCGAACGTGCTAACCACTAAGCCACTGTGCCCCGATTGCTTATTTATTTATTTATCTCTTTTTTTCCCCTCCAGGCTATAAAAAAATCCCTAGTTTTATTTTATCTTCTCAGTGTGTTTCATCTGTAATTGAAGATACCGGCTTCTGTACTTGTGAGAACATGAATTTCACCTAGAAGAGATCTGTGCCACTAAGGTACTGACCATTTTTCCCACTGATGGTATCTGCAGGAGCCCACACTAAGAAGTCCTAAGTGCACCTTATAGTGATGTCTCTTAAACCTTATTACAGGGTTTTGCTAGTGATCACATATGGGGTCTGAACATATGAACACTGTTGTGTGTTTGTTATTAACAGTGTTGGGAATGAACTTTGGAAATGTAATAGATTACAAATGACCCTATTCAAAATAGTAAAAGTAACTGATCACTTTTTGATTTGACTTTTTCATTTGTCCACTAGGTGGCGCTTACTGTAATTAACATGCTAAGGAAAGAATTTGTCAAACCCTCGGAAAAAGTATATAAATATATATATATATATATATATATATATATATATATATATATATATATTAATATATATATATATATATATATATATTTCGAAATTGAGCTGCATCAGAATCAAATTGTTAACTCGGGTCTTTTGGGATTTGTAATCTTTAACATTTTCAAAATTAACTGTAACTAATTTAATTACATGTTTTTTATTTTGTAATTAAATTACGTAACGGAGGGGGGCACGTTTCTCCTCACCCCTCCAGGGCCGGGGTTCGAATCCCATCGAGTCGCCATGTGTGTGTGTGTGTGTGTGTGTGGAGTTTGCATGTTCTCCCCGTGCCTCAGGAGGTTTTTCTCCGGGTTCTCCGGTTTTCTCCGGTTTCCTCCCCCGGTCCAAAAAACATGCACGGTAGGTTGATGGGCACCAATTGGAAAATTGTCCCTAGTGTATGAATGTGTGTATGAATGTGTGTGAGTGTGATTGTGTGTGTGTGTGTCCTGTGATGGGTTGGCATTCCATCCAGGGTGTATCCTGCCTTAATTCCCATAGACGCCTGAGATAGGCACAGACTCCCCGTGACCCGAGGGAAGATTGTATATAGTGGTAGAAGATGAATGAATGAATGAACGAATGACTGAAGTATAGATTGGGGTAATAGGACAGTCATTCGAGTGTGCATTTGAATATATATCCGATATATATATATATATATATATATATATATATATATATATATATATATATATATATATATATATATATATATATATATATACCCTATATATCCGAATATATCTGCCTTAATGCCCATAGACACTTAAGATAGGCCCGAGGGAAGATCGGATAAAGCGGTAGAAGATGAATGAATGAATTACGTAACGGCGTTACATGTAACTAGTCACTCCCCCAACACTGTTCATTAATGAGTAAAGCGAGAACTAGCTATAAGAGAAAAAGTTGAACCTTTTTGCAGAATATTGTTTTATTTAAAAAATAAATAAATAAACAAACAAACAAAAAGAAGATAGAATAGCAACAAAACAAAAAAAAAGCAAATCGATTTATAGTTCTCAGCCTGGTAAAGGTGATCCGAGGTTTCTGCCATGAGCGTGTGTATTTATCACACTCACTGTTACAATGACGGATGCTGCCAGTACCTGTATCAGTATCGGGATCCAAAAAGGCACAGTGTAAAATACAGCACAGTGTTCCAGCTCCAGCTGCTCTCTCTCTCTCTCTCTCTCTCTCTCTGTTCGTCGACACATGTGATCCTGCACCCCCCCCCTCCCCCGGAAAACAAAAACGCACCAATCAGACGTTTTGAAGCGCGATAACCGTCCAATCGGGGCGGCAACAATTATAAGCAGCCCTCCCACCGGCTTGCGGGGTAAACAGATGTGTCTAATCTTTCAGTAAAAGTAGACCAGATCTCCCCAGGCAGCACGAGAGAGCGAATGCGACAGAAGACAGAGCGAGACAGAGACGCGCTCGAAACCAGGCTTCTACCAGGAAAGCCCATGGCCAGCTGCTACTTAGTTTAGGCGGCGTGAGTCCCGAGGCTGGATCCGTGCCCAGTGTATAGCAAAATCAGAGGACAGGAAAGATGGGGATCTAACCACTAATATGGTTGTACAAGGGGGTTTGTATTTCAAGTCATTTCAAATGTTGTGGCAAAACTGCAACGTGGAAGACTGAAGTAATAAAGGAGGTGGTGTCGCTCAGTGGTTATAGTGTTGGCCTACGGACCGGAAGATGGCAGGTTCAAATCCCAGCACCACCAAGCTGCCACTAGTGGGCCCTTGAGCAAGGCCCTTAACCCTCAATTGCTCAGTTGTAAGTCGTTCTGGATAAGGGCGTCTGCCAAATGCTATAAATGTAAAGGAAAATGTAATAACCCCTTATTTTAAAGGAATATTATGTACGCTCAGATGTGTTTGCTTTCCTCTCAGCGGCAATATCACGAAATGGATGGCACGTCGAGGGGCTACGGTGGATTAGTGGTTAGCACGTACGCCTCACACCGCCAGGATCCGGGTTCGATTCACGTCTCGGCCATGTGTGTGTGGAGTTTGCATGTTCTCCCCGTGCCTCAGGGGGTTTTTCTCCGGGTTCTCCAGTTTCCTCCCGGTCCAAAAACATGCACGGTAGGTTGATTGGCACCTTGGAAAATTGTCCCTAGTGTATGAATGTGTGTGTGTGTGTGTGTGTGTGTGCCCTGCGATGGGTTGGCATTCCGTCCAGGGTGTATCCTGCCTTAATGCCCCTAGACGCCTGAGATAGGCACAGACTCCCCGTGACCCGAGAAGATCGGATATAGCGGTAGAAGATGAATGAATGAATGAATGGATGGCACGTCCAGGGCGATAAATACGATTGATTTTAGTTTATGGATTATGTAAAAAAAAAACAAAACAATAAAAACAACAAAAACAAAAATCGATTTTACCATTTCACCTCGGTATGAACGTTCGTCTCACACCTCCAGGGTCGGGAGTTTGTATGTGTGGAGTTCTCCTCGTGCCTCAGGGGGTCCCTCCAATACCGGTCCAATAACATGCACTGTATTTTGATGGGCAACTTGGGAAATTGTCCCTAGTGTATGAATGTGTGTGTGATTGTGAGTGTGTGTGTGTGTCCTGCGATGGGTCGGCATTCCATCCAAGGTGTATCCTACCTTGATACCCATAGACGCCGGAGATAGGCACAGACTCCCCGTGACCCGAGCGAAGATCGGATAAAGCGGTAGAAGATGAATGGATGAATTTATTCCAGCACCTCAAACAAACTCGTTGTTGAAAATGGGAATGCGTGTGTGTGTGTGTGTGTGTCAGAGGGAACTCTGACTACTTCGAATGTATATTAAGACCTCCAATCCGAAATGATTCTCCTCCATATGTCTCCATGCACTCGCTCGCTGTCCACCATGTGCGTGTATATATATATATATATATATATATATATATAAGACAGAAGGTGGGAAAAAAGATTGCCTCGCCTCAGAGCGCGAGAATGAGCGAATGAAAGAGTGAAGGAGTGCTCCATAAGGAGGCTCCTAGGCTGATGATGAGGGGGGGGGGGGGGGGGGGTGAGGTGGGGGGGGACAAACGGCCTTATTTATCGCCAAGCAATTACCAGTGAGGTATTTCTGCCGTAATGGCAGGAGGAAAATGAAACACTTCAGCTGCGAACTGATAAAGGGGACCTTATGATAAAGGGGTATTGTGCTTGGGTTCATCCAACTGCCCCGCTATTCGTTTCTTTTTTTTTTTTATCTTCCCCCTTTTCTTCCACTCTCCATTTCTCTCTGTCGGTCTCTTCTTCTCCGCCACGTTACCAGTGTGAGACATTTCGAGACAGTGAAGTATGGAGGCGAAAAGGTCTCCGGCGTCCAAACCTCCCGCCGAGATGTGTATCTTTCGCCCCGCGTGCTTTTTTGCATGCGATAATAAAGCCGCAGGGAGATAAGGCGGGAAAAGAGGGACAAAGACAAAGATGGAGTGACGGCCGGGAAAAGGAAAAGGAGGGACGGACGAAAGAGAAGGGAGCGGATGGTAATGGATAGGAACGGAGAGACCTGAAGAAAAGAAGAGAGATAGCACGAAGACACCCCGGAGAGAGAGAGATTAACGCGCCTCGTTAAACCTATGATCTCTATAGCGTCGAGTGCATTTCGGAAAACAGCAATCCGACAAAACGTATATTGTCATGCAACATGAGGGGTGTCCTCTTTTTATAATGGCATTTTCCTTTCCCAGTCGTTTTTTTTGTGAATGGAAAACATTCGTGTACAAATATGGAAGGTAAATACACCCTTGTGTATTCACCCTGGGATCCGCAAAGCTTAGTGTATGATGATTATTGACGTATTTTCTTATTTCAGAAGCAAATCTTTAAACCTTCTTCTCCATCTTCCGGCTGCTCTCTTATAAGGGGTCACCGCAGCAGGATCATCCGAGTCCACTCCGACCTCTTTTACCCCCAACTACCTCCTACATTGTCTTCCTACACCACACATCCCTAAACCTCCTCCTTGGATTTCCTCTCTCTCCCCTGCTGTCTGGAACCTCGTCAGAAACATTCCAGTAGTTTTGTTTGAAGCAATTAGGGGCATAATGAGAAAACACCCAGGCTGCTTATGAAATGGTATCCACTGTATTCCATAATCGGAACAAAAGTGCATGATGGGTATTTGTTGCCCTCTAGGGCAGTTATTATTAAGGACAATGGTGTAATTATTGTAATTGTTAACTGATCTTCGTGTTTTAACTTTGAACATGAATGCAAATCTCAGGGAAATCAGAAATGTTATTAAATAAGGTCAGATATATATATATATTTTTTTTATCTCTAGGTCTATACATACACGGACAAAGACAAAAAGAGAAAGGAACTAAATACAAGAGCAAAAAATAAATAAAATAAATCAATGGCTTGAGCCCAGGGGCGTGTCTAGAGGGCGTGTCTAAGGGGCGTGTCTAAGGGATGTGTCTAGATGGGTACCAAAAAAAAAATCCTACCCAGATAAAAGTTGCTATTTTCACAGAAAATCATTAACATGGATATGTCAGAATATATATATCCGATCTTCCCTCGGGTCACGGGGAGGAGCCTGTGACTATCTCAGGCGTCTATGGGCATTAAGGCAGGATACACCCTGGATGGAATGCCAACCCATCGCAGGACACACACACACACACACACTCATACACTAGGGACAATTTTCCAAGGTGCCAATCAACCTACCGTGCATGTTTTTGGACCGGGAGGAAACCGGAGAACCCGGAGAAAAACCCCCTGAGGCACGGGGAGAACATGCAAACTCCACACACACATGGCCGAGACGGGAATCGAACCCGGACCCTGGCTAAACCACCGTGCCACCCGGAATATATATATATATATATATATATATATATATATATATATATATATATATATATATATATATATATACACTTTTTCAATAGACTTGTGGAGAAGAAGAAAGTACCTGTGCTTCCCACCTGTATTCACAAGCAGACGAAGGTGCTAACGCTAAACGGGGAAGTGATAACTCCTCCTAAGGTGCGCCACTCATTAAGACACCATTTACAACAACTGCTGGTAGGATCTCCTATATATATATACAACACAAAACATTATGAAATGATATGATATGAAAAATAAAATGATATACAACAAAATATGACATTTTACATAGATGCCACATTAAGTAAAATAATTCGAGTACAATTATTGTCTGTTCTATGTTTATATATATATATATATATATATATATATATATATATATATATATATAGATATAGAGAGAGAGAGAGGAGAGAGAGGAGAGAGAGAGAGAGAGAGAGAGAGAGATGCATTGAGTTCCAGCCCACTTAACTGGATGTTTGTCCCCCCCCTCTGTGCCACCCTATTAAAGACCTATGAACTGAACACAGTGGAAATTTGGAATAAATAGCTGAATACAAAATTAATACAAAGGATTATTGTGTGTGTGTTTTTTCGAATGTAAACGAAATAAGTGAAATATATTTTCCAGTTTAAATTGGTTGCCTGGCTACGGGAAGTTAGAAAAGCTCAGCTTTAGGGTACATTTAGGGGAAAATGTTCACTAGTCCTTGGCTACAAAATGGCAAAACTCTCTAATAAGGGCATTGTGTAAGAAGTTTGTTCTCACACCCGCTACAGAACCTTCCCCCACAGCTCTGCTAGAAGCACTCCCCTTGATAATTGATAACAACTGTTCCTCATGATTAGTTTCATTGGGCCTCGTTAGATTGTCGCCACAAAACCCCAGTCTTTCAGAAGCCGTGCAAATAAAACGCATCTCTGAGCAGTGAGTCCTAGAGTTGGAGCCTCCCGAGTGGTCTTCCAACTTGTTCTGTTATAATAAGAATGGACAGGTTACTGTTGAGCCCAACAATGTTTTGTAAACAAGTTTCAGTACAAATACTCGCCGTCTGTATTTTCAACTTCCTTCCGGTGTTATGTCCTTAGACGAACGCTAACAGATGCGCTGCCTGAATTCGACCAGCGGTGAGCCAATCCTTACAGATTCGCAATGCTTTATTCATTTATTTGTTTGTTTGTTTGTTTATTTACATACTTTATTCTTCCCATGAGGGAAATTCTGTTTCTTCGTATATCTCAGCTTTCTTAAAGCACTATTTTTGTACATCGCTCTGGAAACGGCTAATGCTGTAAATGTAAATGCTTTGAAGCTAGGGGTTAGAGTGCAGGGTCGGCCATGGTACGACACCCCTGGAGCACAAAGGGTTAAGGGTCTTACTGAAGGGGGGCAGGTTGGTGATACCATGGCTCGAACTCCCAACCTTCCAACACAGATATATATATATATATATATATAATAGATATATATATATATATATATATATGTATATGTATGTATGTATATGTATGTATATATATAGTATATGTATATATATAGTATGTATGTATTTATGTATATATATATATGTATATATGTATATATATATATATATATATGTATTGTCTATATGTATATGTATAGTATGCTCTAATATGTATATAATTATATATAGTATTATATATATATATATATATATATATAGGATAGATATATATACTATATATATATATATATATATATATATATATAGGTATGTTCATTTGGCAGACGCCTTTTCCAGGACGACTTACAGCTGAGCAGTTGAGGGTTAAGGGCCTTGCTAAGGGGCCCGAAGTGGCAGCTTGGTGGTGTTGGTGTGAGCTACCACCTCCCATATATATATATGTATATGGGAGGTGGTAGCTCACACCATACACACACACACACACACACATACAAATATAATTTTAGTAAACTGTAAAAGGTTGGTGGAGTTAAAATCAGTTCTCTCTAGATCAAGCATCACCAACCATAGTCACCAGGTCCCCGGTCCCAGGTACCCCCAACCCCAAGGGCCACAAGAGTCTCCTGCATCTTATTGCATTACCATCTTACATTGTACGCAGTGAAATGAAGACGGACAGGCAGAAGTGGCAGTGATTAGTCCTACTTAAGTTTGCATCTCTGTCCTAGTTAATGTGTCGCCACTCAAACAGCTCAAAAATAGTTCGCATCAGCAGGGGACGCTTCGCTCGCAATGTTAATTAGGATCTTTAAGCACAAATTTGCATCATGCACAGATACTATTTCGATTCTTACACTAGCTGGACACCAAGCCTCTAAGGTGGAGGGGGTGTAGCTCAGTGGTTGAAAGGCGCTGGGCTACTGATAGGAAAGGTCGGTGTGTGGGGGGGGGGGGGTGATTCGAGCCCCGCTATTGGGTCCATGTGCAAGACCCTTAATCCTCTGTGCTCCAGGGGGCGCCGTATCATGATATGCTGGGATATGCTAAGAAAGAAGAATTTCACTGTGATGTAATGTATATGTGACGAACAAACAAGTAAAGACTATTCTAGAGCGCTTTTTGTCACTGTCACAAAGCAGCTTTATATAATATGCTTAATTATAGTGTGCGAGAATGAAGATCAATCTGTCCCTGTTTGTTCCTTGTCGATCGAGCCGAGGCGACGGTGACGAGGCACAAAAAGGTAACAGGAAGAGAACGGTCTGCGAATTTGTTTAGTCTCCACAGTTGTTTAAGGCCGTGTGGAGGCGTCATGTACCAGTGGGCGGGTCTTCATGAGCGGTCCAGTGAGTAGATATGGGGTTTGGGATGGAGTCTAGGTCACTGGCAGTTTACCAGTGGCGCATGTAACTCAATGGCGAGAAAGAAAGAAAGAAAGAACGGTTAATACGACCGAATATTTCCTTAGTTACGAATTTTTTGGCCTTGATTGGAAGCCTTTACGTTAAAAGTATTCAGTTTGAGTTGAGTAAACGAGTATAACTCCATGAGGTAGTGCTCCGATTCAAGGTCAAGGTTGGTGACCCCTGATTTAGACTATACATGTGTAGCAGAGCTTGATGGCGAAATCGGGCTGGTAATGCCAGGCTAATATCGCGGCGTACAAATACGAGGGAATTAAAAAGAAGCTTGTGGGATTGAGGAATGATTTCAGAGAAAATGCGATATTATACTTAAATCAACGTATTCTTATCCTTTCCAGCCTCCTCTTATATTCAACCAATCCTACACTTTGCGTTAGACGTAATATTAGCACTAGAAGAGGCTCTTTTCTCTTTAGGTCACAGCCTGGCCGGCGATATTTATGATGTAAGCAGAACTTGAGAGTCGTTTTCTTCCATCATACACTCGCTGTTGTTTAATCTGACACGGAGAGCACTTTACCTCACGCGGCGTTATCGCAGGTTTCGCTCGCGTAATGCTTATACAGGGTGACGAATAATAATCGTAAGAGTGCACGCTGTAAAATTGGCTTTAGGTGGATATGTATTTACAGCCGGAATATATTTGTCCTTTATTTCTTATGAATTGTATTAAAGTGTTAGCAAATGAGGTTAGCACATTCGCCTCACACCGCCAGGGTCCGGGTTCGATTCCCGTCTCGGCCATGTGTGTGTGGAGTTTGTGCATGTTCTCCCCGTGCCTCAGGAGGTTTTTCTCCGGGTTCTCCGGTTTCCTCGCCGGCCCAAAAACATGCACGGTAGGTTGATTGGCACCTTGGAAAATTGTCCCTAGTGTATGAATGTGTGTGTGAATGTGTGTGTGTGTGTCCTGAGATTGGTTGGCATTCCATCCAGGGTGTATCCTGCCTTAATGCCCATAGACGCCTGAGAACGTATACAGCGGTAGAAGTTGAATGAATGAATGTTAGCAAATGTGTGTTTACATCCGATCCTGCCAGGATTATTTTGCATTCGTTTGTGTGTGTGTGTGTGTGTGTGTGTGTGTGTGTGTGTGTGTGTGTGTGTGTGTGTGTTAGGTAGTCTGGTCAGGTGGACAACCTTGGTTTACCCCCATGTAGAGAGACATTAATAGTGACAAACCTTCAGTAGATATAAAATGGTGGATTTTCCGGCAATGAAATATTAAGGAGTAATCCCAGACATGCCAAATGCCACAACTCAACAGATTTGCAGTATACTGCACTTACACACACACACACACACACACACACACACACACACACGCACAAAAATGGTCCATGCACGGATTAGTTTTGATCATTGTTGTTAATATCTTTCCCCCACGGCATTCATTGCGAACATACATTTAATTTCTTGAAAGGGGAAGGAAAAGGGCGGATGCTGTGCGCCGTAAACGACAGGGTATTTACATTAATGTAATAGCAGTGATAACAATAAAGGAGCGAAAATACGACAAGCAGAAATACATTGAAAGGCAAAATTCCTATTCTGAACTAGAGATCTACTGGGTTTTTATATAATTCATTATAGGGATTAGTGCCCAAAAATTCCAATTACATAGTAAAAAAATAACTTTTATTCAGTAAGCAAAATGTTGATTTTCTTGAAAATGTTTAGCAGTTATAACCTTATTTACCTCTGTTTCCTATTAAATTTCCTATTATATCCTATTAATTTCCACCAGTTATCCTTGTCCCAGTGTTGTTCTTAAATTAGAATATAGCCCAGGTCTGGATAACACATGCGGCAATAATTACAGAACCACCCCCCCCCCCCCCCCCCCCCACACACACACACACACAAGGATGTGCCTGTTTTTCGTGGGAAACGAATTTATTAATAGTAATAATAATTCGAATGAGCAGCAGATCTTATTTATGGATACATTTCAAGACACACAGGGATGACCTTCCAAGGCAAAAAGGTTGTTTGTGTCAGTACAGAAGTGCGGAATGTGTGTGTGTGTGTGTGTATGTGTGTGTGTGTGTGTGTGTGTGTGTGTGTGTGTGTGTGCGCATTCAGATCTTTAGTAGCTCTTGTCGGATGGGAGATGGCAGCGTTCAGTGTTGAATAATATACGCTCTCAGCTTGGTTTATTCTTAATTAGCTTGCTCAGAGGAGGGCAAGTGGGGGAGCAGTCTAAGACCTTCAACTGGGTCCAAGTCTACCCAGAGGAGTCTCTGTGTGCAGGGATCAGAGACAAACGCCAAGCGAAGGAGAGCAAGAGAGAGAGAGAGATATAGATAGAGTCGGCGCGTCTCATATTTCTTGTCATAAACACCAAGTTCAAGTGTTTCGGGTTCAGGCCGGATACTGCACAGTACCTGACTGGTCCCAGTAGGGCTGAAAATCGAATATTGATTCGGATTCTAGAATATTTAAGATTAAGAATCCCTGCTTGACGTTACTTCAAATAATGGTATTCACAGTTTATTTATTAGACTGTATTTATTAGACTTAGATTTATTAGTGTCTACTCAGATGCAAGAGTAAGAATCATAGATCAGGTGAATAAACCTAATAGTAATAAATAGATATATAGATATACAATTTACAATTTCTTAATTAAGTCCGTTGGTGACGAAGATATTGATTGGATTGCTGAAATCCATATTGACTGAGTTTCAATGAAAGTCTTTCTGTTTTTTGTATATATATATATATATATATATATATATATATATATATATATATATATATATATATTTATTTCATTCATTCATCTTCTACCGCTTTATACGATCTTCCATCGGGTCACGGGGAGCCTGTGACTATCTCAGGCGTCTATGGGCATTAAGGCAGGATACACCCTGGAAGGAATGCCAACCCATCGCAGGGCACACACACACACATTCATACACTAGGGACAATTTTCCAAGGTGCCAGTCAACCTACCGTGCATGTTTTTGAACCGGGAGGAAACCGGAGAACCCGGAGAAAAACCCCCTGAGGCACGGGGAGAACATGCAAACTCCACACACACACATGGCCGAGGCGGGAATCGAACCCGGACCCTGGCGGTGTGAGGCGAACGTGCTAACCACTAAACCACCGTGCCCCCTATTTTTCATCCCATATAATGTATTGATATTTGATTATATACTTACTTTATATACAGCTTGCAATTCCGTGTGTATGTCATTATGGTTTTCTCAGAGATTCGCTCAAAGTCGGACTGAGATGTATTGATTTATTTATTTATTTATTTTCATGCCATCTTGGCAACCTGGAAGTCGATCATGCTTCGATAACTGCTGACTGGCACGCAGTCGCTCAAGCGCATCTACCCACTTCAACAGACAAGCTCAACCGGATCGTCTCTGCCATTCTTGCTCTCCATATGCCGTCTCCGAGCTCTAACTTTTTATTAGGTGTCCCTAAGGATGCGCGCGTACGTGCACATGTTCTTGTTCAGGTACTGATATTGTTTGGGTAAAACAGACAGTGTAGCAGCATGAGTTTCCCATTATACCCTGACACGATGGGATTTCCACATGAGCGAGTCGGCCCGTGATAGAATATAAACGGTGCAAATGCTCCTCTGAATCCTGTATTTATACCGAATTTTACATTACATTCAATTGCAATGACTATGGATATTGTATTCTGAGAGGAACAGTGTTATGTCTCGGGTTTTCCCCCCAAAAAATGTCCAACCTGCTTGTATCTTTCATTCATCTTCTACCGCTTTATCCGATCTTCCCTCGGGTCACGGGAAGTCTGTGGCTATCTCAGGCGTCTATGGGCATTAAGGCAGGATACACCCTGGATGGAATGCCAACCCATCACAGGGCACACACTCACATTCACACACACATTCATACACAAGGGACAATTTTCCAAGGTGCCAATCAACCTACCGTGCATGTTTTTGGACCGGGAGGAAACCGGAGAACCCGGAGAAAAACACCCTGAGGAACGGGGAGAACATGTGAACTCCACACACACGAGACGGGAATCGAACCCGGACCCTGGAGTTGTGAGGCAAATGTGATAACCACTAAGCCCCTATACACACACATACACACACACACACACACACACACACACACACACACACACACACACACACACACACACACACACATATATATATATATATGTGTGTGTGTGTGTGTGTGTGTGTGTGTGTGTGTGTGTGCGTGTATATAGGGGGCACAGTGGCTTAGTGGTTATCACATTCGCCTCACACCTCCAGGGTCCGGGTTCGATTCCCGTCTCGGCCATGTGTGTGTGGAGTTTGCATGTTCTCCCCGTGTCTCAGGGGGTTTTTCTCCGGGTTCTCCGGTTAACTCCCGGTCCAAAAACATGCCCGGTCTTCACGGACACGGACAGGTCTTCACTACACTGGCTGTTCTTTATCTAATGTCTGTCACATGTTGTTCGTGGCCTTTTCTATCAAGCCTAAGTGTGGTATTGATGTGTAGTAGGCCATTCATTTCTCCGTTCATTATTGCCTTCTTCATCGTTTCCTCTTGTTTCCAAACATTCCTCTCTTTAACATATCGAAAAAATAAATAAAAATAAAGACTTTGCAATAGTGAGCATTTTTCCTAGAGGAACAAACGCAGCATTTGTCTGTAGATGTAACAGCAGAGTTGGGGGAAGAGTACAGCTGGCATGTCTGGATCTGTACGCCGGAGCGTCTGGCATTTGTTATAGCTGTGACTTTGGCCATTAAAGTTCCCTGAACTTCATGTACGTGGTGTGAGCATTCCACTTCGCCCAACGCGATGTGCAAAATACAGCATGCAAATACGAATGGCTTTAAAGGTTTAAAGGCACCTCTTTGATTTTTATTTCTGAATCGTCTGGGTTTTTTTTTTCTTCTTCTTTTTTTTTGATCCCTCGCTTTAACTAAAACCGCCTTGAAGGCCTTGTGATAGCAGTAAACCCTCCCAAAGTGTTTTAATAAAGCCAGATGTTGACAGATTCAATTATCTCAGGGTTCCCAACATTTACTCTGCACACAGCCTTCCCTGGTGCCTTGAAATGAAAGTGTCCATTGCCTGTAAGCACCAGGGCCATCATGGGTGAACACCGGATTTGGATTTGAGTTATTGAATTCAAGATGGACAGTTCTTCCAAGATATGACCAATGTTGGGGAGGAACGAGTTACGTGTAACGGCGTCCCGTAATTTAATTACAAAATAAAAGTAACAGTACAGGGCTTAGCACATAGGGTTGGGGGTTCGATTCCCGCCTCCGCAGTGTGTGTGTGTGTGGAGTTTGCATGTTCTCCCCGTGCCTTTTTCTCCCGGGGTTTTTCTCCGGGTTCCCCGGTTTCCTCCCTGGTCCAAAAACATGCATGGTAGGTTGATAGGCACCTTGGAAAATTGAGTGTATGAATGTGTGTATGAATGTGAGTGTGTGTGTGTTATGGGTTGGTATTCCATACAGGGTGTGTTCTGCCTTGATGCCCCAAGATGCCTGAGATAGGCACAGACTCCCCGTGACCCGAGGGAAGATCAGACATAGCGATAAAAACGAATGAATGAATGAATGTAATTCAAAGTTAAATTCAAATTGTATTTGTCACATACACATACGTACATAGTGAGGCATGCAGTGAAATGCTTTTAACAACCGTCCAGCATGTAAACATAACGGAAAGAAAAGAAAGAGAAAGTAGTTCAGACGTTGTAAATAAATGTAAATAAAAAAAGATAAGGAAGAATAAAAATACAAATACAATTGAATAAAATTGACATCTTTATAAAAAAAAAGTACAAACAAAGTACAAAAATAGTGTATGAAGTGTAAAGTGACCAGTGTAAAGTGTCCGCTGTAAAATGACCAGTGTAAAGTGTCCGTTGTAAAGTGTCCGTTGTAAAGTCTCCACTGTAAAGTGACCAGTTTCAGCTGTAAAATGACCAGTGTATAGTGTCTGGTGTAAAGTGATCAGTGTAAATTGTCCGGTGTAAAGTGTCTGGTATAAAGTGACCAGTGTAAAGTGACCAGTATAACGTTTCAGCTGTAAAATGACCAGTGTATAGTGTCTGGTGTAAAGTGACTGGTGTAAATTGTCTGGTGTAAAATGACCAGTGTATATTGTCTGGTGTAAAGTGTCTGGTATAAAGTGACCAGTGTAAAGTCAGTGTAAAGTCCAGGTAACGTTTCAGCTGTAAAATGACTGTGTTCTGGTGTAAAGTGGCCAGTGTAAATTGTCCGATGTAAAGTGTCTGGTGTAAAGTGACCAGTGTAAAGTGTAAATGTGTGTAAAGTGTCCAGTGTAAAGTGTCAGTGTAAAGTGTTTAGTGTAAAATAAAAGTGACCAGTGTAAAGTTTCAGCTGTAAAATGACCAGTGTAAAGTGACCAGTGTAAAGTTGTCCAGCTGTAAAATGACCAGTGTAAAGTGACCAGTGTAAATTGTCCGGTGTAAAGTGACCTGTGTAAATTGTCCGGTGTAAATTGTCCGGTGTAAAGTGACCAGTGTAAATTGTCCGGTGTAAAGTGTCTGGTGTAAAGTGTCCAGTGTAAAGTGACCAGTGTAAAGTGACCAGTGTAAAGTGTCCAGTGTAAATTGTAAATTGTCCGGTGTAAAGTGACCAGTGTAAATTGTCCGGTGTAAAGTGACCAGTGTAAAGTGTCCAGTGTAAAGTGTCCAGTGTAAAGTGTCCGGTGTAAAGTGTCCAGTGTAAATTGTCCAGTGTAAAGTGACCAGTGTAAAGTGTCCAGTGTAAAGTGTCCAGTGTAAAGTGTAAAGTGACCAGTGTAAATTGTCCAGTGTAAAGTGAAAGTAACCAGTGTACCAGTGTGTAAAGTGTCCAGTGTAAAGTGTCCAGTGTAAAATGTTTTAAGTGTAAAGTGTCCAGTGTAAAGTTGTCCGTGTAAAGTGACCAGTGTAAAGTGACCAGTGTAAAGTGGTGTACCAGTGTAAATTGTCCGGTGTAAAGTGTCCAGTGTAAAGTGTCCAGTGTAAAGTGTCCAGTGTAAAGTGTCCAGTGTCGTGTAAAGTGTACCAGTGTAAAGTGTCCGGTGTTGTAAAGTGACTCGGTGTAAAGTGACCAGTGTAATTTGTCCAGTGTAATTCGTTAGTTAGTAAGAAAGAAAAATGTGTAATTAAATTACAGTTAACCACGAAACTATTAAAGATCACAGATAGGGTTACATCCGACAAATTTCATGTAAAATCAGTGCTACGGTTACACGCAGGGAGAAACACGACGAAAAACTCGCCGTATGCTTTATCGAGTCCGATAAAGATGTTTCCTTTTTTTTTTACATCTTCTCAGGAAATCATTTAGAGTCTTTTGAAAACAATGTCCGAGCTCGACACCCAGTTTCTATTCCATTTATGGTATTTGCCAGATGCCTTTATCACCAGTAACTTATAGAGCTGTTTTGATGTTTCTATCAATAAATGCATCCTGATATTGGTTCCCTAGGTTACAGACATTTATCAGTATAAAAAACCTGCTGTGAAGGAAGTGTAGTATGAAAAACACGGGCAGCGGAATATTGTTTTTGTTTCCGTGCCTACAGAATATTAATGTTTTGGGGATTCTTATATTAGGAAAAAAATAATAATATATATATATATATATATATATATATATATATATATATATATATATATATAATATATATATATATATATATATATATATAAGGGCCACGGTGGCTTAGTGGTTAGCAGGTTTGCCTCACACCGCCAGGGTCCGGGTTCGATTCCCGTCTCGGCCATGTGTGTGTGTGGAGTTTGCATGTTCTCCCCGTACCTCAGGAGGTTTTTCTCCGGGTTCTGCAGGTTTCCTCCCCGGTCCAAAAACATGCACGGTAGGTTGATTGGCACCTTGGAAAATTGTCCCTAGTGTACGAATGTGAGAGTGTGTGTGTGAGTGTGTCCTGCGATGGGTTGGCATTCCATCCAGGGTGTATCCTGCCTTAATGCCCATAGACGCTTGAGATAGACACAGACTCCCCGTGACCTGAGGGAAGATCGGATAAAGCGGTTTTAGAAGAGGTAGAAGATGAATGTATATATATATATATATATATATATATATTAAGATATATATATATATATATATATATATATATATATATATAATATAATCGGCCTCTATCATGCTGTTATCGGAATAATACCATACATTATTTATGTTTGTACTTAATTAAATCTGTTATGAGGTCAGCCATACCCATACTCATCATACCCAGCCATACGTACTTCAGGTTCTCCGAGGAGGCTCCAGGAACTCCCAGGATTACATGAAGCATAGCAGAGGAGTCCATGATACCCCCACCCCCCCCCCCTTTAATTATAGTAATGGAACTCATAATCCACTGGTTAGTGAAGATATTATTCTCCTAGGTCGTACTTTTATCCGTGTCTTGGCGCGTTCGTTTGAATTGTATGGTTTTATTACGTCATGTATTATTTAAAATGTATAAAAATGTATTCTCTGTCAGTGGAACGTTCATAAATAGAACAATTTTTTTCTTAGCGTACACATTTAAATAATGTTCTTGGTATATGGATTCCCGGGGATTATGAAATGTATGTACAATTAAAGGGTTCATGCTCCGTCGTTAGACTTTCCCATTATACTGGTTTATCTACAGCGGAGAAGACAGAGGGAGGACTGAATATGCAGGTGTGTTTTTAATAAAGCCAGATGTTGACCGATTCATACCAAGCTAGTCAAGTTTCTCCACCGGGGGGTTGTTGTTGTTTGTTTGTTTGTTTGTTTGTTTGTTTGTTTTTTTTTCAAATGCGAGTGGGCTCCTCTGACTCACATATGATGAGCAGGTCTCTGGGGAAAAAAAAAGAAAAGACAAAAAGCGTTGCATAGTGATGGGCGCTCTGAACCGTAATAGGTCATATGGCAGTTGACTGTTTACCTCTTCTGGCGAATGTTTTTCTTCACAAAGCAACACGGAATGCGAGACTGTCAGACTGAAGATTCCAGTTGAGACCTGAGCTAATCCTTTGGCTTGACCTTCTGGCAGAAATCCATCCATTCCTGTGTTGTTTCTTTTTGTTTTTGCATTTATTCGCCGCCACTTTTGTTGTTGTTTGTTTGCTTGTTTGCTTTTCGGTCCACCCCCCCGCCCTTCCCCCCCAACCCAGGAGCAGAAAGTGGTATTGGCCTTCAACAGTGCCACCTCGGTAGTTCTGATCTTCTGTTCAGTAACCCAGAGGCTTTACCTGTCTTTTATTTATTTGTTTGTTTGTTTGTTTATTTATTTATTTATTGTGAAGGGTCCTGATGGCTTTTGGGACTATATTTTGGCTTTTGTGTTACTTAGCGTCAGTGTCGGGGAGTAACTAGTTACATGTAACAGCGTTACGCAATTTAATGACAAAATAAAAGTAACAGTAATCCGTAACTGTGATTAAATTACAGTTACTTTTGAAAATATTGAAGATTACAAACCACAAAGACCGCCGCCCAACACCCCCTAACACTACCCCCCCCCCACCCCAACGTCGAGGGAAATTTCACCTGCACCCTAGCCTAAACAAAACACCGCCCCCCCCCCACCCACCCCAACAATCCAACAATTTGATTCTGAAGAAGCCCAGTTCCGAAAATATATCCCATTTTTTCTGAGTGCCACCTAGTGGACAAATGAAAGTATGAAATGTAATCTGTCACTACTTTGATAGAGTCGTTGAAAAGTTACGCTACTTATTACATTTTGAACAGGGGCATTTGTAATCTGTAAAACCTCTATTACATTTCCATAGTAAACCTTCCCAACACTGCTTAGCATGCGTACGTTCTATTTCTCCATGTATCGCGTGGAACTAAGGCGCCTTTCCGTTACAAATTTGCGAAAAACACTTTTGTTTTTAAAATGTCGATAAAAGACTGTTGCGAAATGACGGTGTTTCCATTCACCATATCACACGACTAAAACTCCTCTCGCGATAAGCCCTTAAAAAAGGCGACAGATATCGGGCAGGCTTCTTATATCGCAGCCAACGCATTAGGCGTTTTTATTGTTAATCGGAGACGCTTGTATGCACTTGTTCCGGGAGGCGATAGTGCGCAATTCCACAGAGGACCCGTGGATTGAGAATTTCCGGATGAACGCGTCCACTTTTTTCGCAGCATCACGCCCAAGGGTGCCACTTTCTACAAATCACAACTAAACTGGTTTCGTTAATTAGTTTAATAAATAACTCATCTCATCTTCAGTCCACACATACCGTGCCATCTTTAAAGAACGATCACATGACTGTTCATGTGACCTGGAAATGCGCAAAAAAAAAGCTGCTTCCATCGCGGTTTTGCGAATTATTCCTTTTTCGCGTCGTCAAAAAAAAAAAAACACTTCATACGAGCGTAAAAAAAACTGTCTTGCGATACGTTTGTGTTCAAATTTTGCGCATTTTGAAGGGTAATGGATTTTACTCAGGGTAATGTTTTACTCAGCTGCATAATTTACGCTCCATCCCAACAAACAATGCTACAAAACGATCAGTTTTGTAAACAATAATACCTCAGGATTTGTTTGTTCACACTTCTAAAGTAATAATCCGACCAAGCCATTCAGAGTTTCTTAGTTACTGAAGGTAAACGGATGCTGTATAAGTAATTGACGGTATATGGATGCCATATAATAAGGACAGGGATTTATTCCACCACTTATTAAAGGTGATTATAATAACTGCTGATGAGATCCTCAATCTGCTCTCAGGAGGCTTTGATATATAGCCGTTTTATATATATATATATATATATATATATATATATATATATATATATATATATATATATATATATATATATATATATATATATATATATATAATATACAGGGGGGCACGGTGGCTTTGTGGTTAGCACGTTCGCCTCACACCCCAGGGTCCGGGGGCTTCGATTCCCGTCTCGGCCATGTGTGTGTGGAGGTTTGCATGTTCTCCCCGTGTCTCAGGGGGTTTTTTTTCTCCGGGTTCTCCGGTTTCCTCCGGTCCAAAAAAACATGCACGGTAGGTTGATTGGCACCTTGGAAAATTGTCCCTAGTGTATGAATGTGTGTGTGTGTGTTCCCTGTTATGGGTTGGCATTCCATCCAGGGTGTATCCTGCCTTAATGCCCATAGAAGCCTGAGATAGGCACAGGCTCTCCTATAGCGGTAGATAGAAGATGAATGAATGAATGAATATATATATATATATATATATATATATATTGCTTCACTGTTTCTTGAAGTTGTGGGTGAGGATATGTGGAATGAGGATAGGTCATATAGCACTTTGTAATGGATTTCTCCTGACTGTAGATTACTTTCTACACGTACCTCATAGCTATTATACACTTGTCTGGACCCGGTGAGGGTTCAAGTGATATGGAGTCTCGGAGTAGCTGTGGATGCCTACAGTATGTACTCATATAGATGGACATATTCACATGTTCGCTGAACTGCATCAAATAGATTCTATAGAAAACTCATTAGTTGGTGCTTTTAAGTGCTTCATCTTCAGTAATGACGACTGTTGCAGCAGATCTTTATTATTTTTTTTTACAGGGTCACACGTAGCTCCGAATTGATTCTTGCTGCTGAAGATTGTTGTTTTGCTTTTTTTGCTTTTGTTTTAATAATCTCTAATCTATAATATCTGAAGAGAGCTGCTTCGAACAACCAAGAGCTAAAGCGAGATATAAGGCTGTATAAGGTCTTATCACCGTTCTGTTCCTGCACGATGAAACGCTGGAGGAGTCGTACCTGAGGTCTATCGCCTGAACGGGCCCAAGCGCGGCGGCTATGTTTTACTACGTGTTACTATGTTTTACTATGTTTTACACAGAAGGATTTTTTTTTCCCCAATCAGGCGGAATACAACCCATTTCAAAATGCCGACTCCGAAAGTATCCTAATCTGTGCCCTCTGCAAAACATCAAAGATTTCTATGCATATTAGTGAAATCTGATCCGAAGCCATGTGCATGCGCCGAGTGAGATTTAGCGCGATCATTACCATAATATCGAAAAGTAGAGCTCGAGTCAACTTTTTTTTTTTTTTTTTTATTTTTTTTTTTTTTTTTTTTAATAATCACACTACTTGCGTCGCTGACAAGTTTTACATTATTTCCTGCCCCGTCATATCGCCAAAGAAATACTGAGGTTTAAAGAGACAGCAAGAAGAATTTGATGCCACAGTAAAGCTACTCAGCAGAGTGTTTAAAGTAAAAAAGAAAAAAAAATAGGTACAAAGATATATAACTCTTTTATTCATTCATTCATTTTCTACCGCTATATACGATCTTCCCTCGGGTCACGGGGAGTCTGTGCCTATCTCAGGCGTCTATGGGCATTAAGGCAGGATACACCCTGGATGGAATGCCGACCCATCGCAGGACACACACACACACACACACACACATTCATACACTAGGGACAATTTTCCAAGGTGCCAATCAACCTACTGTGCATGTTTTTGGACCGAGGGAGGAAACCGGAGAACCCGGAGAAAACCCCCTGAGGAACAGGAGAACATGCAAACTTCTTCTCCAGAACAGCAGGGGGCTCTCTCGGTGGAATTTTGAATCCTGCTGTATGTGTTTTGTTGTGTGTGTGTGAATGTTGTGAGTCCTATCAGTTTTGAGTTTCCATGGTAGAGAACTTTGCGTGTGACCTTACAGATTCTGTTTAAGCAAATGATCGTTAATATTGATTTTTGTTTATCCGGTTTCCGGCTTGTTGACTGATTAAGTTTAGATTTATAAATAGGTACACAAAAGGGGGGGGGGGGGGGGGGGGGGGCACGTGGGGGGGGGGGGGGGGGGGGGGACGTTAAAGCCTATAATATTGCTTTTATTTCGCTGGTAAAAATCAGTTTTTTCAGAATTAGTAGGAATTTCAATACTGTTATTATTCATTTTGGCTTTTATTTTTCGCTTCATTATAACTTGTAAGTGTTGAAATAGTTCTCTCAGTAGCCAATGTGTGATTTTTTTCCCTCATTTTAACGATGTAATGTCAGCGAAAATGTCATACTGTTCGGTGTGGATGCTTTATAATTTCACACGATTCCTTTCGATGAGCATCTCTTGAAGCACAGAAAGGTCAGATGTTTTTTATTTATTTATTTATTTATTTATTATTTGGCAAAACCAATGAATCTGTCATTAAACCGTGAGTATTTTTGATGGCTTTGTTTATGAAGGTAACGAGGAATGCTAACGGAGATGACTTCAGGTATAAACATTGAAGAGACAGATGTGCCGCACGACAACGTGCACTAAAATGCCGTTGCTTTTTGATCGGTGGAATTTATGCTTATTACTTCGGGACATGAGGCATTTGAATAGAAAACCCCCCAAAAATTTCCTCAGTAAATCCATAAATCTGTTGTTATTGTAACATTTATTGTGTTATGGCTCCAGGGTGGTGCTATATAGGTATCTTATTCAAATCGGGTTGATGCTTGTGATCTCTCGAACTCCGGCGCTGAACCCGTGCGAGATCAGGAAGAGACGCTTGTACAGTGGAAGAAAACGCTCGATAGCAGACATGCCGGCTAAGCCATGAGAAGAATGTACGACATCAAATATTTGACTAAAGGTTATGGATTAAGAACAAAAAAAACAACAACAACAAAACAGGATCTATTCAAAAGTGTATGGATATTCAGAATATGTGGGTCTTATTTACATTTCTACAGTCCATATGTCAACATAATGTAGAAGAAATAAAAGGTTTTTCTTTTTCAGTTGTTTTTAGACCTCCTAATTCGTCTCTCTTTGCTATACGCTTAAAGACTAAAGCTAAAAATAAATGTACTAATAACAAAAAAAATAAATAAAAAGGAATAAACGGAATAAAAAAAGCGCTAAATCCCCTGTGGGTGTGTCAAATATAACTTATAACAAAGTTTTAAGGGTTAAGTGAATAGCAAGTTTTAATATGCACTGTATTTGGGCACGGTGGCTTAGGGGTTAGCACGTTCGCCTCACACCGCCAGGGTCCGGGTTCGATTCCCGTCTCGGCCATGTGTGTGTGGATTTTGCATGTTCTCCCCGTGCCTCAGGGGGTTTTTCTCCGGGTTCTCCGGTTTCCTCCCCGGTCTAAAAACATGCACGTTAGCTTGGAAAATTGTCCCTAGTGTATGAATGTGTGTGAATGTGAGTGTGTGTGTCCTGCAATGGGTTGGCATTCCATCCAGGGTGTATCCTGCCTTAATGCCCATAGACGCCTGAGATAGGCACAGGCTCCCCGTGACCCGAAGGAAGATCGGATTAAAGCGGTAGAAGATGAATGAATGAATGCACTGTATTACCAAAAGTATTTGAACACCCCACCATAACGCACCTATGACCTAATTGGCCTCCCGCTTTCAAAACGATGTGCATTAATGTGGTGCACTAATGCAAAGTCCTTCGTAAAACTCCTGTCCGTCACAGGAAAAGGGGCCCAGAGGCGATCCTTGATGCAATCCCACCTCCACCAGTCTGTCCTTCCTTCTGCACACTGCTGTCACACTGTCCTTATCCATGTCCTACACCACCCCCACATACGTCTCGGATACTTCCTCATACAATACCACACAACTCCTCTCCTGGAACCCCGTCACGCATCCACAAACACGCAACGCAACACTTTCTGACCTCCTCTATACTTCTCCAACAACATCATCCTGACAGCAAATATCGCAGCCGCGGTGCTCTTCCTCGGCATGAAACCGTACTGTCGCTCACAGATGTTCTCGACGTCCCACTTCCACTACTCGTTCCCATAACTTCACGGTGTGACTGATCAACTTTATTCCCCCGGTACTTACTGCAGGTTCCAGCACACGGGCTCCTCAGGCGTCCTCTCACCTTCCAATACCCTGTTAAACAATCTAGTTAAAAAAAAAACAAAAAAAAACGCCACTGCCGTCTTCTACTGGTATGTCATCTCCGACTGCCTTTCCACTCCTTATCCTCTATATAGCTGCTCTCACTTCCTCCTTACTAATCCTATTCCTGCTTCACCATCACCCCATCGTCCACCCTTCTCAGCTTTCTTATTCATCAGTTGCTCAAAATACTCCCTCCACCATCTCAACACACATCTCTCTCCTCACTAGCCAAACACATTTCCGCCGGCCTCCTTTATTGCTCTAACTTGCGCCACATCCTTCCCTTATCACTCCTGCAGTAGTCCTGACCAATCATCCGGCACCACTTCACCACCACCACCACCACCACCACCACCACCACCGAGCTCCTGTCTGACCCGAATCTCACACTACAGTTTCCACTATCTTATTCTCTTTTTCCCTCCTTACTCTCCTTCGTCTTCTTCCTCACTTCCAAAGCCATCCTACGGACCACCATACGATGCTGTCTAGCTACGCAGTCCGCTGCCAGTCTCTAATCTCTTTCAGGTTGCATCAGAATATAGTCGAACTGTATGCGCCGTCCTCCACTCTTATAAGTCACCCTGTGTTCCTTCATATGCTTCCGGTATGGGAAGTATGTAATTGTCTAAAATGACTTCGCATACTGTGGCATTGACATTATCCTTTACTGGAACTAAGACGATTAGCCCACACATTGATACATAAATTGAACATCTGATATTTTTTATACAAAATTCCTTTTCCGATACAGAGGGGAAAATGTGTCGGCTATTTTTTTTTACCTGTTTTTAGTCGGTGTTTGCCGCTGTTTAAGGTGCTGGAATCAATTCTGCCTCCTTTAGTCGCCACAAACTTTACAGCGGGCTTTGGATTGTTGAACGTCTGAAGTTGAATACGTTAGAATAGAATGTTAGGTAGAATGTTACGTAGACATTACAGCACAGTGAAATGAGTTCTTCGTATATCCCAGCTTGTTTGGAAGATGGGGTCCGGGCGCAGGGTCAGCTATTATATTGTGATACAATGCCCCTGGAGCACACAGGGCCTTGCTCAAGGATCCAGGAGTGGCAGCTTGGTGATACCGGGGCTCGAACCGACCTCATTACTGGGGGGCAAGTTTTTTCTGATTCTTCAGAGCAGGCCATAATTTTGCATTTCGTATTCAGAAGTGAACACCTCCAGGGTCCGGATTCGATTCCCGTCTCGGCCATGTGTGTGTGGAGTTTGCATGTTCTCCCCCTGCCTCAGGGGGTTTTTCTCCGGGTTGTCCGGTTTCCTCCCGGTCCAAAAACTTGTACAGTAGGTTGATTGGCACCTTGGAAAATTGTCCCTAGTGTATGAATGTGTGTGTGTCCTGCGATGGGTTCCATCCAGGGTGTATCCTGCCTTAATGCCCATAGATGCCTGAGATAGGCACAGACTCCCCGTGACCCAAGGGAAGATCAGATATAGCGGTAGAAGATGAATGAATGATCTCCCAGCTCTAGGGCAAGCAAAACAGACAATATCAGTGCACATGGCGCATGTGTGGTCATGTGACTTTACAGGTGTGGATCGCGGAGACCAGACGAAGATGGATGCCGAGTGGAACCGACACATGCTGCTTCTGTATGGTGACACTAAGTAGAGAAAGACACTGTTTTGCTATGTTTAAGATGAAATATGACAAATCGGTAAGAGATCTCACTGACTCCGGGTTTTGGAAGGAAGACATTTTCCTTTATCTTTTACCATTATTCGTCCATTATTCGCCACACTTTACTGTTCGTACTGTGCGTTTTGACAGCTCGGGTTCTCCTCGTGTCAGATTGCTGGATAGCGAAACATGATTAATTACACCAGAGCACATCTGCTTGGAGTCCGGTAGCAGCATGCATTACACTATCCCCGCTCAAGGCTCGGTCCTTTTGCATAGCCATCTTGTGCTTGCGTGCTTAGCGATTTCATAAAGCTCCCAATGCACATACCTGCGTGTGCTGTCGTTTCCAGAAGCGGTTCGGAAGCTCTGTAGTAAGTGATTCACCAGAGGACAGGCCATTTTTATGCACTACATGATTCAGCACTTGGCATCCTTGCTCGCCCGAGTTTGTGCTATCTTCTGCATTGAGGCTGTTAAATCTAGACCCTTTCCAGACAACAATGATAGCACTTTACAATAATAGCACTTATAAATGCCCGGACCGAGGTCTAGCAGCAAGAAAATGTAGAATCCTGTGGCCATGTTTATACACCTTTGAGCTCTTTAACATACTCTAGCATTCTGTAAATTAAATTTATAAAATTAGTATTAATAGTAAGGGATGTTGCTGAAACACAGATATATATATATATAGATAGATAGATAGATAGAGAGAGGTGGGTGGATGGGTGGGTAGATAGATGGAGAGATGGATAGAGAGATAGAGAGATGGGATGTCGATCGATTCAAATATTTAATTGCACATCAATCGCATGTTTTCATTGTACAATAAATGAATACTTTTCGTGTTTCTTATACTCTTAAACCAACTGTAACAGATGTTATAATTGTATAAATTTCACTCAAAATCTTTAACACATTTATTGATTATTCCATATTTATTTTATTCTGGAAATCATTCTTTTAATATTCATTTTTGTTAATGAATTAAATTCTTGTTCTTTTCAATGTTTCTTGTTTTAGTAATTGTATTAATTGTAAAATATGGGACGTGGCTCCTTTAAGAATTGTGTTCCGGTTGCTTTCCATATAAACTGGTTATACGTTTAGGTTATACGTGGATTAAAACAAATATTGTGGCTTTAAAATGAATTTGTTCTAACGTGTTCCGTTTGACTACCCCATTATAAACACTACCAATGACAGGTACAGGATTGTCACTATCATGACATGACTATACTGTCGGGAAAAGTTCGAAACCAATGTGAAGAAGTAGAAACCTAGATAACACCTACAGAGATATGTATGTCATGCCTGGGGATTGAAGCTAATTACCGGAATTTCCCTGCCAATCCAGGAGAACTGGCAAACCCCAATTTCCCTGTTATAACAACCACTCCTTTCCACTGTGTGTGTCAGGGGGAGGAGGTGGGGGTGGTATAGCAGGGTAGGGGACTGTAATCACACTGACAAACACACAGTAAGCCTACCCTGTATTGCCATTACAAATATAAATCATAGAGTGAGATTAAAATCAGGGCTTAGTGAGATTAACTGTCTTGTTGTGTTGCGACCAGAATTGGAAATAAAGGGCAAAATTAAGTCCAGGGGTTGGTTTTGGTGTATGATTCGAGAGAGGTAAATAAATGGCACAGGACACACGGCACCTTTTTAAGGTGAAAGTCCAGTTACTGGAGTTATTAAAGGTGTGGGTCAAAACAGCAACTGGTAGATGAGTTGGAAATGGAGAAAAGAGGCAAGAGGCTCAGAAAGGCAACTAAAAGTGAGAGGCTATAATTAGACTCATCTAATGAGTGTTTAATCTAATGAAAGCCTTTAAAGGAAATCACTAAATAACAAAAAAAGGTTCGAGTCACCACCTTAAACAGGTTATAACTTAGGACTCATGTCATATATATATATAATATATATATATATATATATATATATATATATATATATATATATATATATATATATATATATATATATATATATATATATATATATATTAGGGCTGTTAGTCCTATTTATTTTAAGCATAATTAATCACATGATTGTCATGAGTTAATTAATCGCACATTAATTGCACATTTTCAATGTACCATACATGAATTCTTTTCATGTTTCTAATGCTCTAACTGCAATAGATGGTAGAATTATATAAATATATACATTTCACTCAAAATCTCACCCTGTAAAAAAGCTATTGATTATTTTATATTTATTTCATTCTGGAAATTCTTCGTTAAATATGAATGTCTTGTTAAGTTATTCATTTCTTGTTAATTTCAAATGTTGATTTTCAGTGGTTGTTTCAATTGTAAAATAGGGTACGTGGCCCCTTTAAGAATTCTGTTCCCGTTTTCAGTTGCTTTCCATGTAAACTGGTGATACATTTAGGTTCCATACAGTAATATATCGAATAGCTCTATATCTGGTGTGAATGCGTAGCTAGTAATGTAATTCGGGGAAATTTGAGAAGTGTGAGTGGATGCACGTGGCCAGTGTTGTTTTTTTTTCGTTAATATTCCATTCTAATATTAAGCGGGAAGCGCGGCTGAGGAAAGGTCGATTATCTGGCACAGACACGGACTGAAGTTTCTTTATTCATTTGTTCTTTTTTTTTTGTTCTTTGCTGTCTGGGATTCATTTATTCGCCAACACAACAAGGCGCAAATGCACGCTGTGTTAATAAAATTAGTGCCGTTAAAGTGAATTGCCGTTAATGCGTTATTAAAGCGTTAACTTTGACAGCCCCGATATATACGTATGATGTCGAGAGAGAGAGAGAGAGAGAGAGAGAGATCCCTGACTAGCGTTTAATTGTTATCGTGTTTTCATTTTCCCTGTGGTGATGTCACATGGAATATTCATTGACAACAGCATCACACCAGCAAAGTAAACACCTCATTGAAAGTGCTATAAAAGCTGATAGCAACAACAGATGATCCACAGCTCTTTTGTCTTTGTGAACACTGCCTGAGGAATTTGTGAATTTGTTTTGAAATTCTACTTGATTTTTGTTGTTGTTGTTGTTGTTGTTGTTGTTGTTTTTAGAATTGTGCTTGCCTCATTGCGAGTGGAGTTTTGGTAGACCTCTACAGAGTATATCTCTCCCAGGAAGAAAGAGAAGAAAGAAGGCATTTAAAAAAAAAAAAAAAACACAGCAATAGTTACTTGAAATGCGGAACTCCGTTGCGCTAATTAACATTAGCATTAGCTAGCTAACGTGGCTAGCAACCAACAGACAGTATATTAATAATATTTAGAATTCCCAACCATACACAACATACAAATAAATCACTATATGGTGTGTAAATAAGTTCGGTAGAAATTGCTGAATTGCTTATAACTTTTTAGAGCATAATTGTTTAGCTCTTCCAAGCATATTAGCTATCGTTTTGTTTTTGTTGTTGTTGTTGTTTTTTTTAAACTAATCTGCCTAAAGGACTTTGTTTTGTAGCTGCATGTCACTATGTTTGTTGGTAATTAGCAGCACTGGTTCCTCCTGAATCTATTTTTGTGGAGCAGGTTGTCAAGAAAATTAGTAGTTTTCAAATTGTCAATTCTTCGAAAATGCTTACTTGAGCATTAACAAATAACAATTAGAGGACCTGTGTGTGTGTGTGTGTGTGTGTGTGTGTGTGTGTGTGTGTGTGTGGTGTAAGGGATAGATTGGGTGTAGTGAATGTATTGATATTTTGGTAAAGTATATTTGGTAAAGCTCTGGCAGCTTTGAACTTGTGGGGACATTTGCATTATTATTATTATTATCTGTCTGTCTATCTATCTGTGTGTGTGTGTGTGTGTGTGTGTGTGTGTGTGTGTGTGGTGTATTGATATTTTGGTAAAGTATATTTGGTAAAGCTCTGACAGCTTTGAAGTTGTGGGGACATTTGCATTATTATTATTATTATCTGTCTGTCTGTCTGTCTATCTGTGTGTGTGTGTGTGTGTGTGTGTGTGTGTGGTGTATTGATATTTTGGTAAAGTATATTTGGTAAAGCTCTGGCAGCTTTGAACTTGTGGGGACATTTGCATTATTTCCATGAGGTGCCAAAAGTTTTGCTTACAGAGGTCAAGGTATGTGTCAGGTTTAGGTTTAGGTTTAACTCAATATTCCTTCTCCATAACGATGGTGGGAATTAGTAGACGGCCAAAAAGGTAAGGGAAATTCAAATGGATGTACTGTCAAGGATAGTAAGACAAGTGTGTGTGTGTGTGTGTGTGTTTTGTGTGTGTGTGTTTTGTGTGTGTGTGTGTGTGTGTGTGTTTATGTTCATGACAGTAATTCCTTTCTAAACCAGGATTACAATGTATTCCTGCAACAGTGTGGATCAGAGAGCAGAAGACATCTCCAACCTGACATTTACAGAGGATCAGCCACGCAGCCAATGACTGAGCTAAAACCCAAGCTTTGTATGAGGGAGAGAATTGAGATAGTGAGGACTAGACTGCTCAGAATACTGCTTTGTTGACTGATTTCTGTTTGGCAGGAGATTGATCCTTATAAATGAGCAAGTATATCATTTTTATAAACTCCGCCTTCACTCTCATATTGTCTTGACATTTCTTTAAAACGTCCTTTTTTTTTTTTTTGCTTGACACATCTACGCCTTTTCCTCCGAGAGTCTCCGACAGCTGTATTGGTCTCAGCATGATGTGATACCAGTCGGGCCAGTCAATACTAAATTGCGTATTCCTACTATCACATCACTACTTTTCACGCTGCAGGACTGCCCTTGATTTTCTGCAACGACAACGACTCTACAGATGTGATAGCGGAGAATTTAAATCAGCAGAACATCTGCACTCGTACGTCAACACCGGTCCCAAGGTAGACCCCGAATATCCTTTAAAGACTTTTAAAGGCTCAATTAGGACATGTTCAAACCTATAATTCAAACCTCCTAGTATGATGGATAATTAGCGTAGATTTTTCACCAAAGGTCCTCATAAAATTCTGAGGGCATATGACATCACCGCTATCTATCGATCTATCTATCTATCTATCTATCTATCTATCTATCTATCTATCTATCTATCTATATCTATATATATATATATATATATATATATATATATATATATATATATATATATATATATATATAATGTCTCATGTAAGGGAGGGGGTAGCTCAGTGGTCTAAGGTGCTGGGCTGCTGAGCGGAAGATCCAGGTTCGAGCCAATGGCCAAGCTATGGCCAAGCTGCCACCCTTGGGTCCTTGAGCAAGACCCTTAACCCTCTGTGCTCCAGGGGCGCCGTATCATGGCTCTGACCCTGCGCTCTGACCCCAACTACCAACATCAAAGCTGGGATATGCGAAGAAAAGAATTTCACTGTGCTGTAATGTATATGTGACAAATAAAGGATATTAATGTCCTATTGGTTTTTCATCAAGGCTGTGTATTTTACATATGTCCTCAGAATTTTGTGAGGACCTTTGGAGAAAAATCTGTGCTGATTATCCACCATACAAGGACAGTGTGAAATTCTTTATGTCCATCAGTTGTTTCATTTTATTTATTTTTTCCTCGTTTCAATCAAACACTGATCAGGCATTAACTTCATGACCAATCTTGTGTCGGTCCCCATTTTGCTGCTAAAATAGTCCTGACATGTTCCAGCATGAACCGCATTACTTCTTACTTCAGCAGCTACAGTAGCTTTGTCTGACCGATCGGAACACACAAACCCAACGTGTATCAATGGGCCTTGGCCTACCCATGTCCCGGTCGCCGGTTAACTACCTTTACTTTCGTCTCAGTATATCATAATCCCACCCACTATCATGTGCCACGATGTAGAGATAATAAGTGTTATTTACTCACCGGCCATAATGTTATACAGTCGTAATTCATTCATTCATTCATCTTCTACCGCTATATCCGATCTTCTCTCGGGTCACGGGGAGTCTGTGCCTATCTCAGGGTCTATGGCAGAAAGGCAAATAGCCCAGGTCTATGGGCATTAAGGCAAGATACACACTGGATGGAATGCCAACCCATCGTAGGACACACACACTCACATTCACACACACATTCATACACTAGAGACAATTTTCCAAGGTGCCAATCAACCTACCGTGCATGTTTTTGGACCGGGAGGAAACCGGAGAACCCGGAGAAAAACCCCCTGAGGCACGGGGAGAACATGCAAACTCCACACACACATGGCCGAGACGGGAATGGAACCCGGACCCTGGCGGTGTGAGGCGAACGTGCTAACCACTAAGCTCCACTAACAGTCGTAATGTTAAGTCATAAATTGGTACTTATTATCCAAACGAAGGTGGTGTCTAAATCTATATTTTGACGTGACCCCCAAAAAGTCATCCCAGAAACATGGTGAAATTCCTAGTACACTAACAGTGGCGTAGCTCACAGGTTAAGGTGCGGGACTACTGGTCGGAAGGCGATCCCCATTATCGCCACTCTTGGGTCACTTGAGCAACCCTCTGTGCATCCGTGGTGCTTCCAAACAAGCTGGGCTATGCACAGAAACAATTTCGCTGTGCTGTTATGTGACAAATAAAGGCTATTCCTGTTTTTCTTATTGTGTTCATTGGGAATGGGCTCCAATACAATACATCGTTTGCTTGCGGGAAGGTTCTAAAGGTCACGGTTCGAATTACGTAACGGTTCTTTCGATATGTGCGTTTCAGATATGTAGCTATTTCCTGCTCGATTCTCAAGCTCAACGTACATTTGTCTCATTTCATTTGCGTATCCTTTAATCTCCCTCATGCTGACGGATGACTAAGGGAATCTGGCACCCGAGTCACCGCTATATTGATTCCCCAGGACAACGGGAAGTCGTGCATTGACCGCCGATGCGCTCTCAAACTCTTCGGCGAACTATATTCAACATTTTAAACCATACATTAAGATTAAAATGACATTTTTGGTCATAAAGATTTAATGTACGATGTAAAGGTGATGCATTACATAGTCTCATTTTTATCCCCTATAGATAAGCATTGCTTATATTTATATTCTCTATATGGACAAATGTTTGTCTGACCATAAGTACTCGCTGAATATCTCATTTTCCATTTCGGCCCTATTTGTTGTAATATCCTCCACTCTTCTGGACATAAATCTTCCCTCGGGTCACGGGGAGTCTGTGTCTATCTCAGGCGTCTGTGGGCATTAAGGCAGGATACACCCTGGATGGAATTCCAACCCATCACACACACACACACACACTTACACACACATTCATACATTAGGGACAATTTTTCCAAGGTGCCAATCAAACATACCGTGCATGTTTTTGGAACGGGGAGGAAACCCGAGAACCCAGGAGAAAAACCCCCTGAGGCACGGGGAGAACATGCAAACTCCACACACACATGGCCGAGACGGGAATCGAACCCGGACCATTAAACCACCGTGTCCCCTAGATCAGAGCTCACCATTCAATATTTTCACATTCAACCCATGTAGACCTTCGGGATTATAGCCTTTATTTGTCACATATACATTACAGCACAGTGAAATTCTTTTTTTCGCATATCCCAGCTTGATGTTGGTAGCTGGGGTCAGAGCGCAGGGTATCAGCCATGAAACGGCGCCCCTGGAGCACAGAGGGTAAAGGGTCTTGCTCAAGGACCCAAGGGCGGCAGCTTGGCCATACCGGGGCTCGAACCTGGATCTTCCGATTAGCAGCCCGGCGCCTTAGACCACTGAGCTACCCCCTCCCTAAATGCATGATTAATCGTAATCATGATCCATGCATGATCTCGTTTGGCGATTCACTTCGAAGTTCAGGCTGCTATTTACTTCTTTAAAATACCAAATGTAGAAACACAAACACCGCCAACTAGTGTTTGGGAGTAGTCACTGTCACTTTTTTACAACAGTAAAAAACAGCCGCCCTGCATTCAGATCATGGTATGGGTATTATTGGTATTTTTTGAACAGTTACTGTGACTATGTTTTAGACTATTTTACTTCAGCACTTTTTCTTTTTTTGAGTTTATTGAGTGCAATACATTTTTGTTGAAAAAAAAAGGGAATTGTGCGAGAGCATCGTGATCTGAATTCCCACGGAGAAAAAAAATCGTGATTCACATATTATAGAGGATAGTGTGAGCCCTGGTAGACTTTATCTTCATGGGTATTGCAGTAGATGACGGCGTATTTCAGGAAGCCGAGTTAAACCCTAGTTATAAACAGGAGGAAATGGTAGTGAGCAGTCGTTGTGTTCAGGAACCTTGTAATCTCAGAAAGTGCTCCATTCAGCCGAGTGGTGATTAAATGACTCAGATTAGAGAAGGAACGAGGGAGAAGGGCATTAAACAAACAAGGAGACGAAAAGCTGGGGGAGGTTACAGTGAAGGGAGGTTTTCAAATCGTTCTGGATTACAGATTAGTATCTATATGGAGAGATTGATATTAGTGAAACACACACACACACACACACACACACACACACATTTACCATTGTGTACAATTATACAATGCACTTTTGTGTTCGTTTCTTTTTTTAAATGCCTAAACAAGCACGGTGGTTTAGTGGTTAGCACGTTCGCCTCACACCGCCAGGGTCCGGGTTCGATTCCCGTCTCGGCCATGTGTGTGTGGAGTTTGTGCATGTTCTCCCCGTGTCTCAGGGGGTTTTTCTCCAGGTTCTCCGGTTTCCTCCCGGTCCAAAAAACATGCACGGTAGGTTGATTGGCACCTTGGAAAATTGTCCCTAGTGTATGAATGTGTGTGTGAGTGTGTGTGTGCCCTGTGATGTGTTGGCATTCCATCCAGGGTGTATCCTGCCTTAATGCCCATAGACGCCTGAGATAGGCACAGACTCCCCGTGACCCGAGGGAAGATCGGATATAGCGGTAGAAGATGAATGAATGAATAAACAGCCTATTGGGTCAGTGTAATATATACACCTCGAGATTTGGTTTATACCCCTTCAAAAGGTATCGATCTAATATGTGGTTGTTTTTGAATATCATATTGAATTAGAAAGTGTAATGTGGAACGTTTTATCAAAGTAATATCAGAAATGTTTTTGTTTTTTTTCCCCCTAATCTCATATTTTCAAATGTTACTGGGATTCATGTTTGAACAAGCCACCTGAAAAGCACGTTTTTTTTGTTATTTTGTCATTTTCACTATCCTAATTTAGCAGTCACACAGTTTATACACTTTTAGTCGTTATCGCGTTCTAATGCTGCATCTATTCATTTAATAACCTCACGCTTTCCATTACAACATCTAATTTACTTCATATTTTCCATCATTACATGCGTTTGGATGGAAGAAATGAGCCAGTGTCACACATTTGTAGCGTTTGAGTTTCTTTGTTGGTGTTTGTTGGTGTTTTGGGTTTCTGCTGTAGCAACAATGGCGGCTGGACGGGAATTCGCTGCCGTCTGGCAAGCCTTTGTAAAACGGCGATTGAAGAATCATAGAGGTGTTTATATTTTCTCACTTTTTCGATGATCCTTTCGGCTGCTCGGTCCATTTCCGTGCTTTGTTTCCTTCAATATGGACTTGTAGTCCATAATGGCGGTACGGAGGAATACGTACGACGGGATAGGATACGCCGTAGCCTCGGCGCTGAAGTAAAAACCATCCTGTACTCGCAAGTCAATCGTCGTCATTAAAAATTATCGTGATTTTTTTTTTCTCCGATTAATCGCGCAGCCCTAGGACTCCAGTATATCAATACATTCATTCATTCATTCATTCATTCATCTTCTACCGCTTTATCCGATCTTCCCTCGGGTCACGGGGTGTCTGTGCCTATCTCAGGCGTCTATGGGCATTAAGGCAGGATACACCCTGGATAAAATGCCAACCCATCGCAGACACACACACACACACATTCACACACACATTCATACACTATGGACAATTTTCCAAGGTGCCAATCAACATGTTTTTGGACCCGGGGAAAAAACCCCTGAGACACTGGGAGAGCATGCAAACTCCACACACACACATGGCTTAGACGGGAATCGAACCCGGACCCTGGCGGTGTGAGGCGAACGTGCTAACCACTAAGCCCCTCTATTTCAATACAATGTAAGAAAACACATTGTAATAGGATAGATTGTTCTTATCATTTATCCTTTATTACCCGGGAGGTGATATAAGGAGGAATGAAAAAAACGAGTCCGTCCTGATCATCCGAAGCTTGTTGTGGCGTAACTGCAGTGATTGTAGCAGAACTGTTGGTATGAACGGCGCAACAGCGTCCTCACTGGCGTTTACCGTCGGTTGTAATCTCAAGAAGCGTTCCCTGTGCTGTCAGTACGACGGCTTCCTCAGCAGCAGGTGGTCTCCTTTGGAGGAAAACTCAATTAGAGTTGGACGACGACGACGAAAGTCTAGACAACACGGTGACTGATTGTAAATTGTCTATCTGCTGTATTTATTAATCATAAAATTCGGGGGAAAAAAATGTATTATAGCTTTATTAAAGCGATTTATGGGGCCTCGCGGTAGGACGGGAGCCGTCTACGAGAAAGCAGGAGAGAAGGAAAGGAACGACGGAATGATAATAATAATAATAATAATAATAATAATAATAACGTGGGTCAAAATTAAAAAGCGTCTGCGAATGAAATAAAGATGAGGACTATGTCGGAGGCCAGGCCGGCGGAATATAAAAGACAGGCGTATTAAATATATATACGGTGCAAGAGACAAACTGAATGCTAAGCCGGGTCTACCTGCTCTGAGGCCTCCACAGTCGCTTCATTATTGGAGAAGATCTCATAGGATCAAGCCCCGTTCTTTCCTCCTGGTCTCCATGCTGATGTTTTCTCTTGCTCCCTCTCTTCCAGTCTCTCCCCTCTTTCTCTCTCGCCCTGCAACAGTGAGTGATGGAGTGAAACTGACACCCATTTTTAATAAGATTCTGCCTCCCCCTCCCCTCCACACCCCTCCCCCACTCCTGTAATGCTTTTATTATTGCAGATTCAGTCACAGGTGAACTGTATTGATCACATGGCTGAGACAAAGATATAACAGGAGGGAGGTGTGTGTGTGTGTGTGTGTGTGTGTGTGTGTGTGTGTTGGGGGGTTCAATACACATCCTTTTAAATGATGTAACCTCTACCACATCAGCCATCCAGATCCGGCGGGCAACTACGATCGTCTTTGTGCTTCGCTGTGGTTTTTTAGTATCATTGGACAGCAGGTAGGACGTCTGGAGCGTTCCTTTTTTTTTGCCGCTCCACTGGAGGGGTTTGCGTCATACCGTAACGCGGGTTACACCTTTTGTGGAGGTGTAACAGCGTTTGTGTCATACACGACGCACTTCTCAATGGCTGCATACATCTCCGACAGGACGCGCTTTTATGGATCACGCATCGCTTGTGTACAAAATTGGATCGGACGACCGGAGCCTGAAACGCCGGACGCCCGTAGTGCTAAAGAAGCCATTTGTAGCGTAAGAGCTCTATTATTGGATGTTGAAAGGAGGAAGAAAATGAGAGAGAGGGAGAAAGAGAGAGAGAGAGAGAGAGTGTAAGTAATGATGTTACCACTTGCCTAGTCCTGAAGGTCAGCGGTCTGTAGCAGTGCATTGTGGGAGAGTTGCCCCAGTCAGAATGGATGTCTTGTTTGTCTTTGACTTTGGCCCAGAATTTATTGCCTTCTTCCCCCGGCTGAGGAACAGCAGGCCTTGGGAACAAACACCATGGGCGCCCCTCCCTCCCTCCCTCCCTCCCTCCCTCCTTCCCACCCCCACCATCCCCGTCACTCTCTTATCATAAACCTGACTCTGACCTTATTCTGTCATCTTGTCAGTCATATAATTCACAAGAATTCTATATTTATATATTTATGTACTTATGTACTTGCAGTTCAGTTTTTGACTCGAGAAAGCGAAAGCGTTTCTGGCGAAAAGGGAAAAAGACGGAAATTTCGTCATTAGACCTGCGATCTAATTAACTGTGTGTGTGTGTGTGTGTGTGTGTGTGTGTGTGTGTGTCAGAGTGAAAAGTGAGTGCTCGGTCTTGTGTCCTGTGATGCTGACCTGTCTGCCTCAATGCCTCACAGCTTGTTAGCTATGACAGATCCACTTAATTTCCAGGACACACACACACACACACACACACGCACATGCACAATGACACCCCCGAATTAATCTATGCTCTCAGTCACCGCAACCCGAACTCTGGATAAGAAAGAAAGAAAGACTTTGCACTGTACTCCATGTGTATGTTCAGGCCTCGTCCACCCGCCGTCACCGCGTCACCGCAGCTGCACTATACGGTCGTCCCAACTTCTCAACGTTTTTTTTTTTTATTTTTTATTTTTTCCCCTTGCCGTCGAATTGCCCGTAAGACACTCGACCAATTAGACAAGATTGGCAAAAAAAAATACATTAGTAGGCGTTTCTCGTGAATGAATTTTGTACGGGGAAGTGAGAGCGCTCTTGATTCACATTAATCAAAATGTGATTTTTTAAGGAGCCCTTGTGAGTGCACGGATTGCTTTGCATTGCAAATGGAACCATGTACATATACCTGTTGGTGTGGTGTGTGTGTGTGTGTGTGTGTGTGTGTGTGTGTGTGTGTGTGTGTGTGTGTGTGTGTGTGTGTGTGTGTGTGTGTACCTGGTACATGTACCTGGTGTCAAGAGTGAATATACAAATTAGATCTTATTTTGTGATCATGAGTGTGTGTGTGTGTGTGTGTGTGTGTGTGTGTGTGTGTTTGTGTTTACGTTAGCATTACATTTAATGCAACAAAACATACTTTTTTTAAAAGATTGATTATTATAATTTAATAATTTCTATCTTATATATATATATATATATATATATATATATATACCAGATATATATATATAATTCATATAGATATATACATACATAGATACCATAGATATCCATATATATATATCATATATACCTATATATAATATATATATATATATCTATATATATATATATATATATATATATATGTATATGTCTATATGTGTATATAAATATATATGAGGGAGGTGGTGGCATAGTGGTAAGGTGTCGGCCTCTGGACCAGAAGATCGCTGGTTTAAAAAACCCCACCACCACCAAGCTACTACTAGTGTGGCCCTTGAGCGAGGCCCCTTAACACTCAATTGCTCAGTTGTAAGTCGCTCTGGATAAGGGCGTCTGCCAAATGCTGTAAATGTAAATGTGTAATATATATATATAGATATAGATAGATCTATATATATATATATATATATAGATGGACATAGTTCCTGTTAAATTCCTCTGGGAACCAATATGTGTGTGTGTGTGTGTCTGTGTACATATATTATATCTGACCGATTTTGCCACTGCCCATCTGATAAGGTTGCAAAAAGGCTGTAAATATGTTCTTTTGACACAATTCTTATATTATGTGCCACGTTGTGTTTTTATTTGTTATAGTATAATATACAGTGTCTTTATTTAAAAGTCCAACATTGCGGATGTTAGCAGTAGCGATAGGGAAATCTGCTGATAGGCCACATTTGACCAGCTTTGGTTGTATTTTGGTGTGAATATAAGTATTTTTGTGTTCATCAATAATTATACAATTATTTTAATAACAATTATTAACAATTTTAATATCCAATTGCCATACGGCCATACAGTTCATGTAGTATCAATGTGTATATGCACACATGTACGTGTACGTTCGTGCGAAGTGTGCTGTTACTTTTATAAGGATCCGCCTCTTGGAATTTCGATCCCGGAACCGGAATTTTTTTTGCCCATAGAAAATGCATGGGGCTGAAATGTCGTGCCTCACAGCTCGACCCGAGAACATCCGACATGCACATATGGAATATTCACTGGTAGTGGATCGCCATGTTATGCGGATTGAACCCCATACCCGCTCAGAATTCCGGGAAATCTGCGACATTCCGGCCCGTAGGGAATGAAATGTGGAAAATTTCGCCATGCACATTTGCAATATCCACTCGTAGTCAGGACAGAATGGGTCGCGACCAAATGTCGAACCCCAGTACATTATTAATAGATATCATATGTGGTTCTTCTGACAAGTATTACCATAAGATCCAAAGCACACAATTATATATCATATTTTTGGACAAAGCCCAAAAAGCATTGCTTTAAAGCTATTCAAATCTAAAATGTTGTGTTTATTGAGTGTATTGGGTTGTGATTGGTGGGTTTTTTTGATCACATGGTATATCTGCTTACATTTAAACAAATGTAACAAAATACTATGTTATATAGACATATTATAGAATATAGATGTGCACCATTATAAATAATACTTATCAAGTCAAGATAGCGAGAAAGAAACAGAGACAGATAAAGATGACAAGTGTGTGTGTGTGTGTGTGTGTGTGTGTGTGTGTCGGGGCCAGTAAATATTCATTTATCAAGATACCGGCTTCATATCTCTCTCCTTATTTCTCAGACGCTTGAAATTGAAATGTAGCAGCATGTGTGGCTTTTTGGCGTAGTAATCAGCGAATCCCGCTCTGCCGCGTGACCTGTTGTGTTGTAAAGTTATTCGATGGAACTTGTTGATGCCCCCCGGGGCTTGGAATGGTTATTTACTACGAAATGGAGAGCCGTGTGTGCTCCTGCTGTCATGTGACTGGAGCAAGAGTGTACGCTTGTGAACATTAAACAATGAAAGAAAGAGGACAATATGTCTGCAGTGCAAATGCTATATTGAATGTGTGTGTGTGTGTGTGTGTGTGTGTATGTATATACGTGTGTGTGTGTGTTTACCGAGCTGCCAGCTGTCATAGCCTCTAGGCAGCTTCCTGCAGGTAAGATGACCTGAGTAGAGCCAGAGCAACTGCTCCATCTGGCGTATACACACACATACACAAATACAGACACACACACACACACACACACACACACACACAAATATTCAGAATCATGGACCCAGTCGGGCATGTGTCCGAGTCTTCTCTCTGTTGATAGGCCTCAGGTTGCCAGTTTGGTTAGAATCCTTTACACAAAAAGTAGAGCGATGAAAAATGATGGATTGTTCTTTTATTTATTCATCTTCAGTGTGTGTGTGTGTGGGTGTGTGGTGTGTGTGTGTGTATGTGTATGTTGTATGACATCAAAATTACTTATGAATTTACCGCCATCTTAAAAAAGCATGCTCCATTTCCTACTGTCCATTGCCACTGCGGAGGGACTTTTTGAACGCAGAGGTTTATCCCTGATCCGTACGGATCGACGACTCGGCAGCGCAAATGAATTCAAAAATAATATTTTTTATCCACGAATGAACGACTTTTTCTCTTCCCTGCCGTTATTGCTTTTAAAATAATGTCATGACTACACAGAGCAGTCGTGTTTGAACGGGGGAAGATCTCTCGGAAAAGCCTGCTGCATCGCTCATATCGCAGGTATGGGAACATTTCCTCGCGCTAACTTTCTTGTAATAAACGGAAAGAAATTAGATTTTGTCTCCTTGCCTTTTCCGCTGATCCGAAAAATGATCCGAGCTTCGTGTCTGAAAAACAGCGATGCGATCCGAACTGTGACTTTTGGAACCGTAGCACCACTGGTAAATAAAAATATAATAATCCTTTTCGAATGACTTTAAAAACGGTAACATCGCTGTACGTGCTTTCTTTATGTTTTAGTTTGAAATTGTCCCAAATTCTGGGATTTTTCCAGCCCGAATTTTCTCCTCGCCCCTCGATGTGTTTTTTCCCATTCCTAATATATATATATATATATATATATATATATATATATAATATATATATATATATATATATATATATTCATTCATTCATTCAATCTTCTACCGCTATATCCGATCTTCCCTCGGGTCACGGGGAGCCTGTGCCTATCTCAGGCGTCTATGTGGGCAAAGGGGGGGGATTACCCCCCCCCCCCCCCTTTTGGGCATTAAGGCAGGATACACCCTGGATAGAATGCCAACCCATCGCAGGGCACACAAACACACACATTCATACACACACATTCACACAGTAGGGACAATTTTCCCAAAGGTGCCAATCAACCTACCGTGCATGTTTTTGGACCGGGGGAGGAAACCGGAGAACCCGGAGAAAAACCCCCTGAGGCACGGGGAGAACATGCAAACTCCACACACACATGGCCGAGACGGGAATCGAACCCGGACCCTGGTGGTGTGAGGCGAACGTGCTAACCACTAAGCCACCGTGCCCCTTCATATATATATATATATATATATATATATATATATATATATATATATATATATATATATATATATATATATATATATAATAATATATATATATATATATATATTATTTTTTTTTTTTTTACTGTCAGTCGGTTAAAATATTTAATCGTGATTAATCACACATTATTCGCATCTTTTCAATGTACCATAAACGCATACTTTTCATGTTTCTAATACACTAACTAACAACAGACGTTATAAATATATACATTTCACTCCAAAATCTCTCTTTCCTTTTAATAAAAAATGATTGATTATTAAAATATTTATTTTACCCTGGAAAATATTCTTTAAATATTCATTTCTTATTTATTTCAATGCTACTTTGTTTCGTGATTGTTTTAAGTGTAAAATATGGGACGTGGCTCCTTTAAGAATTGTGTTCCGGTTGCTTTTCCATATAAACCTCACCGGTGATACGTTGAGGTTATACGGAAGCGCATTGTGTTCACAAAAGGAAAAATGACCATGCTTAATATGGATTTGGGAATGCGATGCGCTTTTGCGTAAGGTTCCATACGGTAATATTATAGTATATTATTACTATATAGTATAGTATATAGTATATTATAGTATATTATTATTAGTAATTCTGGGAAAGTGTGAGGAAATTTAGGAAGTGTGAGTGGATGTACTGAAGTTTATATATAAATATATATATAAATCTACAAGCACAGTTTTGCTTCCTTCAACCTCTCAACCACAATATGTGTGTAGAGTGTGTGTTAGTGTGTTAGTGTGTCGTTCCATATACTGTGCTGTATATACAGTATGACATTATATGTCTGCATGTGTATATTATATTTAACACATCGCATCTCCCCCCTCCAGACTCAAATAAGCTGGTGGTCAGCATTATGGTTGGTGTTAGCAGATGGTTTGTGTGTGTGTGTGTGTGTGTGTGTGTGTGTGTGTGTGTGTCTCAGCGAGGGGTACTCAAGCTTCGTCCTTGAATGTGTGTGTTTTTTTTGTTTTTGTTTTTTTTTTTACACGTACTATTCAGCAACCCGCGTTCCCGTCGGAAGCAACGAATGGGCAAAGTCTCGGCAAATGAAATCCGCACGACTTCACCACGAGTCCGATGCGAGCGTTGGGGTAAAAGCGGGTGGAGAAGTGTGGATTTGATTAATGGCTTTCAAATGTGTATTGATTTCTTCTCTTTCCTTTTTTTTTCTTTTCTTTTTTCTTTTTTTGGGGGGCCAAAAAAGAAAGCGTTTCCTCCTGCTCCTCGTGATTTCTTCCTCAGTGGGTGGAGTTTTGCTTTTTGTTTCCAGCTGCATCTGTGTTTTCACCCTCTCACACACACACACACACACACACACACACACGATGATGCGGAGAACACTACCAACTGCATTTAGTTATGTGATTCAGCATTTTTGCCCGTAGATTAGAATGCAAATTCATTTCCATTCCACATGTGTCCATTTTGACTACACACACACACACACACACACACACACACACACACACACACACACATATATAAATCAGCCATTTCTAGCCTATCTGTCTAATCTAAACTAACCCTGAGTACAAAAGAGATGAAAGACCACACAACACAGTGCATAGTAAGGACTATGAAATTGCACATATATTAGAGCGAGAGAGAGAGAGAGAGAGAGAAAGAGAGGGATAGAATGTGGAGGGGGGAGGAAGAGGAGCTAGAAGTGCTGCTTGGCCAGCTATTGGAGCGTAGTGCTCTGTGCCAGTCCATCAGTCACAGCAGCCTCCTGTAGATAAACAGCAGCGAGCGGCCTTTATTTGACCACCTGACTGAGTCGGCCCACGCTGTCACTCCCGACACACACACACACACACACACACCTCGCACACACACACACACACACACACACACACACACACACACGAGCCGCACGCCCTGCCGTCCCTCCTTCCGTCGTGCCTTTACTTTGGTCGCCGTTCTTCCTGTCGTCTTCGCGACTCCCTTCCCTCGTCCTTGTTCCTGACACCCCTCTAGCCCTTTATTCGTCTTCCCTCCTCTATCCTCCGTTCCATCCTTCCTACCCTCTCCCTTTATTCCATATCTGTAATTCTTCTATCTATTCTCCCTCACTTGTGTTTTATTGCTCCCTTGGGAAGGGTTTCTCCCCCCCCCCACTCTCTCTCCGTTTCATCATGCATATGGGTCTCTCTTCCTTTCTTCCTCCTCCACCTCTGTTTACTTTATTTATTGCCGATATTTTTCTTTTCTTTTTTCCTCCCTCTACCCCTCCTCCTCCGCTTGATTTTCCTCGCCGTGGGAGTGAAGAGGGCATCAATCACTGTCACTTAGTGTCACTCATCCTAAAATGGGGTGCCACCTCGACCGCTTTTCTTTCTCTCCCTCTCCCTCTCTCTCCCTCTCTCGTATTCTTTACGACTCCCGTTTGCGCTAAACTCCCCCAATACATTAATCTGCGCAGAGATCCGCGGTCACGCGTCTCCGCGATCTGACTCGAATACATGTTTACAAGTTTCCAAATGAGAGCAGCGCCGGGAACGCCGTCACTTCTTATTCCCTCCGGCGCGCGCAGGCACGGCGGGGCTCGGAGCGGCCCAGTCGGACGAGTGCAGCTCTTATTTAGATGAATGATTAAAGTTAAGGCCCAGCCGCGTTACCCAGCCCAGCACTCTTGTTTAAAGAAGAATGGGGGAGCTGTCATCTTTTGATGCATTGCCTGCCATCGCGCATGCAAAAGCGATTGCTCGCCCCCCACACACACACACACACACACACACACACACACACACACACACACACACACACACACGCTCACACACATAAGCATACCTTTCCACCCAGCCAGCTGCTACAAACAGCCTCTCCCTCTCTCTCTCTCTCTCTCTCTCTCTCTCTCTTCTCTACTTTCTCTAAATGATGGATCTGTACTAGTTGTATTAGTCTGGATGAGTCCCCCCCCCCCCCCCCCCTCCACCTTTCATCGCAAGCCTCCTCTGAGGAATACGAGTCAGAACAGGTGATCTATGAGCATCAGAGTTCAGTAGAAAGTCCTGGCGGTCGAGTGTATCCTCGGGAGGCCGAGGGTGGGCGGACGAGAACGTGCACCCACTGCTCAATGTTTCAGACAGCGTCGGAATTCTCTTAAAAACCCACCGACTCGGGAATTTAATAGAACTGTGTTGCGTCCGTGCCTTCGCGCCTTCCTCTCTTTAGGACCAGATTTTTGATGACGATGATGATGATGATGATGATGATGATGATGATGATGATGATGATGATGATGTCAACGCCGAACAATTCGCCTTCGGAATCTATTCAGGAAGAGCTGTTTTGTACTCACAGAGTATTTCACTCTTCTGAAACAACACATAGTTCTATAATATAATGAATGACTGACGATTTCTCACAATAAGTATTGTGAGTTCACTATTGTGAGTTCACAACGAGTTAACGGACATTCTTCGACGCATCTCACTGATGAGTTTTTAGAACAGGACTGAGAGCTACTCATGTGGTCCTTGGGGGCGACCCCTGCTCTATGGGTTCCTCCGTGGAAGAACGAAAACCCATAAGTGTATGCTGTTATGCTATTATATAAATATAGTTATATAAATATGCACTCGGAGGGGCACGGTGGCGTAGTGGTTAGCACGTTCGCCTCACACCGCACCACCGCCAGGTCCGGGTTCGATTCCCGTCTCGGCCATGTGTGTGTGGAGTTTGCATGTTCTCCCCGTGCCACAGGGGGTTTCTCTCTGGGTTCTCCGGTTTCCTCCCCGAGATTTTAGTTGGGGGGGGGGGTGTTGGGCGGTCATATTTAGGATTTATTCATTCATTCATTCATTCATTCATTTGATCTTCTACTTCTATATCCGATCTTCCCTCGGGTCACGGGGAGTCTGTGTCTATCTCAGGCGTCTATGGGCATTAAGGCAGGATACACCCTGGATGGAATGCCAACCCATCACAGGACACACACACACATTCACACACACATTCATACACTAGGGACAATTTTCCAAGGTGCCAATCAACCTACCGTGCATGTTTTTGGACCGGGAGGAAACCGAAGAACCCGGAGAAAAAAACCCCTGAGGCACGGGGTGAACATGCACAAACTCCACACACACATGGTGGAGGGGGGAATCGAACCCCCGACCCTGTAGGTGTGAGGCGAACACGCTAACCACTAAACCCCACTGCAGTTGTGTCACTGGCGAACTTGATGAAGTGATGCAAGCTGTTAATTGCTGCACAGTCGTGTGTCAGCACTATGAACAGCAAGGGACTCAACACCCAGCCCTGCTGTTTTCCTGATCTGGACTGCCTGCGGTCTTTCAGTCAAAAACCCAGAATCGTGTACCATGGAGAGGTGTTCAGTGCCCAGCAGGCTCTGTTGCTGTAATTCCCTTCCTTTCATCCAGGAGACCCAACACCTGTTCTGGCTTGACGATGCCCCTGTGAGGAAACCCTGCCTGGGTTACATGGGTTAAAGTAAACGATCTTGAGTGGTCTGCGATAGAATGTGGCCTCAGTAAAGAAATGAAATGCTGAAAGCTTTATGTACTGAGCCCGAATAAGGACGAATCATTATATCATCGTATAACAGAAAACACGAATGGGACCAATGATTTGTTGTTAAGACCAAAAAAAATACTAATTTAACACATAACACATTATTAACACAATTTCACTTTAGCGGAGTGAATTTTATTAACACGGAATTAATGCACTGTGCATTACTATGTGAGTGATCTTCTCCTTCACTTTGCGTTGTGTAAGCCTACTAGCGGCGCATTCACAACAGGTACGAGCTCCTCACTATATTAGCGTATATATTACCGTATGGAACCTTACGCAAGCGCACCGCGTTCCCAAATCCGTATTACCGAAGTGCATTTTCCTTTTGGGAATGCGATGCGCTTCCGTATAACCTAAACGTCTCACCAGTTTATATGGAAAAGCAACCGGAACAGAATTCTTAAAGGAGCCACGTCCCATATTTTACACTTCAAACCAACACTAAACAAAGTAACATTGAATTTAACATGAAATGAATATTTAAAGAATAATTTACAGGGTACATTCATCTTCTACCGCTTTATCCTCTGTGCCTATCTCAGGCGTCTATGGGCATTAAGGCAGGATACACCCTGGATGGAATGCCAACCCATCACAGTGGCACACACACACACACACACACATTTATACACTAGGGACAATTTTCCAAGGTGCCAATCAACCTACCGTGCATGTTTTCAGACCGGGAGGAAACCGGAGAACCCTGAGAAAAACCCCCCTGAGGCACGGGGGAGAACATGCAAACCCCACACAGACACATGGCCGAGACGGGAATCGAACCCGGACCCTTCCAGGGTACAATAAATCAATAATCAACAAAGGGAGAGATTTTGAGAGACGTTGATATAAAAATAACCTCAATTGCAGTTAAATATTTTAATACATTTATTACATGTTAATGCATCAACTCTACTCTTTAATAACATGTAATAATGTAATATTTAACCTAAAGCTGATATAAAGCAATAATCCGGATAGAGAGGGAGGTTTCTCACCGAGCAATTAGACCTCCTGCGAAGGCGCGAGTAGGAAATCGCGAGAAGGACACGCCTCAGTAGAGATCACTGCTCTGAGTGTTAGCAAATGTGATTAGGAGTCGATACGTTTTGCTATAAAGCCAAACAATACTGATAGTGTGTAGAAAAGCCTTATGGGCAGTGGAATCCACGTTGGGTAATGTCCTCGTAACGTACGAAAGTTAAAAGCAGGATGGAAGTGCAGAGTTTGCTCGTTAATGCTGAAAAGGTGCTAACAAAGATAAAGTGTCTAGACACAAAGTAGGGAACAAGATAAACATAACCTCGGTACGCAAATAGTGACAGACGAGAGGGATCTTGAGGAGGCGAACAGCTGGACAGTGAGTGAGTTGCCTTGCAGTCTCTCGGTTCATTCGGGAAAGCGTGACCCAAGTGAAAAACAGTCATGCGCCCTGATCCAGAGAGGAGGAAAAGAGAGGGGTTATGTAATATCGGGAGGCTTATTTATATCGCAACCAACGCATTAGGCATTTTTATTTGTAATCGGAGACGTAGGCGGGATCCCGCTATACTTGGGCGTGGCCACGTACTGAGCGAGCTGTGCAGTGCAATAGCGCCTCCGTGTAGCACCTGCAGCATCACGCCCCAACGCAAAGGCGAGGTAGATCATGTGACCTGCGGAA
>JACRUU010000016.1:3580713-3593213 GCA_030449085.1 Kryptopterus vitreolus
TGTGTATGGATCGCGATTCCATTTTGTACCGATTAATCGTACAAGCTCCGATCAAAACGTTCAGACTTAAATCAGTCGTGTGGTCAGAACCTGAACATAACGATTTGCTGGAAGAATTAAATAATTAAAACGGCAAATTCTGTGCACCGGGGGGGCGCTGTATCCTGGCCGACCCTGCGCTCTGACCCAAACAGAGCAGGGATATGCGAAGAAAGAATTGTGATAAATAAAAAGGTATTTCTTCTAAAACGGCAGTAAAAACGGAAAAATCTGATCTGATATTGGAAATAATAAATATAATATAATATATAATAGGGGGCACGGTGGTGTAGTGGTTAGCACGTTCGCCTCACACCGCCAGGGTCCGGGTTCGATTCCCGTCTCGGCCATGTGTGTGTGGAGTTTGTGCATGTTCTCCCCGTGTCTCAGGGGTTTTTTCTCCGGGTTCTCCGGTTTCCTCCCGGTCCAAAAACATGCACGGTAGGTTGATTGGCACCTTGGAAAATTGTCCCTAGTGTATGTGAATGTGTGTGTGTTGTGTGGTGTGTGTGTGTGTGTGTGTGTGTGTGTTGGCATTCCATCCAGGGTGTAATCCTGCATTAATGCCCATAGACGCCTGAGATAGACACAGACTCCCCGTGACCCGAGGGAAGATCGGATATAGCGGTAGAAGATGAATGAATGAATGAATGAATATCAGTGATAGAAGTCGAGCGTCCCGTCGCTGAAAGTAGAATTGCCTGAACGTGACTTCTCAGCACAAGATAAAATGCGTGTTTATGCCGTATATAGTGTATATCATGTTCTACCATAATTACTGACGCACTCTTTAAGTGTAGCTGTTAAAGTGGCTGCTAAGTAAACGCTTTTACTCGCCGGCGTCTGATTCGACTCCTTTTACTTCGCCGCGGCGCGTCGGAGAGGTTGCGTTTCAGCCTCCGAGCTCAGTGTGCGGCAGCCTTAACATGTTTTGCTTAATAAGTCTGTGATTAGACTTTTTCCCCCGTCCTATCAGCATGCCGGAATGCCCGCAGTCTTCTCTGCACTGTGCCTTGTCTGCAAATCGTGGACCTTGTCCAGAAGGGTGAAAGCCACCACATGTTGAGACAACAGACTCTCCCCGGCTGCCTGCGATGCCCTTAGTCATGCACACATACAGTGTCAAAGACACACACACACACACACACACACACACAGAAGTTGCCCGACACGCAGTGTAATGTGATGGAGTGAATGGTGTCATCTCTCCCGGACTGGTGGGACATGCTGTAGGTCAGACAGAGTTTGGGGGAGGACAGGCGGGTCTTTCCAGAAACGCTCCTTTCTCTTTCTCGCACATGTCTGCATTTTTTATTTATTTATTTATTTATTTATTTTTTGAGCGTCACGTTTGACTTTGGAACCAACAACAGATGTAGTGTCATGATTGCCGACGCTGGCGATACTTTCGTCCCGAATAATTAAGCTACCAGAACGCGGCGCCGGCGCTGACAGCAGGAACGCCTAATCCGAAAAAAAAACACAGTCTCTTGCTGCAAAACGCGTATGCCGGAAATATCCTTCGGGGTTCGGGTTCGAATCCCGTCTCGGCCATGTGTGTGTGGAGTTTGCATGTTCTCCCCGCGCCTCGGGGGGTTTTTCTCCGGGTTCTCCGGTTTCCCTCCCGGTCCAAAAACATGCACGGTAGGTTGATTGGCACCTTGGAAAAATTGTTTCTCACACCTCCAGGGTCGGGGTTTGATTCCCATGTGTTTGTGTGTGGGGTTTGCATGTTCTCCCCGTGCCTCAGGGGTTTTTTCTCCGGGTTCTCCGGTTTCCTCCCGGTCCCAAAAACATGCACGGTAGGTTGATTGGCACCTTGGACAAATTGTCCCTCGTGTGTGAATGTTTCAGTGTGTGTGTCCTGAGATGGGTTGATATACCATACAGGGTGTATCCTTCCCTGAGACAGACACGGGTTCCCCACACGACCCGAGAGAGCAGTCGGATAAAGCGGTAGAAGATGAACGAATGGTGAGTGGACAACACTGTAGAGTAATTAATTGAACAGCATGTGATTATGTACAAGTTAGGAACTATGTGTTAAACCAGCGATGTGTAGGCTAAATGAACTCATTTGTGTCTAAAAAGAAGCAACGTTTAAAAGAAAAGATAACAAAGAGAAAAAGAGAGAGAGAGAGAGAGAGTGTGTCGATTTTGTCATAAATCCAGTGAGACTGTTGCCGCTTGACTGCTAGCATCATTAGAGAGTTTGGGGCTGTTTGTCTCTTTAGCCTCATGTTATGACAAGAACCACAACAACAGGCTCATTTTAATGAGACTCTTTCCTTTCAGAACCAATAACGAGAAATGACAGCGCACATTTTTCTCATTCATCGCCCCCCCCCCCTCCCCCATTTAACAAATGCCCTTTCCCTCTCACTTTTCATACTAAAAAAAAAAAAAAGAAAAAAAAAAAAAAGATGAGCAATGCATGACCGCAACAATTAAGGAGCCGCACTCCCTTTTTTTTTCTGGGACGGTACTTCAATCAGTCTTTTACTTTGTTGTCTTTTTTTTTCTCTCTCTTTCTTTTTGACGAGTCTTTTCTTTTTACGCAGCCCTTCTCGCTCCGTTCCCCTCTGTAGTGGCGTTATCAGTCTCCGTTTCATTGCTCTGTTCTCTGATACTCCCTAACTCCCTCACTCGCTTCCATTTGTTATGATAATCCATTGACACCATTGGACAGCAAAATCATCTCTCTCTCTCTCTCTCTCTCCGTCCCCCCCCCCCCCCCAACCCCCCCCCCTCTCTCTCTCTCTCTCTCTCTCTTTTTCACACTCTCTCCAGTGGTTTATCTCTTTCCCTCTGGGCTGTATTTGCTTCTCATAATTAAATGTCAGTTCCAGACATCCAGTTTTATAAGTGGAAAAAAAAAGAAACTTTCTTTTATTTATATATATATATATAGATATATATATATATATATATATATATATATATATATATATATATATATATATATGTCAAAAAATAGAAAGAACTCATTCTCAGCCACGATTGCAATACAGATGTTGTTGTAGAAACGATCAAATTGAAAGCGATGACTATATTCAAGCAATATTCATATCCGACCCCCCCCACCCACACACACACACACACACACACACACACACCCAACCCCTCCCATTTCCCAGCTGTTGACATGATCCTTTATGATTCATGTGTAGTGAGTCACTGGGCTGAATTAATAAAACATTTATTTTGATTAATATCACTCTTTCATTTCAATTTATACCAAAAGCCCTAAACTATTAAAGTGAGCTTTAAATAAATAAATAAGACCTTATACGGTGGCTTAGTGGTTAGCACGGTCGCCTCACACCGCCAGGGTTCGGGTTCGATTCCCGTCTCGGCCATGTGTGTGTGGAGTTTGCATGTTCTCCCCGTGCCTCAGGGGTTTTTTCTCCGGGTTCTCCGGTTTCCCTCCCCGGGTCCAAAAACATGCACGGTAGGTTGATTGGCACCTTGGAAAATTGTCTCTAGTGTATGAATGTGTGTGTGAAGGTGAGTGTGTGTGTGTGTGTGTGTCCTGCGATGGGTTGGCATTCCATCCAGGGTGTATCCTGCCTTAATGCCCATAGACGCCTGAGATAGGCACAGGCTCCCCGTGACCCGAGGGAAGATCAGATATAGCGGAAGAAGATGAATGAATGAATGAATGAATAAACAGCCTATTGGGTCAGTGTAATATATACACCTCCCTAGTGTGTGTGTGTGTGTGTGTGTGTGTGTGTGTCCCTGTGTGTGTACCTGCGATGGGTTGGCATTCTATCCAGGGTGTATCCTGCCTTAAGTCAGGCGTCCAAATACATTTGACTAAGTAGTATATATGAAACCATGGAGTTAAAAAAAACCTGTTGGCTTGATTTTAAACAGACATATAATAAATGCAAAGTTTATTCCGTATGCCGTATTATTTCGGCGCCGATGTATTATCCGGACGATTCCATATGAAGCTTTGATTCCATCCCACCGCAAATCGGATTTGCCGTTCATTCATAATTCATTTGTTCCCAATCATGGGATTAATTTAACATTCATTTAAATAGATCGAGTTAACCATAATTAACTGACAAATGCAGCCCCCCCTGTAGGTATCATTATTCATTTAACATCGCGCTAAATGTTTTATTGTCCGCTGGACCGAGGGCTCGTTGTGCGAATCCGCACATAAATAATGGAATATGAATGCAATTAAACATTGCAGGAGTTTTGTCAGTAGAGTTACATTAATTATAAAATAATAATAATGAAAAAAAGAAATAATGGATTTTGGGGGAATATTTACCTTGTTAGCTTGTTATTGTATGCAGTAGATTTGCCCCTGCTGGTGGGAGGCTGAAATGAAAAATGAAAATTGCTTGTTTTGCACCGAATTGCTCGAAAGACAATCTTTCACTGGTACAGGAAAATACATTAAGGCAGGATACACTCTGGATGGAATGCCAACCCATCGCAGGACACACACACACACACACACACACACACACACACATTCATACACTAGGGACAATTTTCCAAGGTGCCAATCAACCTCCGTGCATGTTTTTTTTTTGACCTGGAGGAAACAGGAGAACCCGGAGAAAAACCTCCCACATGGCCCAGACGGGAATCAAACCCGGACCCTGGCGGTGTGAGTTGAACGTGCTAAGCTACCGTGCTCCCATAGACCAAAACAGCATTCTTCTAATAAATAATTGTATGTGGGAAATGTGTCATTGCGGCATTGCTGACATTGTTGTGTCGTTTGTTTTGTTGTTTTGTTTGTTTTTTTTCCCAAGAATTTTTATTGCTAAAGAAATTGCACTTTTTATATAGACACATCAAACATTGCACCATGCCATGTATATATATATATATATATATATATATATATATATCTATATATATATATATATATATATATATATATATATATATATTAATTCTTCATTCATCTTCTACCGCTTTATATAATCCGATCTTCCCTCGGGTCACGGGGAGCCTGTGCCTATCTCAGGCGTCTATGGGCATTAAGGCAGGATACACCCTGGATGGAATGCCAACCCATCGCAGGACATACACACACACACACACACACTCACATCACATTCACACACTAGGGACAATTTTTCCAAGGTGCCAATCAACCTACCGTGCATGTTTTTGGACCGGTTGAGGAAAAGGAAAAACCAGAGAACCCGGAGAAAAAAAACCCCCTGAGGCACGGGGAGAAAGGAGAACATGCACAAACTCCACACACACACGGCCAAGACGGGAATCGAACCCGGACCCTGGCGGTGTGAGGCGAACGTGCCAACCACTAAGCCACCGTGCCCCTCTTTGTGTGAGTACACAGTTGTGTACTCATATGGCGCAGTCGTAGATTTTAATAGTGAAATAGCTAGTAAGAAAAAGGAATGACGGAAAGAAGGAAGGAGCTCTCTGTTTACGTTCATGTATTTAGATCGCAGAATGAATTTTTGGTGTCTGTAATCCATATTGTGTTGGTGTTGTGTGTGTGTGTGTGTGTGTGTGTGTGTGTGTGTGTGTGTGGCACGTATAGGCCGTATGTGCGGTGTCAATGACAGAGGATCAATGCGTCCGCGGCTGAGCTGAAATGAATTGATTGCGGGAAATAAAACTCCAATTATTAGAGGAAGGAACAGGCGGTCAGTGAGCGCCGGGGAGAGCGAGAGAAAGAGGCACTCGCACTCCCATCATTCCTCTGGGAGAAGCAACTTGTCCGCGTAGGCACAACACTGGACACTCACAAATGGAATGAGAGAGAGAAATGAGAGAGGGTGTGTGTAGGTGAGAAATGGCAGCGCACATTTTTCTCATTCAGCGCTTCCCTTATTCATTTTCCCAATGCCCTTTGTGATGTTTTTTCTTTTCTTTTTTTTCTCTCCACACCGACTAAAAAAGATTAAGACGGCCAAAAAAAAAAATCAAGGAACCTTAAAAGTAACGTAATCGCTATGTACGAAGAGACCCGGGTACGAGGATACGATCGGATCGAGCTAGCCATCGATCTCAAGATTTCCCAGGATATATTTATTTAGATTAGGGTTAGGATTAGGGTTAGGATTAGGGTTAGGGTTAGGGTTAGGATTTAGGGTTAGGGATTACGGGTTAGGGTTAGGGTTAGGGTTAGGGTTAGGAGGTTAGATAGGGTTAGGATTAGGGTTAGGATTAGGATTAGGGTTAGGGTTAGGGTTAGGGTTATTAGGGTTAGGTTAGGGTTATTAGGGTTAGGGTTAGGATTAGGGTTAGGGTTAGGGTTAGGGTTAGGGTTAGGTTAGGGTTAGGGTTAGGGTTAGGGTTAGGGTTAGGGTTAGGGTTAGGGTTAGGGTTAGGGTTAGGGTTAGGGTTAGGGTTAGGGTTAGGGTTAGGGTTAGGGTTAGGGTTAGGATTAGGGTTAGGATTAGGGTTAGGTTAGGATTACGGTTAGGGTTAGGATTAGGGTTAGGATTAGGGTTAGGGTTAGGTTTAGGATTAGGGTTAGGGTTAGGATTAGGGTTAGGATTAGGGTTAGTGGTTAGAATTTGGGTTAGGGTTAGGGTTAGGATTAGGTTAGGGTTAGGGTTAGGGTTAGTGTTAGGATTAGGGTTAGGATTAGGGTTAGGGTTAGGATTAGGGTTAGGATTACGGTTAGGGTTATGTTTAGGGTCAGGATTAGGATTAGGGTTAGGTTTATGGATTAGGGTTAGGGTTAGGGTTAGGTTAGGTTAGGTTGTTATTAGGGTTTAGGCTTAACCTACCATAGGGTTAGGTTAGGGTTAGGTTAGGGTTAGGGTTAGGTTTAGGATTAGGGTTAGGGTTAGGGTAGGGTTAGGCTTAACCCACCCTAGGGTTAGGGTTAGGGTTAGGGTTAGGTTTAGGATTAGGGTTAGGTTTAGGATTAGGGTTAGGGTTAGGGTTAGGGTAGGGTTAGGGTTAGGGTTAGGTTTAGGATTAGGGTTAGGGTTAGGCTTAACCCACCCTTAGTCCCCAAAGCCTCCCAAACAAAGATCAAGGTTAGGGTTAGGGTTAGGGTTAGGGTTAGGGTTAGGGTTAGGTTTAGGTTTAGGATTAGGGTTCAGGTTAGGCTTAACCCACCCTTAGTCCCCCAAGCCTCCCAAACAAAGATCAAGGTATGTATATACAATATCCATGTAGTAGATGCAATTATAGAAAGACAGAAAATGCACCAATGAGGACCAAAACACACACAATAAATAATGAATAAATAAAAATAATAATAATAATGAAGTATTTTTTATTATTAAAAATATTTAAATAAATATATAAAGGAATAAATAAATAATGTTTAAATGCATTAAATAAATAAAAAAAATTTAAATAAATTACATTTTACAAAATAAATAAAACATTCAAATAAATTAACAATTATTTAAATAAATTAAATATAAAAACAAAATATTTACATAATTGAATTTAATTCTTTTTTTAAATAAATAGTAACAATAGTTACAAAATGAACTAAATAAATTAAATTATTACTCTTTTAAAAAATAAATTAACAAATATTTAAATAAATTAAATATAAAAACCAATTATTTAAGTAATTGAATTAAATTCTTTTTTTAAATAAATAACAATAGGAACAATAATTACAAAATGAACTAAATAAATATAATTATTATTATTTTTAAAAAAAAGAAGAAAAAAGTTCCAATCCAACATAAATCAATTTTAAATCAATTTTTACATTAATTATTAATAATTAAATTATTAAATCATTAATTATTTCCATTATATTCATTATGTGAGGCTGAACGATCTTTATTTTTCTTTTATCTTTTATTTATTCCTTTTATTCCGTAGACAGACGAATACACAGTGGATTAGCGTTTATTATTATATTTACAATATAAACAATCTACGTACAACCCCTTCTAGCCAATAGTGTGGTGAACGCCATAACATCTCATACTTGTGTTCGAATCGTGTGTGTGTGTGTGTGTGTGTGTGTGTGTGTGTGAGATCCACAGTTCTAACATCCTCCTATGCTCGCTCGAACTGTCTTGAGATGAAGTTAGCGATTATTAATGTCCCCCCCCCCCCCCCCCCCCCCCCCCCCATGCTCCCCCCCCCCCACCCCCCCCCCAATGCTCAGGAATGCTCTCTCTCTCTCTTTCCCCTTCTCCACTCCTGGCCTCAGTAATGGCATTTTCCTCCTATGAACATTCTTAGTCGCTCTGTAATCAAATTGTCTTTATATTAAACTCTTCCAGACCTACATATGTATACATAGCTCAGCATCCAAGATCATTCCATCTTGCGGCTTCCATCTCGCCTCGGTAGGCCATTATATCCTTGTAGGCAGTGGGAGGTGTATTGGAAGGAGATACATTATTATTGTAGATTAGAGTGCTTTTATATATATATATATATATATATATATATATATATATATATATATATATATATATATATATATATATATAAGCAACGGGGTCCGGGTTCGATTCCGTTCCATGTGATGTGTGTGTGGGTATAGATAAAAAACGGCCTCAGGGGTCACGGTGGTTTCTTAAAACATGGTTAGCATGTTGTGTGTGTCCCTATGTATGCATGTATGTGTATCCAGGTGTGTATTGGCATAGATATAATTATCGCCAGGGTCACACCCCGGGTCCGGGTTCGATTCCCGTCTCGGCGGTAGAAGATGAATGAGTGAATGTATATGTATGATGGTATATATCCGCCTATATGCATATATCGATATCGAATCTCATATATTTATACCTTATGTGTGTGTGGAGTTTGCATGTTCTCCCCATCCCCACCTCCCTCCCCGTGCCTCAGGGGGTTTTTCTCCGGGTTCTCCGGTTTCCTCCCGGTCCAAAAACATGCACGGTAGGTTGATTGGCACCTTGGAAAAATTGTCCCTAGTGTATGAATGTGTGTGTGTGTGTGTGTGTGTGTGTGTGTGTGTGTGTGTGTGCCCTGTGATGGTGCGATGGGTTGGCATTCCATCCAGGGTGTATCCTGCCTTAATGCCCATAGACGCCTGAGATAGACACAGACTCCCCGTGACCCGAGGGAAGATCGGATAAAGCGGTAGAAGATGAATGAATGAATGAATGAATGAATGATATGTATATATATATATATATATATATATATATATATATATATATATATATATATATACGGTGGGCACTGTGGCATATATATGCATATATATTGGATGTTCTCCCCACCGCTCTGGTTCTCCGGGTTCTCCCGGTCCAAAATAGATTGTTGGGTTTGATTCCCGTGTGTGTGTGCATTTGTGTGGTGGGTTTTTCTCCGTGTGTGGTTGTGTGTGTGCCCGCATGTGTGTGTGTGTGCCCTGCGAACATTATACCGAAGACATGCTCACGGGACGTTGTATCAGAATACAATGATTTCCCGTCGCAATGTCGCTACACTTTTGTTGACCTCTGTACCGTGTTTATTTCTGCGGTCCATCACGACTCGCTCGAGGTCATCGCTTTAGGTCGATCCTCAAAAAAAAAAATGCCCACATTTGTGAAATTGAGCGGACAATTTTTAGCAGAGCGTTTACTTTCTGCTGCAGCACCGAGTCACATTCCAATGTCGAGTGTAAACGGGTTGTTAGCGTACGGCCTGATATCTGATTATAGATCGTTGTCATCGTCATATGGCCACATCAAAGAACGATCGGACTTTACTAACACACTAATCAGACTTTACTAACATCCTAATAACACCCTAATCAGACTTTAATAACATCATACTAACAAGAATAGGACTTTACTAACACCTTACTAACACCAGATCAGACTTTACTAACACCTTACTAACACCAGATCAGACATTACTAACACCTTACTAACACCAAAGACTTTATCAACACCAAATCAGACACTAAACCCTAATGACACCAAATCAGACTTCTAATACCCTAAATACACCAAATCAGACATTACTAACACCTTATTAACTCCAAATCAGACTTTACTAACACCCTAATAACACCAAATCAGACTTCTAATACCCTAATGACACCAAATCAGACTTCTAATACCCTAAATACACCAAATCAGACATTACTAACACCTTATTAACACCAAATCAGACTTTACTAACACCCTAATAACACCAAATCAGACTTCTAATACCCTAATAACACCAAATCAGACATTACTAACACCTTACTAACACCAAATCAGACTTCTAATACCCTAATGACACCAAATCACCAAATCAGACATTACTAACACCTTACTAACACCAAATCAGACTTCTAATACCCTAATAACACCAAATCAGACTTTACTAACACCCTAATAACACCAAATCAGACTTCTAATACCCTAATGACACCAAATCAGACTTCTAATACCCTAATAACACCAAATCAGACTTCTATACCCTACACCAAATCAGACATTACTAACCTAATAACACCAAATCACCAAATTACAGACATTACACCAAATAACACCCTAATAACACCAAATCAGACATTACTAACACCTAAACACCAAATCAGACTAATACCCTAATACTAACACCAAATCAGACTTCAATAATACTACCTAATAACACCCTAATACCACACCAAATCAGACATTACTAACACCCTAATAACACCAAATCAGACTCTAAAATTACCCTAATAACACAAATCAGACAAACACCTCACCAAATACTAACCCTATGACCCTAACACTTTCTAACACCCTAAGACACCATAACTACACAAATCAGACACTAACAACCTACTAACACCTTACTAACACCAAATCAGACTTCTAATACCCTAATAACACCAAATCAGACATTACTAACACCTTACTAACACCAAATCAGACTTTACTAACACCCTAATAACACCAAATCAGACATTACTAACACCCTAATAACACCAAATCAGACATTACTAACACCCTAATAACACCAAATCAGACATTACTAACACCCTAATAACACCAAATCAGACATTACTAACACCCTAATAACACCAAATCAGACATTACTAACACCCTAATAACACCAAATCAGACATTACTAACACCCTAATAACACCAAATCAGACATTACTAACACCCTAATAACACCAAATCAGACTTCTAATACCCTAATAACACCAAAACACCACCAATCAGACATTACTAACACCTTACTAACAATACCAAATCAGACTTTATAATACACCAATAGACTTTACTACACCTACTAACACCAAATCAGACACTTCTAATACCCTAATGACACCAAATCAGACATTAACTAACCCCTAATACAACAGACCTAAACCCTACCCAAATCAGACTTCTAATACCCTAATAACACCAAACAAATCAGACATTACTAACACCTTACTAACACCAAATCAGACTTCTAATACCCTAATAACACCAAATCAGACATTACTAACACCCTAATAACACCAAATCAGACATTACTAACACCCTAATAACACCAAATCAGACATTACTAACACCCTAATAACACCAAATCAGACATTACTACAAATAACAACACCTAACACCAAATCAACATTACTAACAAAACCTTATTAACTCCAAATCAGACTTTACTAACCCTACCCTAACATAACACCTAATAACTCAACACCAACAGACTATAACTACTAACACAGGACTTACTAATAACACCAAATACACCAAATCAGACATTACTACTACACCTTACTAACACCAATCAAGACTTCAATATACTAAATACAAAACATTACTAACACCAAACTTACTACCTAACACCCTAAAACACCAAATCAGACTTACTAACACCCTAATAACACCAAATCAGACATTACTAACACCTTAAACACCAAATCCAAATCAGACTTTACTAACACCCTAATAACACCAAATCAGACTTCTAATACCCTAATAACACACCAAATCAGACATTACTAACACCTTACTAACACACACCAAATCAGACTTCTAATACCCTAAATACACCAAATCAGACATTACTAACACCCTAATAACACCAAATCAGACATTACTAACACCCTAATAACACCAAATCAGACATTACTAACACCCTACCTCAGACATTACTAACACCTAATAACACCAAATCAGACATAACACCAAATCAGACTAACACCCTAATAACACCAAATCAGACTTTACTAACACCCTAATAACACCAAATCAGACTTCTAATACCCTAATAACACCAAATCAGACATTACTAACACCTTACTAACACCAAATCAGACTTTACTAACACCCTAATAACACCAAATCACCAAATCAGACATTACTAACACCCTAACACCCAAATAGACATAAACACCCTAATAACACCAAATCAGACTTCTAATACCCTAATGACACCACCCTAATAACACCAAATCAGACATTACTAACACCCTAATAACACCAAATAGACATTACTAACACCCTAATAACACCAAATCAGACATTACTAACACCCTAATCAGACATTACTAATACCCTAATGACACCAAATCAGACTTC
>JACRUU010000016.1:3600713-3623213 GCA_030449085.1 Kryptopterus vitreolus
CCATCCAGGGTGTATCCTGCCTTAATGCCCATAGACGCCTGAGATAGACACAGACTCCCCGAGGGAAGATCGGATATAGCGGTAGAAGATGAATGAATGAATGAATGAATGAATGGGAAAAAAAAAAAAAATATATATATATATATATATAGATAGATAGATAGAGATAGATAGATAGATAGATAGATAGATAGATAGATAGATATAAAGTGGGCAAATATTATTTAAGGATATTTTGAAAGAAAAATGTTCTCATCAAGTGATAAATAAAAAAGTTTGGGATGGATTATTTTAAATTGCAAAAGCAGAAATTCTACACCATAATCTGGACAAACCAAAGAGAATCTTTTTTTTTTTTTTTTTATGGATATTTATGAAAATGATGCCCCAAGAACATTCGCCCGCTCTGTTTGGTGAACAGTTTTAGTACAAAAAGAATTCAATATTCAAAGCCTCTGTATTTTTTTTGTGTGTGTGTGTGTCGTCTCTTAGGTTCATGGCCTGGAAAAGCAGGTGGGGAAATCTTTGGATTACCTAGAGCTAGGCACGGCTGGGTCTGTCCTGAAGCCTGTGCCCTATGGTGGAGCTGGAGGAGGCGGCATAGGGACCGGTGGAGGAGTGAAACCCCCATTCCAGACCTCCAGGATATTCTCCTCTATGGACCACACAGCTATGAAACCCAAGCCACCCAGCTTTGGCTTACCGAACCCATACGACTGGGCCAGGAACCAGTCTCAGCTCCTGGATCAGACAGGCTACCACCCCAAACGCAAACCGCCCCTGAAAACCGCCATGAAGACCAAGAAGATCTTCGGCTGGGGCGACTTCTACTTCAGCGTCAAGACCTTGAAGTTCAACCTGCTGGTGACGGGCAAGATCGTGGACCACGTCAACGGCACGTTCACCGTCTACTTCCGCCACAACTCATCCAGCCTCGGCAACGTGTCGGTCAGCATCGTCCCGCCATCCAAGGTGGTGGAGTTCGAGGTGGTTCAGCAGCAGAGCACCCTCCATCAGCCCGAGATCCAGTTCCACCAGCCTCACCAGTCGACCGTCGACCCCAAAGACATCAAGACCTTCAACTGTCGCGTCGAGTACGAGAAGACCAACCGCTCGAAGAAGCCCAAACCCTGCCTGTACGACCCGTCTCAGACCTGTTTCACCGAGCACACCCAATCCAACGCCGCCTGGCTGTGTGCCAAACCCTTCAAAGTCATCTGCATCTTCATCTCCTTTCTGAGCATCGACTACAAGCTCGTGCAGAAGGTCTGTCCGGACTACAATTTTCAGAGTGAACAACCTTACTTTGGATGAAGAGTCGTGAACCAAGTAGAGGACGACCCGGGGTGACCCGGGGGACCCGACATACGGGATGTTGTTATGTGTTGTGTGTCTCTTCTACTTTCTTAAGGTTATATGGCTCCCTATAAGAAATGGTCACCATGGTGGACATTGAGGTTGTCCCCCCTCCTCTCACCCAACCCCCCACCCCCCTCCCCAAGGTGCTGAGAAGAGGTTATTGTTCAAGTTTTATTTGTATATATATATATATATATATATATATATATATATATATATATATAGATATATATATATATCGTGAACAAAACCAACTCAGTTAAGCTCAAAATCGATGAATATTTATTTCTTGTTTTTCGTTTTGTTTTCTTCGGTTTTGTCTGTTTGACTGTTAGGAATCTGCGAAGGACGAACGACGCAAAAAAGTGTATTTTGGACCATTCCTTTATATGACCCTGAGCTCTTCGGGAAAGGAAAAAGAAAAACAAACAAAAAACAAAACGCCATGATGGATGATGATGTAACTGTAGCACCGATTGGGAGGACGGGTTTTTCGGGAAAACTGGAACGCTATAACGCTATTATAACGCTATTGTATTAAAGCTGCTCGTCAGACTTACAGTGTAAGCAAGACGCAACATGGACATCTTCATTCGGAAGGGATATGGCGTTTGTCACTGGGATATTGCGTTTGTCACTGGGATGTCATGGAATTTGTCACTGGGATATGGAATTTGTCACTGGGATACCGCGTTTGTCACTGGGATACCGCGTTTGTCACTGGGATACCGCGTTTGTCACTGGGATACCGCGTTTGTCACTGGGATATCGCGTTTGTCACTGGGATATCGCGTTTGTCACTGGGATACCGCGTTTGTCAGTTTGTCGGGATACCGCGTTTGTCACTGGGATATGGTGTTTGTCACTGGGATACGGGATATGGCGTTTGTCACTGGGATACCGCGTCGCGTTTGTCACTGGGATACCGCGTTTGTCACTGGGATATGGCGTTTGTCAATGGGATATGGCGTTTGTCACTGGGATATCCGCGTTTGTCACTGGGATATGGTGTTTGTCACTGGGATACCGCGTGGCGTTTGTCACTGGGATGGGATATGGCGTTTGTCACTGGGATATCGCGTTTGTCACTGGGATATCGCGTTTGTCACTGGGATATGGCGTTTGTCACTTGGATATCGCGCATGTCACTCGGATATGGCGTTTGTCACTGGGATATCGCGTTTGTCACTGGGATATAGCGTTTGTCACTGGGATATGGCGTTTGTCACTAGGATACCGCGTTTGTCACTGGGATATGGTGTTTGTCACTGGGATATGGCGTTTGTCACTGGGATATGGCGTTTGTCACTGGGATATGGCGTTTGTCACTGGGATATGTCCGCGTTTGTCACTGGGATATCGCGTTTGTCACTGGGATATGGCGTTTGTCAATGGGATATGGCGTTTGTCACTGGGATATCCGCGTTTGTCACTGGGATATGGTGTTTGTCACTGGGATATGGCGTTTGTCACTGGGATATGGGTTTGTCATATGGCGTTTGTCACTGGGATGTCGCGTTTGTCACTGGGATATCGCGTTTGTCACTGGGATATCGCGCATGTCACTGGGATATGGCGTTTGTCACTGGGTCGCGTTTGTCATGGATCGCGTTTGTCACTGGGATATGGCGTTTGTCACTGGGATATTGGCGTTTGTCACTGGGATATGGCGTTTGTCACTGGGATATCGCGTTTGTCACTGGGATACCGCGTGGTGTTTGTCACTGGGATATGGCGTTTGTCACTGGGATATGGCGTTTGTCACTGGGATATCGCGTTTGTCACTGGGATATGGCGTTTGTCACTGGGATATGGCGTTTGTCACTGGGATATGGCGTTTGTCACTGGGATATCCGCGTTTGTCACTGGGATACCGCGTTTGTCACGGGATACGTGTTTGTCACTGGGATATGGCGTTTGTCACCGGGATGGGATATGGCGTTTGTCACTGGGATATCGCGTTTGTCACTGGGATATGGCGTTTGTCACTGGGATATGGCGTTTGTCACTGGGATATCGCGTTTGTCACTGGGATATCGCGTTTGTCACTGGGATATGGCGTTTGTCACTGGGATATGGCGTTTGTCAATGGGATATGGCGTTTGTCACTGGGATATCCGCGTTTGTCACTGGGATATCGCGTTTGTCACTGGGATATCGCGTTTGTCACTGGGATACCGCGTTTGTCACTGGGATATGGCGTTTGTCACTGGGATATAGCGTTTGTCACTGGGATATGGCGTTTGTCACTGGGATATGGCGTTTGTCAATGGGATATGGCGTTTGTCACTGGGATGTGGCGTTTGTCACTGGGATATCGCGCTTGTCACTGGGATATAGCGCTTGTCACTGGGATATCGCACTTGTCACTGGGATATCGAACTCAACACACCACCCCGTAAATGCATATATACAGTACGCGTATGCCCGAAATGTCATTTGATTTTAGATTATAGCCTATCAACGAAAGAGGCGGGGTTCTTTCTTACCATATTTTAATGACATCGGTATATAAAATGATTCTAGTATGAGAATACTACTACTACTACTAATATTAATAATAATAATAATAATACTCTCGTTTTGGATAATCCTAATAGTAGAACTTGGAATTACAGCCAGTTGTATAAACGATTAGTGCATTATGAGGAGACATGGGTGATTAAAGCTGCTATTCTTTGAAATCAAATCTTTGGAAGATGTATATGCATTAGTACAGACTCTGTGCCCTTATCCACCCTATATAGATAAGCAGTGGATGAGTGAAAAAGTACCATATGTAAAGAACGAAATCGACCTAAACATGACGTGTCTAGTGGAATATAAGTTCAATGAAACCTAAAGAAAAAAGCGTATTTTTCTATACTCCGGCTTCATTTTCGCAAAGTACTTAATGAGTTTGCTGACAAAATAAAACAAACAAACAAACAAACAGTATAGTCACATGTCATCCGACTTCCTTTTTTTATTATTATTTTAATTTTATTTCATTTTGTTTGCACTGAAAAAGTTATTCTCTTCATTTCCGGACACACCGATTAGTCTGTGAACCAAGGAGGGGAAGGAAGAACTGAAATTGCAGGTCTGTGAATAACGTTATTTGCTTGATGATGTGTATATTTGACATTGAGAAAAATAAATTGTGTGTAAATAAAACCTATCGGAAAATAAATAATTAAAAGCGGGTCTGTTTTGTCATTGTGTTTTTTTTTTTTGTCAAGATGACACGCTTGAATTAGAAATAGTGGCCTCGAGCTCTCCGTGTTATTCTATATAATTATAGCTAAATTGGGTGTAGGTAATCAGTCAAATGACGCTAAATGAATAACCAGCACTTTTTTCTTGTGTGTGTGTGTGTGTGTGTGTGTGTGTGTGTGTGTGTGGCTGTGGAATAAATCGACAATCCGATCTTCCCTCGGGTCATGGGGAGTCTGTGCCTATCTCAGGCGTCTATGGGCATTAAGGCAGGATACACCCTGGATGGAATGCCAACCCATCACAGGACACACACACACACACACACACACACATTCATACACTAGGGACAATTTTCCAAGGTGCCAATCAACCTACCGTGCATGTTTTTGGACCGGGGGAGGAAACCGGAGGACCCGGAGAAAAACCCCCCGAGGCACGGGGAGAACATGCAAACTCCACACACACATGGCCGAGACGGGATTCGAACCCGGACCCTGGCGGTGTGAGGTGAATGTGCTAACCGCTAAACCTCTTTATTCAAATTATTATCATTTTTAAAATAGAATATTTCAGATATCATCTATAAGTTATACGTTGACAGGACTTGACAGTCATCAGCGGGCGAGAGAAAGCTTGTCAGTGGAAACTGGGGCAACGTTTCTGTAACCCTTAAAACGGACAGGTGTAGTAGCATTAAACTGACAACACCCCGCGAAGGTATTTATATCAACTGCTAGAGGGGGAGGGAGAATAAACATGCAAGTGATGTTGGATGAAGACGTTCTGGAAATGCATAGTGTCGTTATAAAGCTGAGCAAGTCTAAATATAAGGCAGGAAAAATAAGCCCAGGGAAATGCATTCAAAAATATGGGTGTGATGGTAAATACCCACAGGAAAGTGAAATGTAATCTGGTTGTGTTAATTACTTGGGTTACTACAGTGGTTTAAGGCGCTGGGCTACCAATCGGAAGGTCGGGGGTTCGAGCCCCGGTATCGCCAAGCTGCCACCCTTGGGCCCTTTTATATATATATTCATTCATTCATTCATTCATCTTCTACTCCTCTATCCGATCTTCCCTCTGGTCACGGGGAGTCTGTGCCTATCTCAGGCGTCTATGGGCATTAAGGCAGGATACACCCTGGATGGAATGCCAACCCATCGCAGGGCACACACACACACACACACACACATTCACACACACATTCATACACTAGGGACAATTTTCCAAGGTGCCTATCATGCATGTTTTTGGACCGGGGAGGAAACCGGAGAACCCGGAGAAAAACCCCCGAGGCACGGGGAGAACGTGCAAACTCCACACACACATGGCCGAGACAGGATTCGAACCCGGACCCTGGCGGTGTGAGACGAACGTGCTAACCACTAAGCCACCGTGCCCCCTCTGCACATCAGGCTAGTCTTAAAGCTAGTCAGTGTTTCCACGATGGTGTGAAATAACCAGCACGAATCCGTTCCTGTTTCCATTTTTTTTTCCGCTGAGTCAAAACCATCTCTTTTCCGGCTCTTCGCTGAGTGTTTATGCGGCAGCAGCGTCTGGGGGGGGGGGGGGGGGGGGGGGGGGGGGGGGGGGGGGGGGGGGGGGGGGGGGGGGGGGGGGGGGGGGGGGGGGGGGGGGGGTGGGGGGGGGGGGGGGGGCGGGGGGTGGGGGGGGGGGGGGGTTGGGGGGGGGGGGACAGACGGTCCTTTTTAGCTTGGCGTGCACAAACTATTCGCAACTTTTCTCAAAGTTGTCTTAGACCATCACTCAGAACACGAAAGCGCACAATGGGATTTGTCCTCGGCGCCATGCGGCTTGGGCAGAAAACACTTTGAAGACAGGACAAGAGATCTTATTATAGAACAGAACAGAATAGCCTTTTAATGATCACACATACATTACAGGACAGTGAAATTCTTTCTTCGCATATCCCGGCTTGTTTGGAAGCGCAGGGGTCAGTCATGATACGGGGCCCCTGGTAGCACCCTGGAGGGTTAAGGGTCATGCTCGGGGACTTAAGAGTGGCAGCTTGGCGATACCCATCAGTAGTCCAGGACCTTAAACCACTGAGCTAAAACCACCCCTAGAGATCTCAGCCATAAAGAACACTGCATGTGCTGGGTCTGCACTGGGAGCCAGAATTCACTTGGAAAGCCTACCAAAGATCTCAGTGTTGTAGTGTACAGTATCAATAAACATAAAAGGTGTTCGCACTATATTTACACAAATATGGTTCAGTACCATGAAAGCATAATCGCCCTCGACTGCTTCGTTATAGCCGAAAATGCCACCAAAATAACAAAAAAAGGGGCGTGGCTTAGAAACGTAATGTGAATTCCCAGTTTCATTTGACTTAATAATGAAACTATTGCTGAGACCAGCACAGGAAGCCCTTTCTATGGGTTTGGATCACATTCCATGCAAAGGAAATCTTACACTCGTTCATACCTGGGGGCGATAGAAAGTAGTCGGTCTGACCTTACAGCACGTTTTTTTGTGCTGTACCGAAAACTGGAAAACCCATGCAGACAACGTCAAACCCACCACAACTCGGGACCTAAACCCAGGACACTGAGGGAGTGTGAGTTATCCAGACTAACTTCCATTACATTTATATACTTATGAATCTATTTTACATACAAGACATTTAGTTACCAGTTTACATACTGAAATACAGGGGGCACGGTCGCTTAGTGATTAGCACGTTCGCCTCACACCGCCAGGGTCCGGGTTCGATTCCCGGAAAGTCTCGGAAATGTGTGTGTGTGGAGTTTGCATGTTCTCCCCGTGCCTCAGGGGGTTTTACTCCGGGTTTTCCGGTTTTCCCCTCCCCTCCCCCCCCGGTCCAAAAACATGCACGGTAGGTTGATTGGCACCTTGGAAAATTGTCCCTAGTGTGTGAATGTGTGTGTGAATGTGAATGTGTGTGTGTGTGTCCTGTGATGGGATAGCATCTGCATAGAAGCGTGAGTGGATCCATGTTACTGGATGTTTTTGTTTTTTGTTAATAAAACACGTTTATCGCCTCTTTTATATTGGTAATGTGAATTTGCATTATTAACATAAACATTATATATATATATATATATATATATATATATATATATATATATATATATATATATATATATATAATATCAATAGCATAATAAAACGAATGCCTCCTATATATGTCCATTTCTTTACTTAACTGTATTTTTACATTTATAGATTTGGCGTCCATGGGTTTCATGGGGGGGGGTTACTGGGGTATTTCCAGCTCTACTACCTTGAACTGTTGTAAAGCAGCGTTCTGCCATTATTCACGAAAGCTAAGAAAGCAAAAGAGGTTGTTGACTTAAAGAGGTCATAGAGCAGCGACCTTCCTCTGAACGCCATCTCCATGGCGACTGTCGATTTCCTTGGCGTTCCCCTTTTTACTGGATGTACGATATATATCTTTACGAAGTTCTACAGAGGGACTTCTGGGAGTATTCCGAACAGCTGTATAGTGCACGGTTTTGGGAATCGCGCCTTCTCGGATTGGCGAGACCCTGCAGTTGGCAGTGAGAACAGCTGAGAAGATCATCGGGGGTCTCTCTTTCCTCCATCCCAGACGTTCCTTCCAGACATCGCATCCGCAAAGCAGCACATTGTTGTCTGTACCTCCCTTCTCTCAGACGCACACACACACACACACACACACACACAAAGTCGTCGCTGTGCTGGCAAATATTACGAAACTATCCGGTTTTGACAACCAGATTGCGCAATCCCCCCCCCCCCGTGAGTCACTTTACTAAAAGTATAATGGTCTGACACACACACACACACATCGACACCTTTTCTGCGACTCTGCACCAAAACGTCGACTCGTGTTAAAATATCCACTATTTATTCTTACATTGGCACATCCAAAGTTACCTCCGTGTTGTATTTGTTGGCGTTTCCATTACCTTTCTAAATGCGCACATTTAAATAGAGCAAAAATTATTTTTAATGATTGGGGTTATAGGAGGGGCACGGTGGATTAGTGGTTAGCACGTTCGCCTCACACCGCCAGGGTCCGGGTTCGATTCCCGTCTCGGCCATGTGTGTGTGGAGTTTGCATGTTCTCCCCGTGCCTCATGGAGGTTTTTCTCCGGTTTCCTCCTTCAGTCCAAAAACATGCACGGTAGGTTGATTGGCACCGTGGAAAATTGTCCCTAGTGTATGAATGTGTGTGTGAATGTGAGTGTGTGTGTGCCCTGCGATGGGTTGGCATTCCATCCAGGGTGTGTCCTGCTTTAATGCCCATAGACGCCTGAGATAGGCACAGACTCCCTGTGACCCGAGGGAAGATCGGATAAAGCGGTAGAAGATGAATGAATGATTGGGGTTATACGGTTTCTTGACCTTGTGAAAATTCTGGCTGCTGCATCGCAGGACACACACACACACACACACAATCACACACACATTCATACACTAGGGACAATTTTCCAAGGTGCCAATCAACCTACCGTGCATGTTTTTGGACCGGGAAGGAAACCGGAGAACCCGGAGAAAAAAACCCCCTGAGGCACGGGGAGAACATGCAAAACTCCACACACACACATGGCCGAGACGGGAATCGAACCCCTGACCCTGGAGGTGTGAGGCGAACGTGCTAACCACTAAGCCACCGTAGCCCCTCTCGTCGAGAATTTGTTTTTGTTTATTTATTTATTTTCATTGCTTCGCCAACTTAATTAAGCCACGAGGCACCTTTTAATATTTACCTTTTTACCTTTTAATAAGATATTCACCATAATGTCAGCGTCTATCTGCTTGATGAGATCTTCCGTGAAGAAAACATGCTGACATTTCCGAGCCGCACTCATCTTCCATGCTTACAGCTCGCGTCCAGTAAGTGTCCTTCGTCATTTTATCCCTAAATCAGCATACGTCTATACTCGAGCGAATTATCATGCTGACTCCTTAGATGTGTTATAGATTTAAAAAAAGATTACTTTCATGGACCTTTGTTCATGGATTTAAGGTGTATTTACAATGACCATTTCATGGTAGCATATAGAGGTTACAGCGAAAGTTCAATCTACTCTTTGTTGTTGTTGTTGTTGTTGTTGTTTTTGCAAGAAATGAGAGTTTATTTAACTTCTGAATTAATTAGGTATGATGTCTAAGTGCATTTTTGAATGTAGGTGTATTTTATTACCTTTTAAACATTCATTCATCTTTTACCTCTCTTACCGCTTTTTTATCCGATCTTCCCTCGGGTCACGGGGAGTCTGTGCCTATCTCAGGCGTCTATGGGCATTAAGGCAGGATACACCCTGGATGGAATGCCAACCCATCACAGGACACACACACACACACACACACACACATTCATACACTAGGGACAATTTTCCAAGGTGCCAATCAACCTACCGTGCATGTTTTTGGACCGGGGAGGAAACCGGAGAACCGGAAAAGCCCGGAGAAAAAACCCCCTTAGGCACGGGGAGAACATGCAAACTCCACACACACATGGCCGAGATGGGAATCGAACCCGGACCCTGGCGGTGTGAAGCGAACCTGCTAACCACTAAGCCACCGTGCCCCCTTATTACATATATACATGTAAATCATAATGAATGAATAACACAAGATGAGCACTAAATCTCATATTATATTCATATTCATATTATATATATATATATATAATAATATATATATATATATATATATATATATATAATATAAATATATATATATATATATATATATATATATATATATAAATAAAATCATGCCAATATGTGCACCTACCAAAACTATTGTTCACAAAGTAGAACGAATATCACACTTATGCATTCTTTGGCCCACCAATGGAGCTAAGGGACCAAAAGTTGCCTCAGCATTAATGCACTGTTCACAAGAAAGTGAGGTCCATAATAAATATTGTCCAAGGTTGAAGTCAAAGGACTCTCCCATCCCTATTTTTGGGATGAATTCCAACTACACTTTCAGGCCTTTTACCCTCAGAGCAATACCTGCCCTCACTAATGCTCTACATTAGGTGCCGAATATGCACAAGTCCCAATAGACCCAATAGACATGCTAAAATATAGCTTTCACAAAAGAGTTCATTCATTCATCTTCTACAGCTTTATCCGATCTTCCCTCGGGTCACGGGGAGCATGTGCCTATGGGCATTAAGGTAAAGATATACACCCTGGATGGAATGCCAACCCGTCGCAGGGCACACACACACACAATCACACACACATTCATACACCTAGGGACAATTTTCCAAGGTGTCAATCAACCTACCGTGCATGTTTTTTTGGACCGGGAGGGGGGGAAACCGGAGAACCCAGAGTAAAACCCCTTGAGGTACGGGGAGAACATGCAAACTCCACATACACATGGCCGAGACAGGAATCGAACCCCGACCCTGGAGGTGTGAGGCCCCGCACAAAAGAGTTAATTGTACTTATTAGCAAAGAATCAAACAAACTCTAGAATGCCGAGCATATATGATTATGGTTGTTTGGTCACCGTATACCATAGACTCCACTGGAATATGGCCGGTGTTCCCAGAAAGCTCTTTGCCGGATTCACACTCGGTTTGTTTACGTGTGTGTGGGGAACGCCATCCCATCTAATTCCCCCCGGTTTCCTAGATCCGCCTCAGGTGTAATATTCATTCATTCATTCATTCATTCATTCATCTTCTATCGCTTTATCCGATCTTCCCTCGGGTCACGGGGAGTCTGTGCCTATCTCAGGCGTCTATGGGCATTAAGTCAGGATACACCCTGGATGGAATGCCAACCCATCGCAGGGCACACACACACACACACACACACACACACACTCATACACTCATACACTAGGGACAATTTTCCAAGGTGCCAATCAACCTACCGTGCATGTTTTTGGACCGGGGAGGAAACCGGAGAATCCCGGAGTAAAAAAACCCCCTGAGGCATGGGGAGAACATGCACAAACTCCACACACACATGGCCGAGACGGGAATCGAACCTAGGTGTAATATAATTACTGCAAAATATTAGCGATTAATGTTATGAAATAAAGAATGATATAGTATTGTCATATTTTATGATATAATAATATTATACTTTTAATGTGACGCTTTGGAATTGATATTTCTGTGTGGAAAAATGGCAGTTTCTATATTACTCTTAGAACGATATGATTGTACTACATTAATTATACCACAGACAGACAAAGAAAATGTCAAGAGTAGATGGTGGCGGGTGGTGCGGTGACACGGCAGGGAGCTTTACTGCTTCATAGCTTCGCAGTGCCTGGTTTGAGTTTGGCGTGCATTATGCATAATGTTTCGGTACATATTCTGTGCACGCCATGGTTTCACATACAAAAACAAACGAGCAAGTGGTTGAGTTATATTTGTTTGTGTGTTTACTACCGCCGTTCTAATCCCGGATTGTACCCGGATTAAACTCCGTAACCAGTACCAGGATTAAACATCTTTGCAAATTGAATCAGGCTATTCGTAATGGATTTATCTATTCTTGAGCAAACGTATAAACCTGTTACATAAAAATAACTCCAGTAAAAATAAAAGTACTTTCCAATTTTTGTTTGTTTGTTTTTTTGTTTGTTTTTTTTTAGAGCTGCTTTTGTGCTCTTATAACAGATTCACACAAATATCATGCACTTACTGTCCTTTATATACTTTATTGCCTGACGTTTCTGTGCAATAACACCGGGTCTTAGGTTTTGTTTGTTTGTTTGTTTGTTTTTGTGTTCAAAAGATTATTAAAAGGACTTAATAAACAGGGAAGGGGGCACGGTGGCTTAGTGGTTAGCACGTCACACCGCCAAGGTCCGGGTTCGATTCCCGTCTCGACCATGTGTTTGTGGAGTTTGCATGTTCTCCCCGTGCCTCAGGGGGTTTTTCTCCGGGTTCTCCGGTTTCCTCCCCGTCCATAAACATGCACGGTAGGTTGATTGGCACCTTGGAAAATTGTCCCTAGTGTATGAATGTGTGTGTGTGTGTGGGTGTGTGTCCTGCGATGGGTTGGCATTCCATCCAGGGTGTATCCTGCCTTAATGCACATAGACGCCTGAGATAGGCACAGACTCCCCGTGACCCGAGGGAAGATCGGATAAAGTGGTAGAAGATGAATGAATGAATAGATAAACAGGGACCGGCTACACAATTGGATGCACTTCAGACTTGTGGGGTAGATATGCTTTCCTTAAAAGTAAGACATTCCGCATTAAAATGTAATCAAGGAAACGTTGCTCTTCTAGCAGGTTCTCAGTTAACACAAATACGATGCACTTACTGCCCTCTATATACTTTATTGCCTCACGTTTCTGTGCAATAACACCAGGTCAATATGTGCAATAGTTTTATTTATTTATTTTTGTCTGGTTTGTTTTTTATGTTTTTGTTTTATATTTCAATTTGATATGTATTTCATTTTATTTACACATTGTAGATCTGTTTTTAATTTTTTCTTTCATTCATTCATCTTCTACCGCTACATCCGATCTTCCCTCGGGTCACGGGGAGTCTGTGTCTATCTCAGGTGTCTATGGGCATTAAGGAAGGATACACCCTGGATGGAATGCCAACCCATCACAGGACACACACACACACACACACACACACACACATTCATACACTAGGGACAATTTTTCCAAGGTGCCAATCAACCTACCGTGCATGTTTTTGGACCGGGGAGGAAACCGGAGAACCCGGAGAAAAAAACCCTGAGGCACGGGGAGAACCTGCAAACTCCACACACACATGGCCGAGACGGGAATCGAACCCGGACCCTGGCGGTGTGAGGCGAACGTACTAACCACTAAACCACCGTGCCCCCCTCTTTCATTTTTTATTTTATTTTATTTATTAATTTATTTTTATATTCTATCCTGGCTGCTGTAACATTCAAATTATCATTATTATGGGACGAGGTTTCTCTTATCTTATCTACTGTATGCAATTTAGATACGCTGTATTGTCAGGGATGATTATGACAGCGAGAGCGTCCACTTTACATGCATTGTTTTGTTTTTTTTTGCATTGTTTTGTGTTTAAAAGATGAATAAAAAGGACTTGTAAACAGGGACCGATAACCCAGTTGTATTCACTTCAAACGTGCATATGTTTTCCTTAAAAGTAAGATATTCAGCATTAAAACGTTTATTTAAAAAAATACTCTAATAAAGTAAAAATATTTATATTTATGTACAGAAGAAAGTAAAAAAAGAGTGCTTTAGTGTTTATTACTGAGGGGGGGGGGTCATAATGTTCTAACTCGTGCACTGGATGTAATAGGACGCCTCAGAGGCTGTGACAGAAACTACATTTCCCATGAAGCCTTTGCCTATTGCGTGTGCAACTGTCTGCTCTTGTATCGGCGTGCATGTGTGTGTGTGTGTGTGTGTGTGTGTGTGTCCGGGTGCATCGAGCTTGCATTTACAACACGTTCTCGTCATGCTGACATTGTCATTCCGATATTTAATCAGGGTGAGTATAAATGCATGCATTATTTATTTTGTATAATGTTTTCGATTGCCTATACGCTGGAGTAGCTACAATGTGTGTGTGTGTGTGTGTGTTAGCAAACTGAACCGGCCTAACGGTGCGATTTATACACCTATAGGAGTAACATGTTTTGGCGTGCACGTGCAAAACAAACAAACAAACAAACAACTTGGATGATTTCCCGGCTCTGGGGTTTATGCGTGTTAGCTTTACCCGGTTTTACCTCGAATGACACCAGCCACGTGCTACTAAAGCTAAACACTAGTTTTATTTATCCTATCTTTATTTACTGGTAAACAAATAAATGTTTGTTTGTTTTTAAATTCACACGCCGTGTGCGTTTTTGCTAGCTAAGGACGCTAGCGTGAAGTTTGAACCAACTGCAAACCGCCACCCACTGAACATGTTTGTTTGTTTATTTATCAGGACGTGCACTTCTTGTTTATCTTTATCTTTTGTTTGTCAGACTGGGAGCGGTTTGTCCTGTGGAGGTTTGTTTGGGTGTAGCTGCGATTATAACGCTTGTAGGAGAAAGTGATGCAACTCTTTCATCACAACTCGTCTTCCGGTAAAGACAAAAAAAAGCGCTTTAAGAGGCGGAGAGTCACCTAGTGACGTCACAAGTTCCTAATATTATTCATCCTAATGAGTTACTTAAAGAAAGCATTTTTTTTTTTTACTTGTAAAGCTTCAGAATTGTACACATTCTGTACCACAGTTCTCCCCGTGCCTCAGGGGGTTTTTCTCCGGGTTCTCCGGTTTCCTCCCGGTCCAAAAACATGCACGGTAGGTTGATTGGCACCTTGGAAAAATTGTCCCTAGTGTGTGAATGTGTGTGTGAATGTGTGTGTCCTGCGATGGGTTGGCATTCCGTCCAGGGTGTATCCTGCCTTAATGCCCATAGACGCCTGAGATAGGCACAGGCTCCCCGTGACCCGAGAAGATCGGATATAGCGGTAGAAGATGAATGAATGAATGTACCACAGTTAGGTTATAACGGTAGTCATGATATTGCTTTTTTATAAAGCGTACATGCGTAGTGTTTAATTCTCGATTCTGATTGGTTGAGGGACCTTCTAAAGGCTTTGGTGGCGTAACCTCCGTATGCTCACGACGGTGACCGTTTAAAGCGTGCGTTGATGATAATATGGATCTTCAACTATGGACGCGGGGCACGGTGGCGTAGTGGTCAGCATGTTCGCCTCACACCGTCAGGATCCGGGTTCGATTCCCATCTGGGTCATGTGTGTGTGGAGTTTGCATGTTCTCCCCGTGCCTCAGGGGGTTTTTCTCCGGGTTCTCCGGTTTCCCCCCGGTCCAAAAACATGCACGGTAGGTTGATTGGCACCTTGGAAAAATTGTCCCTAGTGTATGAATGTGTGTGTGAATGTGTGTGTGTGTGTGTGTGTGTGCCCTGCGATGGGTTGGCATTCCATCCAGGGTGTATCCTGCCTTAATGCCCATAGACATGCCTGAGATAGGCACAGGCTCCCCGTGACCCGAGGGAAGATCGGATAAAGCGGTAGAAGATGAATGAATGAATGAATGAACTATGGACGCGACCGTTACCGGACGCGACCGTTACCTGCGAAGTGATGCCATGATTGCCAAGTATCAACCAGCCAATTAGAATCAAGTATGCATGTACGCCGTATTAAAAGCAATTTCGTGCATAGCGTTGTAACCTACGTACAGCTGTAGTACAGAAAGTTAAACATGAAAATGGTTTATTGTAAAGGTAACTTTGGATGAACGATACGGAACGTAGCCTACATTTCCATCCACGTCACTCGACGCAGAAGTATAAATCAGCCACGTGTATCAAACTCAAGGCCCGCGGGGCCCAATGCGGCCCCCAATGTCATTTTCGGTGACCCGTAAGTGCTTAAAAGCTGTATGATTGCCTTAAAACAAGGCTATGAAGCTTTCAAGCGTGCATGGACCAGAAACTACATCTCCGACAATACATGCCATAGTGTTACCTGCGAAGTGACGGCCTCCCGCCACTAGAGTGCAGTGTATCTCACATCGGCGTTTACTGAGGGCGGTTTTTATTTATTTATTTATTTACTTATTTATTATTCCCCAACCAGCGGAAATGAGAAAGTTGATGTGGATGGAAGGCCCTTCCAAGAAAGATGGGAAAGCGAATGCAAGCAGGAAAACGCGCTATGTCTTGTGTTATAAGGCGCCGTTAGAATTATTGCAATTATGGCATAGTAGTGGCAATTGCTTATAACATTTATTTGCCTACGCGGGTCTGCATTTGTTGATTCCGTGTTATTTTAAAGCCACTGTTTCTCCGTCTACTTTTTAGTTTGTTTTCTAAAAAGGTAAGTAAGGTCTCTCTCGTCACATGATGTCGTCATATAATACAAAACAGAGGTCACGAGTTTACTCACTGGGGCAGAAAATAGTGTAGTGTGATGTTTTTTTTTAAGCAGATATCAGCAGAATTGAGTAGATATGTACCGTAAATTCCGGACTATAAAGCGCACCTGCATATAAGCCGCATCCTCTCTATTTAAAAAAAAAACCCAAAAAAATTCATAAATAAGCCGCACCTGCATACAAGCCGCATCCGCTTTTGAATTGTAAATGTACATGTATGTACCTAAATAGATCCTTTCCTAACCTGTATTTTAACACGGTGTAACGGTGGACGCTGCACAGAGACGCGGAGATCCGGAATTCATACAAAACAGGATTTATTAGAATAAAGAACTCAGGAGACGCCGCTCATACGGAGCGGCCAGACAGGCTAGGGAGCCTTGCGCTCTGCGCGCCGTGGTACCGGGAGTACCGGAGACAAAGGTTAGGCATAAACATATATCGAGCGTCCGTGTCCGCGACACTAGGTATGTACTACGAGCCCGGACGGGGATTGTAGGGTGAACCGGGCTTATATCGGGAGAGGGAAAATCAAGAACAACTTTGGCTGATTTGTGCGTGTGCGTGTGTGTGTGTGTGTGTGTGTGTGTGTGTGTGTGTGTGTGTGTGTGTGTGTGTGTGTGTGTGTGTGTGTGTGTGTGGGGGAGAGAGCAGGGGAGGAAAGAGAGAGAAAACGTTACTGATTAAAACAGGACAGAACGAAGAGAAAATAAGCGCTATTTACAGTATTTATCTTCATTTCTCCTGTGTGTGAAATCACGTCACCTTAACCTTGTAAAGATAGAGTTTGTCCTCCTTCTATCCGCTTCTACCCACTTATATCTGCTAAAGAGGAACTAGCGCATTCTTCTTCTTCTTTGCATTTATTTTGTGTTAGTTTTGATTCTAATTCCGGTTAGAGCCCCTAGCGGTCGGGAAAAAATCTGCAGAATAGCCGCACCTTATTATTAGCCGCATGGTTCAAAACCTAGGAAAAAAGTAGCGGCTTATAGTCCAGAATTTACGGTAATAAGCGAGTAAACAATATGCAATTGTATATCGCTGATGTGTAGATATGGATATTGTTTATACGGCAATGATTGATTAATGATCGATTAATGACATTGTAAGTCATTTATTTATGTATGGTAAAAGTTGTTCTAGGCTGATCTTGACAGCAAGACAGTTATGTCACTCTGATCTGATGTCTAACTGTGTAAGTTCATCCATTCATTCATTCATTCATTCATATTCTTCCGCTTTATCCGATCTTCCCTCGGGTCACGGGGAGTCTGTGCCTATCTCAGGCGTCTATGGGCATTAAGGCAGGATACACCCTGGATGGAATGCCAACCCATCGCAGGACCCATCGCAGGGGGGGACCGGAGAACCCGGAGAAAAAGGAGAGTGTGGAGTTTGCATGTTCTCCCCGTGCCTCAGGGGTTTTTCTCCGGTTTTCCTCCCCGGTCCAAAGACATGCTTGATTGGCACCTTGGAAAATTGTCCCTAGTGTATGAATGTGTGTGTGTGTGTGTGTCCCTGCGATGGGTTGGCATTCCATCCAGGGTGTATCCTGCCTTAATGCCCATAGACACATGAGATAGGCACAGACTCCCCGTGACCCGAGGGAAGATCGGATACAGCGCTAGAAGATGAATGAATGAATGAAAATGTTGAGTTCCTTTGCCTTTAATTTGATGGAAAAGTACCACTTTGTTACGATTCATAATCAGAAGCACATTGAATTTGGCATTTGGGTGAATATTTGCAGTAAAAAAAATGTCATTGTAGTCCTTAAGCCTTGTATATTGTACATTTATGACATCTGATAGACTCCCTTATCCCGAGCGACTTACAACTGAGTAATTGAAGGTTAAGGGCCTTGCTCAGGGGCTCCCACTAGTGACAGCCACTGAGCTAAAGTTCGCCTCACACCTCCAGGATCCGGGTTCGATTCCCGTCTCGGCCATGTGTGTGTGGAGTTTGCATGTTCTCCCCGTGCCTCAGGGGTTTTTTCTCCTGGTTCTCCGGTTTCCTCCCGGTCCAAAAACATGCACGGTAGGTTGATTGGCACCTTGGAAAATTGTCCCTAGTGTATGAATGTGTGTGTGAATGTGTGTGTGTGTGTGCCCTGTGATGGGTTGGCATTCCATCCAGGGTGTATCCTGCCTTAATGCCCATAGACGCCTGAGATAGGCACAGACTCCCCGTGACCCGAGGGAATATCGGATAAATCGGTAGATGAATGAATGAATGACTTATACCAGTGCATTAGAAGGGTATTATCATCAAAAGCACTGAGATTAGGGCTGTAACACAAATTCATCGAGGAATCGTTTGGTGCGGTTAACTATACACAAGAGTTCCGGACCGTTATTACCCGCTTAACTTGGGAGTACGGACAGGTAAGAGAAGACGCTGCAGAGTGGGGGGGGGAAATGGTTTAGTAATTTTGCTATGGTAATAAAATCAATATGTGAAATCCAGTGGTTTTCTAGCACTTGTGGTTTACCTAGAGAGGCTTTGGAGCAGACGCCTGTATCAGAATTGGCACCCAAATATGTAATGATAAATCTCAACTTTTATTGCTACGGATCAGTGCCCTTACATCGTACTGTCTACCGGGGGGGGGGCACAAAGCTTTCATTTTCTGCTCTATACCTTTGAGCCAAGTGTAATAGCCCATATACTCAGAGACACCAGCTCTGACACACAAGTATGAGCATCTGAGTTGGTGTGAAATGCGGTCGAGTCGCCTCTGTAAGGGCATGTCTGCCGCTTTCCGAGAAGAAAAGGATCTCGCCGTGGAAAATTGTACTTTTGAGAAATCTCTTTCGCGTCTTCAATGAACCTCTTGAATGTAATCTGTTGAAATCGTCAGCCAAGTGCGGATTCTCTCTTGGTGGTTTTTTTCCAAGGGGGTGGGCAAAACTACGACTCGCCCCGGAAACATCCGGCCCGCCCAGGATTAGTACAGCATTCTCCAAATTCTCCAATCCATTTGACATTGTACTGTAATTGCCTGGCCGGGTGGCGCATTAGGCGCAATGTGATGCGTTGAGTGTTAACAATTTTTACCCTTTTTATTCTTTGTTTTATACGAATGCATTTGGTTCTGGTAAAAAATTGTAGGATTAATGCCCCCGAGTTTAAACTCTTGATTCTGATTGGTTAGAAGATGCCTTTTTTTTTTTTTTTTTTAATAAATTTCTTCCTCTAGGTGTTTCCGGTTCAAGTTTTATTTGTCACGTACGCATGTGTACAAGGCAAAATGCTTTTTACGACCGTGTGTATGTATATGTATATGTGTGTGTGTATATATATATACTATATGTATATATATATATATATATATATATATATATATATATATATATATATGTATAATATATATTTGATATATATATATATATATATATATATATATATATATATATATATCTATATATATTATATATATGTATGTTAGTTTAACTATATGTATATATATATATATATATATATATATATATATAGATATATATATATATATATATATATATATATGTGTGTGTGTGTGTGTTGTTCTGTGTGTGGTGTGTATATATATATATATACTGATAGATGTGTGTGTGTATGTGTGTTGTGGTTTATTATTATATTTCTCGTCCTCTACCTATTATCTTATGGGTTCATATATATTGGACTACTATATCTATATTGAGAATGTGTGTGTGCCTCTGATGTTATTATTCTCTCTTAATCTGTATATATTCTGTGGGTTAATGTGTCTGTGTATTTGTGTTGTATATACCCGACTGATATATCTTCGTGTATGTATGTATCCTGTGTGTTATGTATGTTGTTCGTATTCGTCTCAGTATATTGTTCGCCCGTGTGTGTGTGTGTGTGTTTTATCTAATATATCATCGTATATCGTATGTATGTTATGGTGATATATCGTTATTCTGTGTATCTTGATCAGTTGATGTATTGGGTGGCTATATAGTACTTATATATATCTATATATCTTATGCTTTCATATTCTAGATATCGGCACTATGTCCCTGTTCATGTCCCCCTGGTGTGTGTGTTACGTATTCGTATTATATATTCCTATATTGTCGTGGATATGGCTTGTCTCGTGTGTGTCTATATATATTATATTTATATCCTATATTGTGTGTGTATATGTATTTATCTTATATATCTAGTTCCTTATATTATATATGTGTGCTATGTCCGTATTGTATGGGGTCACCGGGGATATATAGTATGTTATGGATATATGTAATACCAGTAGCAGAGAGAGGGGGAGAGAGCAGAAGATGTATTGTGTGCTAAGATATAATATATTGCATGTATGTATATATATTGTGTGTGTGTATATGTATATGTTCTTCTTTTATATCTATCTATATATATATATATATATATGTGTGTGTATCACATATATATTATATATCTGTGTGTTGTGTATATATATATATATATAATATATATATAGATAGATATAATATGTTAAATAACGTATAATAATATATAAGTTATATCTATATATGTGTGTGTGTGTGTATGATATATATATATATGTGTGTGTGTGTGTGTGTGTGTGTGTGTGTGTGTGTGTGTGTGTGTGTAGATTTTCGTTATAATATATATAATATTATTAATCTATCTACTATATATATATATATATATATATGTGGGTGTGTGGTGTGTGTGTGTGTATGTATATATATACTATATATGTATATATATATAATATATATTATATATATCATATATATGTATTCATGTGTGTGTCGTGTGTACTAGTTATATATATCATATAATATTATTCTCCTCTATATCTATATATATATATATATATCTATATATATATATATGTGTCTCTGTTTTTCCTGTGTGTATACTATATATCTAATATGTATAATGTATGTGTGTGTGTCCATGTGTGTGGTATACATATATATATAATATATCTGTATATATGTGTATATCATATATAATGTATTATTCTGGTGTGTGTGTGGCATATATATCTATCTATATATTAATAGATATGTAGTGTGGTGAGTGTGTGTACTATTATCAGGTTAGTTTAACCGTATTTATAATTAGCATATATATATATATATATATATATATGTTGTGTGTGTGTGTTTGTGTTGTGTGTGTGTCTATATATATATATATATATCTATATAATATATATATGTGTGTGTACTATTATATATATAATATATATATATATATATATAATATACTATATGTAGATGTAGAGTCATGTGTGTTGTGTATGTGTGTATATGTTAGTTTAACCAGTATTAAAGTAGCATGCTCTAAGAATATATATATCCTATATCTAACAAAACCTGTAACCATAGTAACGTAGTCGCAATAATGTGTAGGGTGAGGGTTACTGCCAGCTACTGCCAGCCTTTACACATCTGTCTAATTACTATTAACATCTCGTTCCTAAAATAACTAACAATTTTGCTCCTTTCAGTCGGTTTTACTCTGGAAAAATCAATGACGGCTTTTTGGCGAAAAAAAACTGCGCTATAAACTGGATATTCTTATTTTAAGGGCTCTCTGTGCTACATAGTTACATAGTGCGTAAGGTTAAAGAGGCTCTTTATCATAACGTCATAGATGACAGTCGTGTGGCGCACACAATATGGTTTAAAGCATTGCGACACCTGACTTTTCTGCCGGAACATCTCAGAAGAACGGCGGTGATTATTACGGCAAACGTGGTCTAAACATAGGATGTATAAAAAGCAGGTCTTATACTCGTCTATAAATGTTTGTGTATACTGTCGTGCACTTTTCCCAGCGGATTGTCGAGGCGCGCGTGCGGACCGAACAAATCGTTCCTCTTCCCGCCGATTTTATGTACCTTTTCCGTTCCCGTCCCTTTGGTTTTCATCCGGATCAAAACACGGTTGTCCTGGCGCCGAAAAATGGACCGTTCCAGAACCAAACCTGAAATTGATTCTCTGGTTCTGCGAGGGCGAGAACAGAGCAACACACGGACCCTCGTACCGAAAAGGTACACAAAGACCGGGCTATCAAGTCCTGTCACATCGTCG
>JACRUU010000016.1:3628213-3638213 GCA_030449085.1 Kryptopterus vitreolus
ATGGCTCCTGATGATGAGAGGATGAAGTGACCGGGACTCGTTCACCCGTTAAGCACAGCCAGTCTCATACATCCTCTCCTAATGCTCCCACATCATTGAGCTAATTGTTTTTTAATAACGTTTTTTAAATGAAGCAGTCCATCACGCTCGCGGCCTCCCGTGCAGCGCGGCGCATCGGCGAATTGGAAAATGGATGGGGTCGGCGCTCCATTATCTTTATTACTGTTAGTTATGATGTTCTTGTCGGTTTGTTTATTATGCAGCGTCGTCACGGCGGAACATGTTTTTTTTTTTTTGTGTGACCGGGGATAAGAAGATTCCAAAGAAAGGTATTACTGATATTAACCTGCTCTGTTTGTTAACTTAAGCAGATCCTTGGAGTATCATTCATTCATTCATTCATTCATTCATCATTCATTCATTCATCTTCTACCGCTTTATCCGATCTTCCCTCGGGTCACGGGGAGCCTGTGCCTATCTCAGGCGTCTATGGGCATTAAGGCAGGATACACCCTGGATGGGAATGCCAACCCATCGCAGGACACCCACACACACAGGACACACACACACACACACACACACACTTCATACACTAGGGACAATTTTCCAAGGTGCCAATCAACCTACCGTGCATGTTTTTTGGACCGGGGGGGAGGAAACAGGAGAACCCGGAGAAAAACCCCCTGAGGCACGGGGAGAACATGCACAAACTCCACACACACATGGCCGAGACGGGAATCGAACCCGGACCCTGGCGGTGTGAGGCGAACGTGCTAACCGCTAAGCCACCGTGCCCCGCCCCGACTCCCTAGAGTACTATTTATTTATTTATTTATGTATTTATTTTCATATGGGTGGAATTCTAAAGAGAGCGCCAGAGGATGCGAATGAGTTGACGTAATGATGCGGGAGTGACGGGGACGGGGGGGGGGGGGGGGATAAGGGGGGGGATGCGGCGGGATACATGTGGAGGTGGGGGTAATGTAATTATTCCGCGATAATTTTCAGCTGTGGTGGAGGTGGGGTAATGTAATTATTCCCAGCGTTCCGAGATTTCAGCTCCTTCCCAATTCGTCTCTTCATTCGTTTTTACTGACGTACGTTCCCAAGTCCGGAAGGATTCTTATTAGGGCCGCGCGATTAATCGGAATGGGATCGAAATCGCGATATAAAACACGCACGATTTCTACATCGCCTTAAAACTCGATTTTTTCCCTCCCGTGCCCTCGCCTGATGCTTTTACCGCAGTATGCTTATTTGAACACTTAAAGCAGCTAGATTCTGATCGTGTAATTGTTTTTATGTGGGAGACTGTGGTTGTGGTTGTTGTTGTTGTTGTTGTTGTTTGTTTTTTTCATATACACACCCTTTTTTTTGCGCCATAGGTTTGTGTTCTAGAGACATTTTGTTACACCTATACTAGGTGATTTTATCTTTTTTTTTTTTTTTCGCCTCATGTCTGTTTACATGTCATGTTACAGGTCTTTGATAAAGTAAACATAAATACAGGGAGTCCTCGGGTTACGCCGGTTCCGACTTACACCGTTTCGTGGTTACAAACCCGACCCCATTAAAAATATCAAAAACAATATTGCGTGTCATTCCGTCTTACGCGGTTTAGCGTCATTAACGATGTAAACAATCGTTTATTGTTATTGTTATTGTAGGGCGAAGAAGACGCCGTCGCCATACATCATTTTGGTTGTTTACACTGTTTGTCTCTCTCTCTCTCTCTCTCTCTCTCTCTCTCTCGTGTTTTATGTTTTTTTTTCTTTCTTTCTTTTTTTTTTTTATAGTAATTTTCATTCATTCATTCATCTTCTACCGCTTTATCCGATCTTCCCTCGGGTCCCCGGGAGTCTGTGCCTATCTCAGGCGTCTATGGGCATTAAGGCAGAATACACCCGGGATGGAATGCCAACCCATCGCAGGACACACACACACACACACACACACATTCACACACTAAGGACAATTTTCCAAGGTGCCAATCAACCTACCGTGCATGTTTTTGGACCGGGGAGGAAACCGGAGAACCCGGAGAAAAAACCCCCTGAGGCACGGGGAGAACATGCAAACTCCACACACACACATGGCCGAGAGACGGGAATCGAACCCGGACCCTGGTGGTGTGAGGCGAACGTGCTAACCTGTAAACCACCGTGCCCCTCTTTTTTTTTTTTTTTTTTTTTTAACCCCATTTTTTTTTTTTTTTTTTTTTTAAATACACTGTAACATGTATTCACGTGGTGTAGGCGAACGTGCTACTAACACTAAACCACCGTGCCCCTCTTTTTTTTTTTTTTTTTTTTTTAGTAATATTCACTTTAAATTCATGTGTTTTTTTTTTTAATACTTTTTTTTATGTTATTAACTGTTACATTTTATTATAGCACTGTACGTACAGTACTTTACAGTATATTTAATTTTTTATTGCAATAAGACCCTAATTCTTCTGGAACGAGGTTTCTGGATATCCAGTGTTGTACTGTTGCCTGAGGGTTGATTATACATTGCAGGGGTGTCTTTAGGACGGATGGATTCATGGACTTTGTCCATAATGTGACAGAGCTCTTCTATATGGAGACAGTTCCTGAGGACAGATATAGCTCGAGTCTCTGCCTCAAGGTTAATGTCTCCTGAAGTGTCCACGCTTGTAGAATGAATACAAACCCGCTTCGATGCGTCCTACACCGCAACAGAATCCCAACGGGTGAATTTGTGCCCTTTCCCTGGAAAGACGAAAATGGCGTAAATGTTGGACTGAATGTAGAGCTGGGTCGATTAATCGTTATTATCGATTAATTCAAGTTTCACCTCGGTTTGGCAAGGCTAGCGTCCGTGGTTCTACGCCTCCCGGACCGCAGAAACACAAAATACAACATGGTTTCCAAGATACATATATATGTGTATGTGTGTATATATATGTGTGTGTATATATATATATATATGTGTGTATATAGTATATATATATAATATATATAGTGTGTATATATATATATATATATATATATATATATATATATATATATATATATATATATATATATATATATATATATATATCTATATATATATATATACTATCTTAATAGTATATATATATATATATATATATATATATATATATATATATATATATATATATATATATATCTATTATATATATATATATATATATATATATATATATTACTATATACATACATATACATGTGTGTTGTGTGTGTGTGTGTGTGTGTGTGTGTATTTATTTATTTATTTATTTATTTATTTATTTATTTTCGGGCCGCGGCAAACCCCAAAACACATCGGAAAAAATAGCGCAAACATTTTCCCTGCTTATCTAAAGCCGGAAAAAATCGCCGATTGTATTTATAGGCCGTATCGCCCAGCTCTAACTGAAAGTCAGGGTTGTTCGTATAAAGCTATAACGCAGACCAAAAGCTACATTCGCCGTCTCATATGACGTTCGTTTGTGTCTACGCAATTAAAATATACCATGCAGTCCTGTACTGGTACATTCTTTTTCCTTTCCTTTCCCTGCATGAAAATGAAGGTGAATGACAGCCTTCCTCCGGCACACAAAGTCTGCGATCCGAACCAAAGTGGCTACAGGAAATGCATCCATAATGCCATATGTGAAATGTCGGTACGGCTCAGGTGTCTTTCCTAGAGCCAATCACACACACGATGCATGTTAATGCCAGGTGTGAATGAGACGATCAGATGACTGACAGGAACCGATCTACCAGGTCATATTTACAGCTAAAACTATTCAACCATTAAACGATTAGATTTTGCACAGCGATTAGTCATTATTGTTGTCCGGAACACAACTATGGTTTGGGAATCGGATAAGAGATGTTTTTTTCCGTTTTTTTTTTTTTTTTTTTTTTTTTTTTTTTTTTTTTTTTTTTTTTTCTTTTTTTTTTTTTCCCCCCATCTGCCAATCTGCCAGGACCTTTCCTTGCATCCAATCTTCCAGGACCTTATATGGTAATTTAAACATCAGTTTACAAGATGGACCGCATGGTTTGCATTGTTTTTTTGATGATGAATGATGAGTTTGGCTTGATTTAAAGAATGTGGAAGTAAGACTTCAGCATGTAGCTTATTAAGCTTTAATAAACGCATACAGACCTGTGGCTCCCCCTACTGATCGGCATGTACAACTTCATGACCGTGTCAAGTTATTTATTTATTTATTTATTTATTTTCTGCCAGCTTCTTTTGCAAGTAGGGCGGGACTTGTGATGTCACTGCTATTATTTGTATATAATAGCTATTTGCCCAACATAATCCACAACAACTGATTGCCACTACTGAGTGGTGGAGGGCCTCCCCTAAGGGCCCAGAAGCTACCACGCTCGACTGAATCCAGGATTATTCCCATTTTATGTGCACGTTTTATGCTGTTTGTTTATTTATTTCTTTATTTTTACCATCAACAAATGGACTTAAAGTGGTTTGGGTCTATGTTTTACATATTTGTACCATAAAGTATTTACCATAAAGTATCAGAAAAACCCAATAAAGTAAAAAGTGAATCTAATTTTGTTGTACTTGACCAGAACTCGTGACTCATTGTTAAATAAGCCGCACATTGCTAACGTATGCTAGAAGGCGGGTCGATGAGAGTACGGCAAAGCTTGTGTACGTGGTATCATACGGTTTGTGAATCTATTAGATGTTGGATTTGGATGTTTATGGATTGTATTTTGCAAGCTTTTAGTCATAAACAGAGAACAAAAAAAAAATAATATAATAATATTATAAAAATAATAACAGCTTTATTATTCACACATTTCTTTCATTGGCAACTTTTCGATTGTACTTGATATCTATGTATATATATATATATATATATATATATATATATATATATATATATATATATATATATATATGTGTGTGTGTGTGTATATGTGTGTGTGTGTGTGTGTGTGTGTGTGTGTGGGTGTGTGTGTGTGTGTGTGTGTGTGTGTGTGTGTGTGTATATATATGTATATATATATATATATATATATATATATATATATATATATATATATATATATATATATATATATATATATATATGTATGTGTGTGTGTATGTATGTATGTATGTGTATATCTATACACATGAATAAATAAATAAAAATATATATATATATATAATATATAATAATATTATATATATGTAATTTTTTATTCATTTATTTTTTTGCGTTTTGGGTTGGCCTTCAGTCCAATCCTCCCCCATAAACGGTACGCGCGCTGTACAACAGCGCATCTCACATCTCGTTACTAATTATTCCAGCAGACACTTGCGACCCGACACTGCACACCAGCCTTGTAGACTATTTCTGTTCAGACAGGCCGATCGGCTGTTGAGATATATATATATATATATATATATATAGATATATATATATATATATATATTACAGATGCGGCACGAAATCCTATTCCACTTCATCCTTAAGCTCTGGGCTCGGCGCCGCTCGATTCTGATCTCTTCCACAGTCTTGCGTGTGCGCCACGCTGCTAAAAGTAGGATGGCCCTCGATTGGCCGCGAGATGAAAGCGCTTAGTTCCGAGACCTTGCGCTTGGTCTACATTTATCTAAGATGGAGGGAGCTGAGCAGTCGTGTTCATTTTGTAATGCTGTGAATTGTTTGATATATAAATATCTGTTTCTCAAGATATTTAGACGTTTAGTTTCTGAGCAAACTGGTTACGTTGGCGAAACGCGTACCGTTACATTACAGTGACGGGTTCAAAGGTTACTACAAGCGAATCTTTGCGCTTGCATTGCCTAGCACAGAAAACGGTCCCGAAAGTCCTCAGTACTTAAATGACTGAGAAATGGCTTTTTGTGACGGTATTCATTCAACTCTTTATGAAGTGTTTGACTGTCATGAAGGCAGTCTTCGTTTATTTTTAAGTATACGCTGCTGCCAGCAATGTAAGGTATCCCTTGAGACTCGTGCCCGTCTCCGTGGTGGGAACGAAGTACTTTATGGACAGTTGTTAGTCTTTAATCTGCCAGCAGTTTTTGTGTTGAGGAAATAAACATTGTGTAATCCTTTCCTACGTTTTTTTTTTTTTTTTAATCCGATGTTTAAAAGTTGCCCCAGTTGTGTATTTGTGACCTGTATTTCCTTCACATATTTGCTCCTCTTTCCTTCCTCTCGTCCGCCACCAGCCTCTGTGCCAGCGTGCCAGCGCGACTGCGAGAGGGCAGCACTCTGCAGCGGCGCCGGCTCCCGAGCACCATCGGCCCTGGACTGGGCAGGACAGCCTGGCGCAAGATGACCCCGAGATGTGGGACCTTGTGCAGAAGGAAAAAGAGCGACAGTGTCGCGGCCTGGAGCTCATCGCTTCCGAGGTAAAGACGAGCCTAAGCGTTTACATTTGCGGTATTTAGCAGACGCCCTTATCCAGGGCGACGTACAAAAAGTGCTAAGGATAAGATTCATTCATGAAGGGTAAATACAAACTTAAGTACACAAGGATAGACCGTTTATTTATTTATTTATTTATTTATTTATTTTGATGGATTTCCGGACAGTGAGATATAAAAGAATAAAAAGGAATGTTAGGATAGGTGTCGTTGGAAGAGGTATGTTAAACGAGTGCGTTCATGTATTTTCTTGACCTATCAGCAGGTACATAATGGCAACTGTCGTTTTACATGATCTCCCAAAATCAAAGATCCCAATTTTATCTCCTAAATATCCCGTTTCCCTAATCAAATATCTTCTGCTGTCGGAAGTCCGCACGTGTAGGCGATCGGGGTGAAGTAGCACCGAAGAGATATTCGTTAACCCGCAAACCCGAGTCATGCTTTTCACAGTGACGTTCACACCCAGCGTTTTTCGTTGCAAATACACAGAAATGCTCGGCATATTGTAGAGCACCATTTTATTTAGTGATTAGGGTTGGGAATCGAAAGTCGATTCTGATTCATCTTCTAAAATATACATTTTGATTCCTCTCATTTTTTTATTTTTTTTTTTTTTTTTTTTTTTTTTGTTTTTTTTTTTTTTTTTTTTTTTTTTTTTTTTTTTGCACCAACTGGCAATCTGCCAGGACCTTCCGAGCACCCTATCTGCCAGGACCTTATGTGGTAATCTAAACATCCGTTTACAAGATGGGAAGCACTCAAAAGTGTGCCTAGAATTTGTAAAAACTGAAGTTGTAGTTATTTCAATAAACTAATATGTTGTAAGCAAAGTGTCACAACCAGAATGACCAAGCATCTGCGGTTGGTCCACCGCTCGGAATCGATAAGAATCAGAATCGCTAAAATTGAATCGAGCCGGGGAGTCGATAAGAATCTGAATCGGTAAGTGGAATCTGAATCGGTGAAATTGAATCGAATCTGGTAATCGATAAGAAGAATCTGAATCGGTGAAATTGAATAGAATCTGGTATTCGATAAAATCTGACTCGGTAAGTGGAATCTGAATCGGTAAAATTGAATCGAATCTAGTAGTCAATAAGAATCTGAATCGGTAAAATTGAATCGAATCTAGTAGTCAATAAGAATCTGAATCGGTAAAATTGAATCGAATCTGGTAATTGATCACAATCTGAATTGGTAAGTGGAATCTGAATCAGTAAAATTGAGTCGAATCTGGTAATCGATAAGAATCGGTGAGTGGAATCGGAATCGCTAAAATTGAATAAAACCTGGTAATCGATAAGAATCTGAGCCAGTGAAATTGAATAGAATCTGGTAATCGATAAAATCTGACTCGGTAAGTGGAATCTGAATCGGTAAAATTGAATCGAATCTAGTAGTCAATAATAATCTGAATCGATAAAATTGAATCGAATCTGGTAATTGATCACAATCTGAATTGGTAAAATTGAATCTGGTAATCGCTAAGAATCGGTGAGTGGAATCGGTAAAATTGAATCAAACCTGGTAATCGATAAGAATCTGAATCGGTGAAATTGAATCGAATCTGGTAATCGCTAAGAATCTGAATCGGTGAGTGGAATCGGAATCGCTAAAATTGAATCGAATCTAGTAGTCAATAAGAATCTGAATCGGTGAAATTGAATCGAATCTGGTAAACGATAAGAATCTGAATCGGTGAGTGGAATCTGAATCGAACCCGGGGATTAAAATGGAACCGATGCCCAAGCCTTGTGGCGAGAGTTGTCCATTCGCTCTTGCGTATCGTAACACTCTCAAGTTCAGTTCGGAACACACCGCACGTGTGACGTTTTACAAATCCTCAGATGACTACAGTAAAACGAAAGGCAGCGAATGCTCGGAATATTACTCATTAATGACTGTCGGAGCGAGGAAGTGGTGCAAGGTCATTTACTTGGTGCTGGGAACCCGAAAACATCTTGAGAAACATTGAGACAGTAATTCATCTTCACGGGAGTGGGCATGACGCCAGCGTGTCTCCGGCAGCAGCAACAGCGAAGGTCATTGTATAAAAGTGGAACTTGTGACACAGTAGCATGATGGGAGGCCACTGTTTGATGAAAGCCAACGTCACCGTTGTCTCACTCGCTGCCAAAATCAAACCCCAAATGGAATTAAAACAGGAAGCCCATAGAATTTTGGGTAAACAAACAAACAAAAAAAAAAAGAATCCTCTGGAATGCCGTGAGGATTATAAATAAAGCCCCGGTATCGCCAAGCTACCGCCCTCGGGTCCTTGACCCTCTGTGCTCCAGGGGCGCTCAGAACTTGGAAGCTGGGGTCGGAGCACAGGGTCAGCCATGATGCGCCATTTGGAAGACGCCCTTATCCAGAGCGACCTACAATATGGCAATGGAGGGTTAAAGGCCCTTGCTCAAGTGGCACCTTGGTGGTGGTGGGATTGGAACCGGCGATCTTCTGGTCCAGAGCCCAATGCCTTTAACCACTGAGCTACTGCCTGATACAGCGCCACCGTTAGCACAGAGGGTTAAGGGCCTTGCTCAAGTACGCAAGAGTGGCAGCGATACCGGGACTCGAACCCTTATGACTATGTAGCCCAGCCCCTTAACCAAATTTGAATTGAGACCCTTATCCAGAGCAACCTACAAGGATGCAGTTAAAGGTCGTGCCCACCTGAGCTTGGGCGGTGAAGGGAGAACTTCCATCAAACACTCCAGAGAAGCACAACCAGGCCTCGGACCCCCCCCCCTGAAATCCCCGATCAGCAGCCCAGGACCATGACCACTGAGCTCGATCACCACTATTGCTCCCTCGCTAGTGACGTCATTGTGTTCAGCAGCCGGTGACGCACACGGTTCAAGAAAACGATGCAAAAAGTTGCGAGAGTGGGTTTGTGCCTGTCACTTTTATTCACCTCCGTGGGGCGAACACACTTTAGTTCCCTTTATAGCCGGCGAAAAAGTAAGACTTGTCAAGTACAGCGACGGGCAGCCGAACGCCGCCATAAATCTGTTCTAAAGTGGTTTGGGGCGTTCAGCACGATGGCGGTGATTATATTTGCTCGCAGCTGTGGCGTTTCACCTCGCCCGACAGTCGACGTCTCGGATATCTGCATCTGTTCGTAGGTTATAAAGTAATCAGTATGAACATATTCGTTATAATAAATCCATCTTTTTAATATTACAACACGGTAATTGTTTTTCTTTCAATCTAATTACATTTCGGTTCGTCTAACTGCATGTTTTTTAGTTCAGTCAGACAGCCGACGAAAGCATTTGGTCCCCAGGTTCTGTTTTGGGGGGGGGGGGGGGGGTTGATGGTGGTGGACCTTTCTAATGAAGATGAGCCGTGAACAGACACGACCCAATTCTCTCGCCAGCCAGAATGAGGAACTTGGTTTCAGAGTTTTTCCAGCGTGTTGCGTGGCTGAATATTGGCACGTAATTAACGCTCCCGTTTTCCCCCTTTTCCGCGTTGTGACGCAAGAAGCTCGCGACACTGAATTGGCATGTCGTTTGCCTGTTATTCTTCATCATATATCCGTGTGTGTGTGTGTATGTATGTATGTATATATGTGTGTGTGTGTGTATGTGTGTTGTGTGTT
>JACRUU010000016.1:3645713-3651672 GCA_030449085.1 Kryptopterus vitreolus
CGTGCTATTGTGTGATCCGAAGCGGAGATGGGGAGTTAAAAGTTTCCTCCGGCGAAAGGAAAGCGCGTCGTTCCTGGTCAACAGCGCGATGCTCTGAAGCGCCCGACGCTAATTCCAACAAATGGTTGTTGCTCTAAAGTAGTAAATCACGCGAGTTCTTTGCTTTTGTCAGTTATTTGTTTACCGGCTGTCAGCTTGGAAGGGAAAGTAATCCCTCTATAACAGCGCAAAGGCAAAAAGAGATCCATCATGCAATCTGACACGGGCTGGAGAGCCTTTTAATAAAATCAAATCAAATGAAAAGTTTTCCGTTTCTTAGAATTTCTCCTGCTTTAAAAAAAAAAAAAAAAACCTGTATTGTCTGTATGTTCTGTATTTTGTATTGTGTTGTCGATAATTGCCTGATAAAGTCCAAGTTGTCTACTTTTGAATATCACCAACAACTGGAACACACACGTACACACACACTAGATGGATAGATAGACGGACAGACAGACACACACATCACATACATATATATATATATATATATATATATATATATATATATATATATATATATATATATATGTGGTGGTGTGTAGGTATATATGTATATATGTGTGTGTGTGTGTGTTGTGTGTGTGTGGTGTGTGTGTGTGTAATGTGTGTGTATATATATATATATATATATATCTCACACACATACATCAATGTGTATGTGTGGTGTGTGTGTGTGTGTGTATATATGTAATATCTATATATATATATATTATATATATATATATTATATATATATATATCTATCATCTATATATAAACACACACACACACACACACACACACCACACACAAACAAAAATAATATATATATCTATATATAGTAGATATGAGATATCTATCTATATATATATATATATATATACATACAATACACACACACAACAATGTGTATGTATGTGTAATATGTGTGTGTGATATACACACACACACCCCCACACACACCATTATATATATATAATATATCTATATAACATACACCCTACACGCACATACATACATACACTCTTTGGTATGTAATAAGGTTTCAATGTAATATTAATATCAGGGAAAAAACTGCCGTTGTACCTAATAGGTAATAATAGAGTTAATAATAATAATAATAATACAGGTAATATTTAAGCAGCCAGTGTAAAATACGATTGTGTAATTTAGGTTTTGAGGCGGTTTTGTTGCGAGTGATTCACACACATTCGAGAAGCAGAGCACAATTTTGCCTGCGTCGGTTTACCGACAAAACTCTCTTTCTCTCAAACTCACGACTCATTTCACAAAATGTCTCCGTGCATTAAAAGCCACTCCGAAATTCGTTACAATTCGTTAAGCCTCAATGGCGTTGGCAAAATAGAAATGACCCAAAACAGGCGTTCACTCCCGAAATCCCAGCGTTAATATTCATTATCTCTCATTACAATTTGTTTGTGCCTGCTTTATAACCCTTCCACGCGCTTTTATCTTATTTCTGATCTGCACTTCGAGTTGAAAAAGTCGAAAATGAGTGTCGGGGAATGTGGAAATGAGATTCTCTCTCTCTCTCTCCATCTCTCTCTCTCTCTCTTTTCCTAGCCTAAAACAGGTCTGATAGACTACGACCAGATGGAGCTGACTGCAAAGCTGTTTCGGCCTCGGCTGATCATCGCTGGCACCAGCGCTTATGCCCGCCTCATCGACTATGCTCGCGTCAAGAAGGTGCCACACACCTCTCCCTCTCTCTCTCTCTCTCTCTCTCTCTCTCTCACATTTTTATCATCATAACCCTCTCCATCTGCCCTTTGTTTTTGTGTTCGTTTCTCCTCAAGCTTTCTCTCCCACTGTACCTTTCTCTCTTTCACACGAACACACATTTGTTAAATTGCTTATTCCTGGCACTCCTGGATTTTTTTTCTTTTCTCTCCCTCTCTCCACACTTCTTGTACATTGTTTGTCGCACAGATGCTATGACACACACACACACACACACACACACATCACACTTCACTCTGTCTCACACACACACACTTATTAGGCATTCTCATTCTGTCTCGCGCACACGTGCTGTTAGCGCGTTTTCATGAAGCGAGCGTTTTAGCGGGTGTCTCTCCTCCGGGTCACGAGACTCAGCATTCCTGCCTCTTTCATGTTCACGGCACCCCCCCACCCACGACTACGGTCCCCGGAAATTCCGCTTACACCAACGTACCGTGACTAGCGATGAGCACGCTGAAAAACGCTAAAAGTCGTTTAAAATGGGTCAATGTTTGGATGCGAATGCTTTTTAAAAGTAAAATTATCCGATGTTTTGTGTCTTCTTTTGAGGGGCCTCAAAAGGATTCGCCCTATACAAGGGGGCCCAAAGACACTCTGAGGTAATTCTGAGGTAATTGTTTTGGGGGGAAAAAACAAAACAAAAAAAAAAGTGTGTGTACCAATACTTTTGTACCTAAAGTGTGGATTGGTTTATGTTTGGTTTATGGTTTTATTGGTTTATGTTTATGTTTAAGGGCCGACGCCCTTAACGCATTGAGGGACAAGGGTCCTTGCTCAAGTTTGTACCCGAGACCTTCCAGTAAGGGCCCGATGCCTTAAACACTGAGCGGCCACACCCCGTATTATTAGCTTTAGCTTTCCAGTCAAAAAGGTTTTATTTATTTATTTGTTTGTTTGTTTGTTTTTCACATTTAGACGTGAATTAATGTCACAGTTAAAGGACGCACTGTCTTTTTGTTTTTATTTTCGTTCCCGAGTACATTTTTCCGCATTTCACGCGCCGGTGCACAGGCGAATTCCAGTCGTCGTAATAAACAGTAGTTAGGAATTTACACGTGCATTCCATTTCTAGTGATGTTTGTTTATTTATTTATTTATTTGTTTATTCGAATCCGTCAGAGCAGGAGCAGCGTCGCACCAGCTTCTTTCCTCTAATGCCGCATGTCATACGATAAAGGCTGTGTTTTGTAAACAGCTGTCGCACCAAACGGCGCCGAAAGAACGTGTTCATCAGTAGCGCGCTAGTCAGCGCTGTAACGCAGCATTATGCTAATCTACCCCCCCCCTTCCCCCCCCTCCTTTTAAATAGAAAAGCAAAATGCTCCGTGTAATCATCGTGCCGGAGTTTTGGCGGAACACCGCAGGATGACTGTCTGACCTCATTCGAAATATCGTAACGCCGTATCCCGCTGAATGGGTGCTTTCTACGGGTGGGTGCTTATTTATTATTATATGATGATAAATATTATTATAAAATAATAAATAGACGAATAGATTTCGTGTGAAATTTGCTCACGTCCCCGATTCATTTTTATTTGCATGTCGCTTTTAATAAATAAAAGGACATCGGCGTGAACGGATAATGCAGGGCGGATGAAAAAGGTTGGTCTTTGTAAGTGCGTGACGAGGTTCCTTTTGAGACGGGTTCACGATGGGTGAGACACTGCAATTCTTTGAGGTACAACTTTGGGGCGAGGCTTGAAAATCCGTGGGTACCAATACTTTTGCTCCATAGCGTGGATTGGATTAGGTTTTTAGGCAGACGTCCTTATCCAGAGCGACATCGTCTCAAAGACGCTTTATACAGATAATGCAGTAAAAGTTTGTACTTTATAAGTGCACGTTTGTCCCTCATAAGCAAAGCCTGGGGGAGGGGGTGGGGGGGGGGGGACGGCGGGGGGGGGGCGGGGACTCCTGAGACGACATAAGAAGAGAAACCTTGAGACTAAGTTATAATGTCTAAATAATGTTAAACATTCGGCAGACGCCCTTATCCAGAGCGACTTACAACTGACCAATTGAGGGTTAAGGGCCTTGCTCAAGGGCCCCACTAGTGGCAGCTTTGGTGGTGGTGCGCTTTGAACCCGTGATCTTCCGGTCCAACACCTTAACCACTGGGCTACCACCTACCTAAGCGATGCAGACTTAATGCAGACGTCTGTAGCCTTGGGTCAGCGGAGCCCCGATCCATCCTCAAAGCTCCCGCGTGGCTCCGTCATTTCCCCCGGCAGCACATCTCCAGCAGCGTGGCCTTCAATCGAAGAGAGCACCATCCACAGGCATGCTGGGATGAAATCGGGCAGATCCAAGGAGAGGGGCGGGAACATTGGTCACTGGTGTCTCAGGCGCTTGTATATAACTCAACTGAGGTGTTTGCATTTATTTATTTATTTATTTTATTTCGGTGTACTTCAGCATGTCCTTCAACATTACCTCGCTTTTGTACACTTTATTTATGCACGCAGTATCCGCAATTCGCGTTTTGCGGCGTGCTTAATGCCGCCGCGGATTTCTGGCGTGGAACGAGGGCGCGTTTTGCGGCCCGCAGGAGCTTCAAAGGTCGTAAAACAAGGCGATGCTGCTTTAAAGCGTGCATTCATGATAAACTAGCTGCGAAGTGACTGCATCCCGCCACTAGAGGGCACCGTATCGTATACATGGGCGTTTACCGTTTTTTTTTTTTTCCCCCCCAACAAGCGGAATTGAGAAATTTCTATCCCATAATGTCCAGGAAGCGAAAAAATGATGGAATTATGGAAATGGAAGGCGCTTCCCAGAAAAGCGAATACATGTTTGTGCTTTCGAGGAAAAAAAAAAAACGCTGTGCGTTTCGAGGCGCCGTCGCTCATCAAACACTATTTACTGTCGTATAGTTTCGAGGGCAACAATAATGTACACGTGACCCACGGTGACATTGAGCTTTCACTAATGGTTCGAAATCCGCTTTCTTTTTCATTCATTCATTCATTCATTCATCTTCTACCGCTATATCCGATCTTCCCTCGGGTCACGGGGAGTCTGTGTCTATCTCAGGCGTCTATGGGCATTAAGGCAGGATACACCCTGGATGGAATGCCAACCCATCACAGGACACACACACACTCACACACACACACACATTCACTAGGGACAATTTTCCAAGGTGGCAATCAACCTATCATGCATGTTTTTGCACCGGGAGGAAACCGGAGAACCCGGAGAAAAACCCCCCTGTGGCACGGGGAAAACATGCACAAACTCCACACACACATGGGCGAGACAGGAATCGAACCCGGACCCTGGCAGTGTGAGGCGAAAGTGCTAACCACTAAACCACCGTGCCCCTCACTTTCTTTTTATTTCCACTTAAATCTGAAACCTTTAAAAAAAAAGTTTTTTTGTTATTATTTATTTTTATTTATATTTATTTTTAATAATAGTAATATTTATAATGCATTTGACTAATCTTGACCCCCCCACGAATATATGAAATGCTTCCCATTTTCATAAGTAACTATGATGCTGTTATAAGACTCGGTTATAATTATTATAAGCACACAGCCACTATACGTACACACACACACACACACACACACACACACTCACACACACACACACACACACACGGAGTCCTTGATTAGGATTTATGTCTGTTGGTTACTTCAGGCCGGCCCTCCCTTTTCCTTTCATGCTCTTCTTGGTGCTCGTTCCTGGCTCTTTATCTCCATCTTTCTGTAGGGCCAGATGTGTGTGCTGCTGTGGCCTGATTCTGCTAGATAAAGATCACACACACACACACACACACACACACACACACTAACATGCAGCATATATACTTAGAGGGCCGTGTATAAAAATATCTGTCCGTTTGATCTCCCCCTGTACCTTAGTGTTTTTTTTTTTTTTTTTTTTTTTTTAAACCTTATTGGTTAGTGTAAATGAGCTTTTTTTAATTTGTTTGTTTGTTTGTTTGTTTATTTATTTATTAATTAATTAAAAAAAAGAACGTGCACTGGTGTAACGCACTTATTCTGCCGCCCGTCTCCGTTCGCGCGCCCATGTCTCTCGATCCTGTTGTTTTAAAAAAAATGTATTTATTTGTTTGTTTGTTTATTTATTTATTTATTGCGACCATGAAAAGAGAGAGGTTTTAATGGTGATCTAATGGTGCTCTCTCTCCCTCGTTCCTCTCTCT
>JACRUU010000016.1:3652089-3734589 GCA_030449085.1 Kryptopterus vitreolus
TCCTCTTCAGAGCCGGCCTGATATTCTTCCGTAAGGGCGTGCGCTCGCTGGATAAGAAAGGCGCTCAGGTGATGTATGACCTTGAGGAGAAGGTCAACTTCTCAGTCTTCCCCTCCCTCCAGGGAGGTCCTCACAATCACGCCATCGCCGGCGTCGCCGTGGCTCTGCGACAGGTACCGTCCGCACGCGCCGCCTCCACCTCTTCTCTCTGTCTGTCTGTCTGTCTTTCGCTCTGTCTTTCGTTTGTTCTTTCTTTTTCTTTCTTTCTTTCTTCCTTCGTTCTTTCTTTCTTTCTTCTTCTACTTTTTTCTTTTTCTTTTTCTTTTTCTTGTGTTTGCCGGTGCCTGTCGGCGTCTTTCTTTCGTTGCCTGTAAGTCTGCTTTCCTCTTTCTTTCTTGCTTTCCTTCTCTCTTTTTTCTTGCTTCTTGCGTCTTTCTTCTTTTTTTCGTTCTTTTTCGTTCCTTCTTTTCTCGGAGGGCGGGAGGCCGGCCGGCGTGCGGTTGGCCGGGGGGCGGCGGCAGCTGCCGCGGGCTTTCCCGGGCGGTTCGTTCCTTCCTTTGGTTCTTGCTTGTTCTTCTCGGGCGGGACGGGGTGGGTCTTTCGGGTTCTTGTTTTGGGGCGGGCTTTTTTTCTGGCCTGCCTTCGTCCTTTGTTTCATTCTTTCTTTCCTTCTCTCTTTTTTTCTTTCCTTCTCTCTTTTTTTCTTTCCTTGGGGTGTTCGTCTCTTTTTTTCTTTACTCCCCCAATGCCCCCCTCCACCCCCCTCCCCCCCCTCCCCCCCATCACCCCCCCCCCCCCCAGAGTCCCCAAGGCGGACCTATCACTCCGAAATACTCCCACCCTCGCCCCACCCCACCCACCCCAACACTCCGCATTTCCCCACCTCCCCCCCCCCCCCCCCCCCGGTCTCTTTTAAATTGTTTATTTCATGCACACGCGAAATCCCGGCTTAATCGTTTCTGCTTCTGCAACTATTGCAGGATCTTTTTAACGGTGAAATTAAATGAAGGTTTTGTTTTTTTTTATTTTTTTATTATTCCTCTGAAAAACACACATTACTAACACGTACTGGGAATTTCTCGGTCTTGCACACACACACACACACACACTCACACACAGACACACTCACTAGTCAGATACGGACAGGGATCTGTATGGAAAGCATGCACTTCACGTGACCTATTTGCATATCCCCGCCCCTTTCTTAGGCCAACACCCCGATGTTTCGAGAATATATCGGGCAGGTGATGAAGAACGCCAAAGCCATGGCCGACGCGCTGCTGAAAAAAGGATACACGCTTGTGTCGGGTGAATGCACAAGCACAAAACATTTCACGCCCTGGAATTTCTAATGACTGTAAATGAATATTAAAATCTCTAGATGGGGGTTATTATGATTACTGTACCCTCGCTCTCTCTCTCTCTCTCTCTCTCTCTCTCCTTGTATTCGTTCAGGTTGGGACTGATAACCACTTAGTGCTGGTTGATTTGAGGCCGCAGGGGATGGATGGAGCACGTGCCGAACGGGTTTTGGAGCTGGCTTCAATTACAGCCAATAAAAACACCTGCCCCGGGGACATAGAGCGCGCTCACACCCGGAGGCCTTCGACTGGGTTCGTTACACATCTCACACACACACACACACATATACACACACTCACTCAGCCTTCTTCTCTACACTACTCTATGAGACTCATACGGCGGTTGTGTGTGTCACGTATCCCAGGCGCCCCGGCTCTGACCTCCCGGCAGTTTAAAGAGGCCGACTTCGAACGCGTCGTGGACTTCTTGGACGAAGGCTTTAAAATCGCTCTGGATGTCAAGAAAAAGACCAGTGAGTTCTCGAGATCTTTCATTTTACTAAAGACACACACACACACACACACACACACACACACACAGCTGAATCAGTGTTTTGGACTGGTTTCTATTCTTTTAAGATTTTCTAGCTCCTCCCCCGAAACGCATCACTTTTTACTCCCCCCTTTTTCTACTTTTTAAATCCCTCAAACCTGATGTTTACAAATCGTGAATCTGTTTCCTGCATGGCAATGGAAATATTTTATTTATTTATTTATTTATTTTGTATAAATAATATGTATTAATAATATAATAAATAATATAATATTTTTTGTTACTCTAGAACACCAAAAACGCCCGTTTTGGACGTTTATTCGAGGAGGGGGCGGGGCCAGTGACGCACGTGACATCGTCTAATTATCCAGCGTCCGACTCCCGTCGATGTGCCGAGCGTTTAGACACGTCACATGACCCCGTTTCCGAGTTTCGCAGCAGTCACATGTTCCCGACCCACTCCGTCTCACTTACGAGTGGATATGTCAAACGTGCATGTGTGTGGGGTTCGGGAGGTATATGATCGCGTTCCACTCCGGACCCCCTACAAGTGGATTTGCCATATGTGCATGTCGGACGCTCACAGGCCCGAACTGTGAGGCACGAAAATTTCGGCCCCATTCATTTTTCTATGGGGAAAAAATTCCCGCTTTTTGGCCCCGGGTTCGGAATTCCGCAGGACGATTCCTTCTAAAAGTAATGGCATAAAAACAAAAGTCCAGACGTTGTATTGTTTGTAGTATTAAAAGTGTAAGGGAAAGGAAATGGCATTGCCGGCATAATTTGGGTCTCGTCTAGAAGAGGGTGTATTTATTTATATTATTCATTCATTTCATCTCATTCTTCTACCGCTTTATCCGATCTTCCCTCGAGTCACGGGGAGCCTGTGCCTATCTCAGGCATCTATGGGCATTAAGGCAGGGATAAAGATGGAAAGCCTTTGGTTCCCCACACCTGATACACCCTGATGGAATGCCAACCCATAGCAGGGCACACACACACACACATTCACACACACATTCATACACAAGGGACAATTTTCCAAGGTGCCAATCAACCTACCGCGATTTTCATGTTTTTGGATCCGGGGGAGGAAACCGGAGAACCCGGAGAAAAACCCCCGAAGGCACGGGGAGAACATGCAAACTCCACACACACATGGCCGAGACGGGAATCGAACCCGGATCCTGGCGGTGTGAGGCGAACGTGTTAACCACTAAGCCACCGTGCCCCTTATTTATTTATTTATTTATTTATTTATTTAAAATAATAAGACAGACAGCTTCTTTCATCGCCGCTGATTTTGTCCGTTCCTGTCTTTTTTCTCTCTCTTTCTTTCTTTCTCTGTAATGTAGAGAAATTAGCAGAGTTTAAGAGCTTCCTCCTGGAGGACCCCGAGACCGCAGCACGGATCGGCGACCTGCGCAGTCGGGTGGAGGCCTTCGCTCGGCCGTTCCCCATGCCGGGCTTCTCCGACCACTAAAAACCCGGAGCCGGATCCGAGCGACGAGGGAGGGAGGGAGGGGGCGGGGTTGGGGGTCGTCGGGCGAAGCTCTCTGAGCTTTTTAAAGTGAGAGAGATATCAGTATTGGGATAAAACGTCTCCCCCCTTCTATTCTGTTGTTTACCGGGCGTCCGGTTGGTAAACAAACGTTGCGAGATGCAGCTTGAGTTATCATCATCATCATCATCATCATCATCATCACCATCATCATCATCATCATCATCATCATCACAGAATCCTGCTGAAGCGAAGAACGGAATCATTTTCTTCCTAGACGCAAAAAGTCTTAATGAGCCGAACAGTTCAAATAGACCATGTATTAATGTTTTCTTCCCATTGCATTTTTAATATGATGTTATAACCAGATCTGTGTGTGATTAGTTTTTGGATACCAGCACTTTTGGTAATTGAAGGGTTCTGAGATTGTTCTAGTTTATACATCAAAATAACGCTATAGAGTTTAATAGAGATTAACAATACTAATGAGATCTTGCACAATTCCTGGTGGATGGTTTTTTTTTTTTTGGATCGCACCGACACCCGACGTTTACAAATCATCACTTAAATCACCCACAGATCTGCGCCTGCGCATGCGCCTGCGCCGGCCCGGACCATCTCGTGTTTTCATGTTGCTGCCGTGAAGAAAAAAAAAAAAAAGATGATTAAACGCAGTATGTACGGAACGGATACTATTATTATAGAAGACCAGGAGTAGACCCCTACACTCGTTTCCTTGTAAACTGGTTATAATGGGGACGGAATCCGAAATGTGACCAACCGTTCAGTGTCCTGTTCTCGTCTCGCCCCTGTTTACACGACTCTTCGTTCGTCCGTAAACCTTTCTTACCTGTAAAGTTTTTTTTTTTTTACGTAGATGTTTCCTAAACGATTTTCTAAAACTTAATCCCAATAAATTTGTTGCATTATCTAAACTACAGTGAAAAGTGTTTATTTATTTATTTATTTATTTATTTTCAATTTATTTATTTATTAATTAATTTATTTATTTCATATTTTCACTAGTTCAGAAGTTGTATTGTTGTCCCTCGTGGTGTTGTTGTTGTTTTTTTTTTGTTTGTTTGTTTTTTTATTTTGAGTTTATTTTTAATATTTTTTCGTCCTAAAAGACCTAAATTAGGAGTTTTATTTATTTCTTTTTTACGTTCCATTTACAGCATTTGGCCAGACGCCCCTTCTCCAGAGCGACTTGAGCAACTGAGTTAAGGTTAAGGGCCTTACTCAAGGGCCCACTAGTGGCAGCTTGGTGGTGGTGGTGATGGTGGGATTTGAACCTGCAATCTTCCCGGTCCAGAAGCCAATACCGTAACTCACTATTATTAGTGTTTAGCTTTCTAGTCCCAAACCTTTTTGCATGACGTGAATGGAATAATAAATATAAGTAATTTTATGATATAATAATAATAATAATAAAATAAATATATAATTAATAATAAAATAAATACGTCAAATTGTTTTCTTATTATTATTATTATTATTTTTGTATCCGTATATATCATGCGGCACCTTCATCGCCCGTGGGGAACCAATGAAACTGGAGTTTTTTCCTCTGGAGCAGATATTATGTAGACAGCTGACAGAATGTAAGGAGAAAGGCGGACGAAAAACGTGTGTGTGTGTGTGTGTGTGTGTGTGTGTGTGTGTGTGTGTGTGTGTGTGTGTGTGTGTGAGACTAATAAAGCATACCAGAGATGATAGCAGAAGAATGTGTCCTGTTCCACAGCTTTGCTTTAATGACAGACCAGCAGTTGAAATTATCCCACTCACAAAACCCAGGTGTGTGTGAGAGAGATGATGGGGGGGGGGGGGGGGATAAAACAACACACACACACACACACCTACACACACACACACACACACACACACACACACTAGCCTATCTGCTCCATGTCAGAGAGTAGTAGCTTCTCTCCTGTCAGCTTTGCTCTTTTGTTCACCCTAACCCTGTCACTGTTAGCATTGCAGCGCCAGCCGCAGCTCTCTCTGTCCTCTCTCTCTCCCCCTCTCTCTCTCCCTCGCTCTCTATTTTTTCCTCAATTTCTCTCCTCTATCCTCTCTCCCCTCGAGGTTTTTCTCTCTCTCCTCTCTCTCTCCTCTATCCTCATCTGCTTCCCCTTCTCTTAGGGAAGAGATCTCTCTCCCCTCTCTCTCCTCTCTATTCTCTCTCCTGAGTCTCTCTCTTCTTTCTCTAACCCTCGATTCCGGGGCTCTTTTTCTATCGCGCTGCCGCTCCTCGCCTATAGAAATCTCTCCTGGGCTCTCTCTCCTTTCTCTATCGCGCGACCCTCGCGAGCGCGCTCCCTCTCGCCCCCACGCGGGACTCTTTCCATTCCCTCCTCTCTCCTCTATTCGGGGATCTCACCCTGGCTCTCTCCCCAGAGAGGGCGCTCCCGGGCTGGCACCACTCTCCTCTGGGCGCCCTCTAGTCTCTCCCCCCCTCGGGCGAGAGGGAAAGGCGCGAGAGAAGGCCTCTCTCGGGAGAACTCTAGGGAGCCTCGGGCTCGCGCTCTGGCGAGAGGCCAGCTGGCCTCTCTAGTATTCTCCTCTCTCTGAAGGAGAGAGTCTTTCTCCCTTCCCTCTCTCTCAAGTCTCTCTCCTGTCTCTCCCTCTATTCTCTCTCCTGGTCTCTCTCTCCTTTCTCTATTCCCTCTCTCCTTTGTCTATCCCATCTCTCTCCCCTCTCTCCTCTCTATTCTCTCTCCTGTCTCTCCCCCCCTCTGTCTCTCTCTTCTTTCTCTAGAGAGTCTCTCCCCCCTCTGTCTCCTTTCTCTATTAGGCCTAGATTACCGCTAGAGAGATCTCTCTCCTTAGAATTCACTCGTATCTCTCCCGGTCTCTATTCTCTAGAGAGGGGGAGCGAAAAGAAGAGAAGGTCTCTCCCCTCTGAGCAGAATCTCTCTAATGTCTCTCTCACCCTCTTTTTCTGATCCCCCTCTCTCTATTCTCTCTCTCTTTGAGAGGAAATCTCTCCCAAGATTAGACTCTCTCTCTCCTCTATTTGTTCTCTCCTCAACCCCTCTGGGGTCTCTCTAGATAAGAGAGGGAGAGAAAATCAACAGAGTGAGGATCTAGATCTAGCTAATCCCCCTCCTCTCCTCTCTCCTCCCGACTCTATAGCCCCTCTCTCTATCTCTCTCTCTCTCTCTCTCTTCCTCTCTCCTCTCTCTCCTGCTATCCCCTATCTCTCCCCTCTCCTCTCTCTCCTTCTATTCTCTCCCCTCTCTCACTCCTTTCTCTATCCCCTCTCTCTCCCTCTCTCTCTCTCTCTCTCTCTCTCTCTCTCTCTCTCTCTCTCTGCTGAGACAGGCAGGCACTAATTTGACAATGAATCACTGTTCAGCAAGGGACAGATAAGCGACAGCGTCTGCAATTAATTGGACTCGTTTATGTAGAGTGGCACACGTCGCCGGTACTCTTGTCATAATTAAAAAAAAAAAAAAAAACCCGGCGCCGCGACATGACGCGTCGTTATGGCCAAGGCGCCTGCCTGGGCTTTAAGTGGCGTTTTGGAGTTAATCTCCGCACTGTCCTGATGCACCGTAATTATCTCATAATAAAGTGTAAGTGTGTCTCTCAGTGCTGCGCGCGCGAGGGATGGATCACAAGGGAGAAGCACAAAAGCGCTCGACTCGTCAAAACGAACAGCTTGACAGCCACCGGTGCGGTGAAGGAGGAGGAGGAGGAGGAGGGAGGCGGTGCGTCCTGCTTACGTAAAAGGACAGGCTTTCCTGTCTCCGACCGTCTGTATTTTCTGTCCTTGTAACATGGCGTGATGAAACCTCCACTCCTTTTACTGCCACTGAAACTCCCGAGTAGCATGGAGCACTGATGAGAGAGTCCAAGTGTCCAAACTTGGACGCTCGTCTCCTTCAACTTAGAGCTGTAGTGATGCAACCGAGCCTAAGCAAGCACGTGTGCATGCAGTGTGTTGAGATATATATATATATATATATATATATATATATATATATATATATATATTATTATTAATTTTTTTTTCTATGTCAAGGAAGTTGTTACTAATCGGAAAGTGGGCGTTTATCACAATGCTGTCAGGCACTTTGCTCTCGAGCAAGGCCCTTCTTAACCCTGTGTGTGGAGACACGAGTGGGGGACGTCGCAGTCCCGCAAGACATTCATTAGTTCATTTATATACCGCTTTATCCTACTTCTCTCTCTCTCGGGGGCAATCTCGGCCATCAACACACCCTTTATAGAATGGCAACATGGGGAGGAGGTAGCTCAGTGGTTTAAGGCTACTGATGGGAAGGTCGGGGGGTTCGAGCCCCGGTACTGCCAAGCTTGCCACCCTTGGGTCCTCGAGCAAGGTCCTTAACCCACTGTGTTCTTGGGGTCGCTGTAGCATGGCTGACCCTGTGTGTGTGTGGGTGTGTGTGTGTGTGTTGTGTTTGTGTGCGTGTGTATGTATATATATGTGTGTGTGTGTGTGTGTGTGTATATATATATATATGTATATATAATGTATATGTGTGTGTGTGTATGTACCCGTGCACACATACACACACAAATATGTTCCCGCCCACACCCGCATTCACCAATCAGATCTCATTTGCATTGGGCATTGGGTCTCTACCCCACGCCATTCATCAGCAGTAGGAATTTGCACGGAAATACACAAACACTTTGTGTAGTGAAAGAAATGCTCTGTTAATGATCCACATCATCTCGCGTTCGTGCTTCTGGAACAGACTCGCGGATCGTTATTGATGGTGTAAGTCGTGATAGTAGGAGCAGGCGGATTCGTTATGTGTACAGATGTGTTCAGGTTCTACATTTCATTATGTAGCAACACCGCACATGAATCACCACGCGCACTGTCAATGGCACAAAAGGCATCATGGGTGGAAAGTTTGAACCTGGCTCGTTAATCAGCAGTTCTTGCTAATTGCGTTTGCATTCCGTCGGCTGACGAGCGAACTGATGTTCCCGTCAAAACAGTAACTGACGGAATGAATACCGGTGGTACTGGAGTGTCTGGAAAAAGCATTGGCTTTTGAGTAAAGGTATTTGACAGTGTGGCGAATCACCAGGTGGTGCATTTGCATGTCTGGCATTTGGCAGACTTGGATTCTGCCTGTTTATACAACTGAGCAGGTGAGGGTTAAAGGGCATTGCTCAACGCCCCACCAGTGGCAGCTTGGAAGTGCTGAGATTTGAACTTCTGTGCTTATGGCAAGCAAGCGATATACACACGGAATCCGGGAAAGTCTTATTTACGCAAAAAGATAAGATCTGTTCCAATAAGTATGATCACCTAAAGAACTTTAATGGGTTATATAACGGGTACGGTGATTTAGTGGTTAGCACGTTCGCCTCACACCGCCAGGGTCCAGGTTTGATTCCCGTCTCAGCCATGTGTGTGTGGAGTTTGCATGTTCTCCCCGTGCCTCGGGGTTTTTTTCTCCGTGTTCTCCGGTTTCTTCCCGGTCCAAAAACATGTATAGTAGGTTGATTGGCACCTTGGAAAATTGTCCCTAGTGTATGAATGTGTGTGTGTGTGTGCCCTGAGATGGGTTGGCATTCCATCCAGGGTGTATCCTGCCTTAATGCCCATAGACACCTGAGATAGGCACAGACTCCCCGTGACCCGAGGGAAGATCGGATAAAGTGGTAGAAGATGAATGAATGAATAAATGAACTAATATGCACTAAGATGCAAGTTCAAGGCTCTTCTCTGTTCTGGCACTGAGGGGATGAAATGAACTTCTCCTAGATGTCGGAACAGCACTTGCTCTCTTCAAGCGACGACTGAAGACCCCGATCTCTTCCAAAAACACTTAACCTAACACTTATTGGCAACACACACACACACACTGAGTCTATGGTTGTGTGTATCTTAAGTAATCAATCATTCATTCATTCATCTTCTACCGCTTTATCCGATCTTCCCTCGGGTCACGGGGAGTCTGTGCCTATCTCAGGCGTCTATGGGCATTAAGGCAGGATACACCCTGGATGGAATACCAACCCATCGCAGAACACACACACACTCACACACACACATTCATACACTAGGGACAATTTTACAAGGTGCCAATCAACCTACCGTGCATGTTTTTGGACCGGGGGAGGAAACCGGAGAAAAACCCCCTGAGGCACGGGGAGAACATGCAAATTCCACGCACACGTGGCCGAGACGGGAATCGAACCCGGACCCTGGCGGTGTGAGGCGAACGTGAAAACCACTAAACCACCGTGCTCCAGTAATCAATCATACCAGAGTTAATTTACTCATTAAAGCCCTGGATAAGGGTGTCTGCTAAATACCAGACATATTTAATAATAGCATTAATAGTTGTATCTTAATGTAAATATATTTTATTGGGGTACTTTACCGTTGTAAAAGCGGGGATGTGCATGTAAGGGTCGCCGTTTTCGGGAATATCTCGGTGTTACGCGCCGCCCCTGGTGGTAAGGAGAGGTGAAAAAGCACTCTTGTTCTCGCTCTTTCTTTCACACGTTCGCCTCCGAGCTCGCGCTAACATCCCCCCCCCCCCTCCTCCGTCACACATACTTGGATCACAGTTGAGAGATGAGCGAAATAACATGCTCCAGACACACGCTTTTATGCCGTGCTTACGTTCACACTAAGGCTCCCGGGCTGCAACTCACAGCTTGCGGTGTCTATTCTCACTTTCTGTCCTCCAGAGCACGTTGGAGCTTAAAAGAGGAAGTAGACCCGGAGAGATGTAGAAGGCGGAGGCTGTAATTATAGCGCCACGTGCCAGCCTGTACATCTCTTGCTTGCCAGTTTGTTTATTTATTTATTTATATATTTTTTCGTCGTTTCCGTGTTTGTGGCCTTTTTCTTTTTTCATCTCTCTGTATATAAATAGCTGGTCTTCTGTTCTCAGACTAATTAGCATAAAAGATTCTCAGGGTTTGTTCAAAGGGCATGAAATGCTCGATTTTTAGTTTTAGGTTAAATTAGTTATAATAATTGTAGTAACTTAAAGGTGTTTAATGTGCATTATAACGTCCGGGGGGGGGGAAGGGGCACGGTGGCGTAGTGGTTAGCACGTTCGCCTCACACCGCCAGGGTCCGGGTTCGATTCCCGTCTCGGACATGTGTGTGTGGAGTTTGCATGTTCTCCCCGTGCCTCAGGGGGTTTTTCTCCGGGTTCTCCGGTTTCCTCCCCCGGTCCAAAAACATGCACGGTAGGTTGATTGGCACCTTGGAAAATTGTCCCTAGTGTATGAATGTGTGTGTGTGTGTGTGAGTGTGTGAGTGTGTGTGCCCTGCGATGGGTTGGCATTCCATCCAGGGTGTATCCTGCCTTAATGCCCATAGACGCCTGAGATAGACACAGACTCCCCGTGACCCGAGGGAAGATCGGATAAAGTGGTAGAAGATGAATGAATGAATGAATGAATAACGTCCGAGGGGGGTTGAGGTAGATCGATGGTTAAGATGTTGGACTTTTGAGCGGAAGGTCGCGAGTTCAAATTACCAACCGCCACTAAGATGGAACTTTTGGGCCCTTGAGCAAGGCCCTTAACGTTCAACATTCATTCAACTCCTGAGTTGTATGAATAAGATCATTGTGGATAAGGTCATCTGCCAAATATTGTAAATACAAATATAACACAAATGCTGTATTTTAAAGAAGTTTTTTTTTTTATTTGCAAATCTCATAAATTTTGATATTTTATTCGCAGTAAAATGTAGATTTAAGATGTATATCATGCAAAGGAAAAGAGAAAGGTGCAGGAATGATGCAATAATCTCTGCTCCAAAATGTATTGAGTGGGTGTCGGGGGGGCTTTAGTGACTTTTCTGTTGTCCAATGAATAGTAATTAGATTATGATTTATTTATTATATTATTTATTTATTATTATTTGGACAACATGTCCTCCAGAATAAAGAGTAGTGGGACCATACATCTTGTTATCATTTACATTTACGGCGTTTGGCCGACGCCCTTATCCAGAGCGCCTTACAACTCCGCAGTTGAGGGTTAAGGGCCTTGCTCAAGGGCTCACTAGTGGTAGCTTGGTGGTTATGGGGTTTGAACCTGCGATCTTCTGGTCCACTGGCCAGCACCTTACCACTAAGCCACCACCTCCATGTAATTCACCTCTGATGAGTGACCATAGGATGGGTATCTTGGAATCCTTTGGAAAGCCAGGATCGCACTCTGTATATCAGGGGTGTCAAACACACTGTCACCGTGGGCCACATCAGCATTATGTTTACCCTCGGAAGGGCCGGTTGGAACTATAAGACAGTATATTGTATTTGATGAGCGACGTCGCCTCATAACACAAAAGACATCACATCTGCACCAGCTTTTTTCACTTCCTGGACATTTTCTGATTCTCAATTCTGCATGTTGGAAAAATCGCCCTTGTTTAAACGCCGAAGTGGGATACGGCGCTCTCTAGTGGTGTAATGCTGCCACTTCGCCGGTAATGTATGTCGCATGCATTGTGGGAGATGTAATTTATTATCCAAGCACATTGGAAATCAGCATCGCCTTATTTTAAGACAATCATACTCCTTTTAAGCTCTCGCGGACCTCATAAAATGACCTTGGGGGCCACATTCGGCCCTTGAGTTTGACACGGTTTCTATCCGTGCGGGTGTATAGAGCAAACACACACCCGCATTACGTCTTTTCCTGGGAAGAACTCGTATAATCCTAGACTGCATGCGGTCCCTATTATAGCAGCATTCTCATAGTGTGGGTGCTGAAGTGACCCGCCTTCATTCCAGACCCTTTAACCAATTACAAAACATGACAAAGAAGACCCAGGAGTGCAGCTACAATCCTGCTGTAGATTTCCTAATGTGCTTGGGCTTATTCTCCTAGTTTCCAAAATATCTGTAGCTGATGGACAGACGGCGTTATATTTGACTCCGGAATACTTTAGTGTACAGAGGAGTTCAACTCAATGACAGAGCTCCGGTAGCTTCAAAAAAACAACAACAACAACAACAACAACCCCAAATCATCCCTCCACAATTATGCTTGGCCGAGAGTATTAGGCCAAGGGATACCGCCGTGAATTACGGCCAAACATCCCCATGGTTCCATCTGTCCGAATCGTATCATGTGAACACACACCCCGAATGCTCCTGACCAGCAACCTGCTAAAAGAAAAACCCCGGGCTTTTATATAGACTTGGCCCGCACATGTTGATGATGAATTAATAAAGCACGTTTAATTAGCGGCACCTGGCTGCTAATGACCCTCTTAAATCCTTCGGAAGCAGTAAGCGGTACTCGCACACTCCTCCATTTTGGCTCGGGGAAAAAAAAATGTGTGTGTGATAAGTCATGTGCTGTCGTTCCTCCCCCGGTCAGAGTTCTCTAATTGTAGGATTTGCATTTGGTCTAATAGCGCGGTTTTGCACGCGATCTCAAATCTAGGCGGTGTTGCGTTACAGCCGGCGAACGCTTTCTAACAGACGCTGATGTTCGCGATGCTGCAGGTCGTCTCGGTGTCTGTGTGCACAAATATGTTTCGGATCCCAACTGGAAGCTAATCGAAACAACCTCGCTTTAATCTTCAGTCGCCACAAAGCGAGGCGGTCAATATAAGGCAAGAAAATACCCATTTCGGTACAACTCTGCATGTGCATGCTTGGGAATGTATTGAAAATCATTATGTGGCAGTGTGTGTGTGTGTGTGTGTGTGTGTGTGTGTGTGTGTGGTGTGTGGTCATGTTTTCTACACCATGTTGTATAGGTGTGTGTGTGTTTGTGTGTGTGTGTGTATAAAGTTCAGAGTTCCGCTAGAGTAGTCGTACGTGTGTTGGGATTGCATGTACACAGTGGGTGCTGCGTGTGTTGATTGCCTGAGGCCTGCTGGCGAATAGCAATACAAAGAATAACAAATGGAGGCAATGCAATCATAATGGGCCACCAAGCTTTCCATTTTGGCACTTGGTGTGTGTGTGTGTGTGTGTGTGTGTGTGTGTGTGGGTATACACGATTATGCCTGGCGCATTGCCTGAACTAGCCTGATTACCTGTCAGCATGTGCTTGGACCCTGACAGAAGCTCTGCACTCTCACACACACACACACACACACACACACACACACACACACAGACCTGGATGGAGGTTTCAGGAAATGCATGTTAGTGTGCAGCCTCTTACTAAACTAACTAGTGTGTGGTTTCGGTTAAGGAATGCAGACAGGGAATTGTGTTGGAATATTTCCTATAGTGAAGAGGTGAATGGTTCAGCATGGGTATATATATCTATATATATATATATATAGGATATATATATATATATATATATATATATATATATATATATTATATATATTATATATATATATATATATATATATATTTGCTTTTCTTGGTGTGTGTGTGTGTGTGTGTGTGTGTGTGTGTGTTCCAGCAACCCGCTTCTCTATGGGTGCTCATCTGTGCAAAGGACTGGCAGAGATTGCTGCTAGATAACATATTATTCCCGCTACACTGACTCAGGCTAGCAATTCTCTCATATATAACGCCGCGCGATTGAGCCGGCCGCAAAACTTAGCGACGTTTCCGACGCTCCATCGACCGGCTCGAATATCACACGCACAATGCTGTCAAACACGCGGAAAGTCTTGTACATAATAAGCATCGTCGCGCAGTCCGTAAAATATCTTTCGAGACGTTTGACTCGTCACTATTTATAGCTCTCTGGATTTATTTATACCGCCATGTTTTAAACCCGTTTCGTCGGGATATAAATAATTCACGCTCACCAATGAGTCACGGAACGAGTCCTAGACTAAACGCCACCATTATTACGCATCTAATATACCTCAGGAGAAACAATGCAGTACAGTATAGCCATTGACACTGTTTTCATTCATTCATTCATCTTCCCTCGGGTCACGGGGAGTCTGTGCCTATCTCAGGTGTCTATGGGCATTAAGGCAGGATACACCCTGGATGGAATGCCAACCCATCACAGGGCACCCACACACACACACACATTCATACACTAGGGACAATTTTTCCAAGGTGCCAATCAACCTACAGTGCATGTTTTTGGACCGGGGAGGAAACCGGAGAACCCGGAGAAAAACCCCCTGAGGCACGGGGAGAACATGCAAACTCAACACACACATGGCCGAGACGGGAATCGAACCCGGACCCTGGAGGTGTGAGGCGAACGTGCTAACCACTAAGCCACCGTGCCCCCCCGACACTGTAATATTTTGGAAATTGATGATTTTAGTGATACAACCTTAACCAAAACAGAAATACTAGGTAATATTTTAACCATTTCCTGTTTACTATACATGACACAACGCTGGCATCCGATATCTCCTGTAACCCCTGAAATGACTAAATATACGGCATATGGCAGACGCCCTTATCCAGAGTGACTTACAACTGAGCAATTGAGGGTTAAGGGCCTTGCTCAAGGGCCCACTAGTTGTAGTTTGGTAGATGTGGGGTTTGAACCTGCGATCTTCTGGTCCAGAGGCTAACGCCTTACCACTAAGCTACCACTTCCCCCTAAATAGTTGATGCTGATTGATACCCACAGACTTCCTGACCAAAAAAACTCCAATAGGTACATTTCTAGTTCGCTGTTATGACCAAGCCGATTCTATGCTATTCTCTATTACACATGCAATAATGCATCTAAACATGAGGATCGGATACTGCCGTGCCGTTCGCCGAAATGCGCTTTAAGTTGACGAATGTGCCGAGTCAGCTATTGACATATCATGGGAAACCAGAGGCATTAAACCCGAGTGTTGAGAGGCTGCAGGGGTGTTAAAGGAGAGCAATCATAGGAGTGGAAGTGTTGGCCATTCTTTTGAGACCCGCCTGTCCCCCGAAGTCTTAAAATCCACTTGACTCATGGCCTTGAAAAATGCAAGCAGATAAAGTTTCCATTCCTCAATTCTTACTGCCAAATAAATAGTGTTTTCAGGTGTGGCACACTATCAGCTCGATCGCCCAGATATGTACACATACTTATTTGCGCCACAGTTGAATATATGGTGTTTTGCATAGTTGTGGGGGATATTTTATTAAGGACTAGCAAGTAGAATAAAATAGTCTTTATTTGTCATATATATTAGGGCCATAGTGGCTTAGTGGTTAGCACGTTCGCCTCACACCGCCAGGGTCCGGGTTCGATTCACGTCTTGGCCATGTGTGTGTGGATTTTGCATGTTCTCCCCGTGCCTCAGGGGGTTTTTCTCTGGGCTCTCCGGTTTCCCCCGGCCAAAAAACGTGCACGGTAGGTAGCCTATTCCAGCCCAGTTTGGAGGCGTTTGGCTGATACCTTTATCCAGAGCAACCTACAACTAAGCAGTTAAGAACCTTAATCAAGGACCCAAGAGTGGTAGCTTGTCGATTCTGGGGTTTGAACCCCCAACCTTTCGATCAGTAGTACAGTCCGCCCCTTCGCAGCCCAGTAGCCAAGCGCCTTAACCACCACATAGGAGGCGTTTTGCAGATACCCTTAACCAGAGCAACCTACAGTTAAAAGCCTTGCTCAAGAACCCAAGAGGCTCGAATCTCCGACCTTCTGATTAATAGCCTAGCCCATTAACCACATAGGAGGCGTTTGAGTGGACCCAAGAGTGGCATCTTGGTGATTCCGGGGCTCGAACCTCTGACCTTCCAATTAGTAGCCTAGCCCAGAGCCTTAACCACATTGGAGGCGTTTGGCAGATACCCTTATCCAGAGCAACCTACAACTAAGCAGTTAGGCGCCTTGCTCAAGGACCCAAGAGTTGGTGATGATTCCAAGGGCTCAAACCTCTGACCTTCTGATTAGTAGCCTAGCCCAGCCCAGCCCAGCCCAATCGCCCAGCTCCTTAACTACATTGGAGGCCCTTATCCAGAGCAACCTACAACTGAGCAGTTCGGACCGTGCTCAACGGCCCACCGGGTGACAACTTGGTGATGCTGAGATTTGAACTTGCAACCTTTCGATCCAAATTCCAATGCCTTAACCACTGAACTATCACCTCCATGAACATTTCTGAACTTGGGCCATGAAGGTAGAACTTTCGACAAATAGGATGCTCTAGAGAACGGGATCTCGGGAGGAATTAATCTCTTTTTGGCAATAGTTCGAGGAAAGCCCACACGTAGGTGTTGTGGTCAGATGTCAAGTGTATGGCACAGTAATTGACTGGAATGAAATATAAATGCAACTGTGGATCTCGGGAACTCTGGGTAACTGCTGGGAAGGTTAAGAATCATCTGGATTGATATGCCAGGACCTTCTACAATGTCACCGAGTGACCATATGGCAAGTAGCAAATAATTTCCTACTAATTTCTACACTAAAAAAAAGTGTCTTGCCGTGACTGCTGCAGGTACTGAACCGGGAGAGGATATATTAAATTGTAGAACATGGAGAAGGTACACCGTGACACAAAAGCGAGGACGCTGGAACACCTCGACTAATAACCATGAAGCGAATAATATCCACACACACACACACACAGACAGACAACCCAGTAGGCTAGTATCTGTTTTGACAGGAGAGTACCTCGTATCTGATGTTACAAATAGGGCCGTACAGTGTATCTGCCAGGTATAACAAGCAAGATATAGCGAAGTCTGTCTTTATAGAGTGCTGTCTGGTCAATAGCTTAATAATAGATATATTTAATAAATATAAGAAACCCCAACTACAAGGTCACAACAGAGTCATTCAGCCTCGACTGTAAGTTCAAGACAAGGCATTGTCTTCAGAGAGACAGTTTTGGCATACTGAATAGGCTTTTTTTCTTTTTTTTAAGGAGAGGTCTAAAGAGACCTTCCAGTACAAGTAAAGAATCCCACACTATGTCCTTGGTGGAGAGGGGTAAACAATGGCACCTTTCTCATTTCTGGAAAGCTTGACAACTTTACGAGTCCCCCCCACCCCCCAGTGAGACAGCGTCCATGATGAGGTGATGCGTCGGCTTGGCAGAAATTAATCACAGAGGGGTTAAAAACACCTTGACTGAGAGGCAGAGGAGCTGCTGGAGAAACTTGGCCCGAGCTCCGGTGTGTTGTTAGCAATCCAGCTAATGAAGTAGAGTCGCTTACGAGCAGCTTCTTGTAGCAGGGTGTAGCCACAGGCCCTCGGAGTTAAAAGAGAAGAGGTTAGAAAGGAGAGTAGAGTAGTCGCAAGACAAGCTCGAGAGTTAGCCCGGCAGTGTTCTAGCGACTCGGCTGCACAACTGCATTGCCATTGCCACAGGCGTGCATCGCTACAGGCCTGCTAGCACTGGTGTCAAAAGTATTCCCATTCATTAATAAGGTAGACGTCCTAGTCCTATCTAGAAGATACTTAGGATTTAAAGGAAAGGCTTCTGTAGAAGTTGGAATCAAGTAAGCAAAACTGCTTTTAATATTACTTAAAGTCTAAAAGCAAAAGTAACGTAAGGACATCGGCTAATCGCTAATTTATTCATACGTCTCTTAATGGCCGTAGACAGTCAGGACCTCGTTTTAACGGCTCATCTCAAAGACGGTGTTTTTTGACGATGTAGTGTCCCCAGTCACTATACTGGGGTGCTTGGACCCACATAGACCACAGGGTAAGCGCCCCCTGCTGGCCCTTACTAACACCTCTTCCACCTCGCCCTTATCCAGAGCGACTTACAATTGAGCGCTTGAAGGTTAAAGGCCTTTGCTGAGGGTCAAGGGCCTTTGCTTTGCTCCCACTAGTGGCAGCTCAGTGGTGGTAAGTGGGATTTTGAACCTGTGTTCTTCAGATCCAGAGGCCAATACCTTAACCACTAAGCTACCACCTCCCGCCTAAATTTAACAGGAGGTCATCCAGGCTCAACCCTGACAACCATGATGATATGACTCCTGGCCATGTCGCTAATCCTTTTGTGAGTATCGACCCCAACACTGGTTATGTCCTTGCTGGTGTGTGATGTGATTTGTGTCGTGTGCAGGTGCGATGGATCGCAAACAAACCAATAGGGTGGTATACCTATGTTTATACTTCTCATCCATCCACAGTCACGTTCACTTTATCCGGATGGAGCGATTTATCTGGATAGGTTTTTTTTGTTGAACGATGACAAACCGGAATGAAAGTAAAAAGTCGGATGAAAAATATTTACTCCATTCATTCGTTCATTCATTCATTCATCTTCTACCACTATATCCGATCTCCCCTCGGGTCACAGGGAGTCTGTGTCTATCTCAGGCGTCTATGGGCATTAAGGCAGGATACACCCTGGATGGAATACCAACCCATCGCAGGGCACACACACACTCTCACATACACACATTCATAAACTAGGGACAATTTTCAAAGGTGCCAGTCAACCTACAGTGCATGTTTTTTGACCGGGGAATAAAAACCGGAGTACCCGGAGAAAAACCTCCTGAGGCACGGGGGAAAACATGCAAACTCCACACACACACACACATGGCCGAGACGGGAATAGAACCCAGACCCTGGAGGTGTGAGGCGAACGTGCTAACCATTAAACCACCGTGCCCCCCACGTTTACTCCAGTAAAGTATAAATACACAAAATGACCACTCAAATAAGTATTTTTTACAGCTGTTGGAGTCAGCCGAAACACCAAACGAGGCTAGCGAAGATGGCTAGCGAAAACATTTACGAGAAATGCAAATGGAATCATCTAGAGTGCGAGTCCATGCGTGTAAGATGAGACAAAATTGGCTCTGGGCGATATTTCCCTGATAGAATATGCTTAATTGTTAATATGACTTAAAGGTCAGGAATATAAACGCTACGTAAAAATAAAATCGTGCAAGTGTGTGTGTGTGTGTGTGTGTGTGTGTGCACAAGAGTATTTAATCAGCCAAGTGATCAATATGGTGATGCAGAAAAGGGTAAGGGTGTAGCTCAATGGTTACGGCGCTCAGGGGTTTAAGCCCCGGTATTGCCAAATTGCCACTCTTGGGTCCTTGAGCAAGGCCCTTAACCCCCCCTTTGCTCCAGGAGGCGCTGTATCATGTCTGACCCTGTGCTCTAACCCCACCTCCCAAAAAAAAGCAAGCTGTGATATATGAAGAAAGGATTTCACTGTGCTGTAATGTATATGTGGCAAATAAAGTCTAGTCCAGTCTAAAATGCACGGAAACCCAATTCTAATGCTAATGTTGTAAATGTATATCTCCAGGAGCTGTACCCTTGCATTCTCCTAAATATATCAGACTTGTTTTTGCCGTTCTGGGATTACTCGGCGGAAGACCTGTTCTTTTCTGAAAGCTGAATATAACGTGAAAAATCTACGAACAAAATCGTAACGCAGACAGCAACACGGGTTAAACGATAGCACGGGAGAAAAAGTACGTCTGTGTGGATCCCCGGAGTCACACACACACACACACAGAAAATAAAAAAGGACCTTTAAAAGTCAATCGCTTTCCCTCTTCAGATTCGCGTGGTCTGTAGTGACGGCCACCAACTGTGAAGCGAAGGAGCGAGGGGAATATATTTAAATCTACTTAGCTTAAATTAAGATAATCAGGGTGTCGCCGAGAAGCGAACGTACGCTAATGTGCGCATGCATACACATGTGGATGCTGTCTGTCTCCTCAAAAGCCCCCCAAACCCCCCCCCTTTCCCTCGCCCCTCCCCCTGCCTGCCCCCCTCCCCGCTTTTCACTTCGACGCTCCTTAGGCTGTTTTAGGAAAGCGATTACTCTCCGTGACCTACACTGAGCGCCTGCAACAGCTTCCACTGTCCATGGCAGCAGGCCCAGTTTCCTTGATTATCTGCATTGATTATTTGTCTCCTCCATATTGATCACTTGGCTGCCTAAATACTCTTGTGCACACACACACACACACACACACACACACACACACACACACACGCTCGCGCACACACGAACGCTTGCACGATTGTATTTTTAAGTAGCGTTTATATTCCTGACCTTTAAGGAATATTAATAATTACGCATATTCTATCTTCCAGATCCCATTTTTCACACTTTAGACGAGTCCAATTTGCATTTTTCCGTGAAAACGTCTTCGCTAGCCGTCCAGCACGTTTCCTTATTTTCCACCGGAACAAAACATTCTTAGCGTTTGCGCTCTGACTTCCAGCTTACACACACACACACACACACACACACACAATGGATTTTTAGGTAATACATGGGAGCAAGAGCAGTCAGAGAGCACTTAACTTTCCACCGATACGAGGGGACCGGAGGGACTTGTGCCACGGCTCAAGGTTACAGTTCCTATTCCCTGCTGACAGAATGAGGATAACGCTGGGGCCTGGGAGAGAGAGAGAACGAGAGAGAAAAGTGAGAAGGGAAGAGAGAAAAGGTGGGGAGGGGTGAAAGCAGAAGATCAAGATGAGCAAAAACAGAAGGAGTGAAAAGAAAAGAGATGAAGGGAAAGCAGAAGGAGGGCGAGTAATTATCACTCGAGGTGAAGGAGGGCAGCGTTTTGGCAGTCTGCCGGTTTTCATTAAACAAAGTTTGTTTCTCGCAGAGGCAGAAGGGCCTGCAATAGTGCAACGCGGGCCCCAGACACTCCAGTGCAAGCACACACACACACACACACACACACACACACACACACACACACGCATGTATTATGGATATGCAGGTAGCAGTAATCGGATGGAATTCTGGAACATGGCATCAAAATGATTGACGAAATCTGACTCGCAGTTCAAACTCAGCCTTAAAACTGGGTCTGATGAGTAACGCATGACTTATGCATGTTATGACCATGCATAGGCTTTAATAATCTTTATTTGTTACATATGCATTACAGCACAGCTTTCTTAGCGTATCCCGGCTTGTTTTTAAGCCGGGGGTCAGAACTTTGGGTCGGCCATGATACGGCGCCCCCTGGAGTACAGCGAGTTAAGGGTCTTTGCTTAAGGACCCAAGGAGATGGCAGCTTGGCGATACCGGGGCTCGAACCCCTTACCTTCTGATTATCACTGAATACGAATTCCTATAAAACGAAGCGTAATATTTGTTTATTGTTTTTAATGCATTTTCACCATGGCATCGCTGTTATTTAGGATCCCCAAACAATGACGCAAATAAAAGTGCGGACTTTTAATTCAGCCGTCATGCTTTGTGAATCTCAGAATTCCAATTCTGACTCTGGTTTGAGGTTTATACCACGATGCAATCATACCATACTTTGCTTTTCTTTTTCTCCCTCCACGCAGAATTGGTTTTTATGTCTTGACACACACTCTGAGGTCATCGCTTTTTCCACATAGTTTTGGTCCTTGATGACATTTCCAGATGATGTGCAAGGGTTTGATGATAGTAGAAACGGCTTTTCAGAAGCAGTCTTTATTCATTCATTCATCTTCTCCCTCTATATCCGATCTTCCCTCGGGTCACGGGGAGTCTGTGTCTATCTCAGGCGTCTATGGGCATTAAGGCAGGATACACCCTGGATGGAATGCCAACCCATCGGCACACACACACACATTCATACACTAGGGACAATTTTCCAAGGTGCCAATCAACCTACAGTGCATGTTTTTGGACCGGGAGGAAACCGGAGAACCCGGAGAAAAAACCCCCTGGGGAGAACATGCAAACTCCACACACACATGGCCGAGACGGGAATCGAACCCGGACCCTGGAGGTGTGAGGCGAACGTGCTAACCACTAAACCACCGTGCCCCCCAAGCAGTCTTTATGTTGTTCTTATGTACTTCTCCACCACTACACTCCATTAAGATATCTGAGATGCAGCGTCCAGGTTTTGTTGACGAGAGCGTGTTTTTGCGGTGGCAAGGCAACGGTTGTGGAATGGAGATTAGAGCGGCGTCTTCTCTTTCGGTTTTTAAATTTGCTTTCTTTAGTGTATTGATTTCTGTTTATGGTTATGGTTCATTTTTAATCTAGTAGATTATTACTTTGATGCAACGTTATTTCTTTTATTCCTCTTCTGGCTTTTTCTCTTATCGTGTGACTGTAGCTCTTTTGTAAAGTAGTTTGGGTTAGCCTGACTGTTGGAAATGTGCTATATAAATAAAAGAACCTTGACCTCGACCTTGTTGGTCTACATTTTCCAGCTTCTCTTGGTATTAGTAGTCACCATTTCGTGCTCTTTATTTATCTACTAAATCTTATGATAAGCACAGGAAGTTCACCTAATCGGTATCTGTCGACGACCAATCAGATGGTCGCAGGATTTTTTAACCAATACTAAAATATAAATAAATGGAAGAAATATATAAAATATAGGGCACGGTGGTTTAGTGGTTAGCACGTTCGCCTCACACCCTCCAGGGTCCGGGTTCGATTCCCGTCTCGGCCATGTGTGTGTGGAGTTTGCATGTTTCTCCCCGTGTCTCAGGGGGTTTTTTCTCCGGGTTCTCCGGTTTCCTCCCTAGGTCCAAAAAACATGCACGGTAGGTTGTTGATTGGGGTGTTGGCACCTTGGAAAAATTGTCCCTAGTGGGAATATGAATGAATGTGTGTGTGTGTGTGTGTGTGTGTGTGTGTGATGTGTGTGGTCATGTCAGGTCATCCAGGCATCCATCCAGGGTGTATATCCTGCCTTAATGCCCATAGACGCCTGAGATAGTCACAGGCTCCCCGTGACCCGAGGGAAGATCGGATATAGCGGTAGAAGATGAATGAATGAATGAAGTATATAAAATATAAAAATATAAATAAAAGGGATTTGGAAAAATGTGCTCGAGTCACATTTGTTTTTAGGAGTTGCATTCAAAAAAAACAATACCAAACCTAATTATAATGGCACCTGTGTATCAGACCGTACTCCAGATTATGAGAGATCCTTTTTTTTTTTTTTTTTTTTTTTTTTTTTTTTTTTGCTGGAGGCTTATTAAAAAGATAATCCAGGAATCTAAATCCCATAAACGATAAACAGGCCAGACACACAAAAAGATCAGAAGCAGAGCCAGAGGACAGATCCAGAAAACTAGTCAGGGGCTAAACTCCAAAATGCAACGGATAGGCAAAATAAACAGGACTCGATGCCAGTGGTGGCTATGGGGTACCTCAGCTGCCAAGTATAGTTCTTGTGACTAATTGTTTGGCCTAAAAATAGCCTTTTAAAATAAGCTTTTAACAAAGTGATTGCTATTGAACCAAAAAAAAAATACACAGATATTGTTTATTTATAGAATAGCCTTTATTTGTCACACAAACATTACAGCACAGAGAAATCTTTTCGTCACATACTCCAGCTTGTTTCTGGGGTCAGAGAGCAGTGGTCAGCAATGATACGGCCATCCCTGGAGCACAGAGGGTTGAGGGTCTTACTCAAGGACCCAAGAGTGGCAGCTTGGCCATACTGGGGCTCGGGGGGGGGGGGGGCTCGAACCCCTGACCTTCCGATCAGTGTTACACCCAATAATAATAATGATCATGATAATTCCATAAAGTCCTACAAAGTTCATACACCCACGTTCAGTGTTGGGAAGGTTTACTTTGGAAATGTAATAAATTACAGGTTACAAATGTTCCCTATTCTAAATGTAATAAGTAGTGTAACTTTTCAATTACTTTATATTGTAACTGATTACATTTGAGGGCTACGGTGGCGTAGTGGTTAGCACGTTCGCCTCACGCCGACCCGGTCCGGGTTCGATTCCCGTCTCGGCCATGTGTGTGTGGAGTTTGTACTCAGTGCCTCAGGGAGTTTTTCTCTGGGTTTTCTCCTCTTTCCTCCCTTCCTCCCTCCGCCTCCCCTCCCCCCCGGTTTCCTCCTCCCCCTCCCCCATTCCAAAACAACATGCACGGTTAGGTTGAGGTTTGATTAACACCTTGGAAAATTGTCCCTAGTGTATGAATGTGTGTGTGTGTGTGTGTGTATCCTGTGATGGGTTGGCATTCCATCCAGGGTGTATCCTGCCTTAATGCCCATAGACGCCTGAGATAGGCACAGACTCCCCGTGACCCGAGGGAAGATCGGATATAGCGGTAGAAGATGAATGAATGAATGATTACATTTGATTACTGAGCTGCTTCAGAATCAAAATGTTGACAGGGGGGGATGCGAACGAAGATTTTTGTCGACCGTGGTTGGGTTTGGGAGGGGGGGGGGGGGGTCTTAGGCGTTGGTCATTGACGTTTGTAATCTTCAACATTTTCTAAAGTAACTGTAATTGAATTCCTTTTTGTAACTGTAACAGATTACCGTTCATTTTATTTAGTAATTAAATTCCATAACGCCCTTACATGTAGTAACCAGTAACTAACTAGTTACTCCCCAACATTGCGTACTTTTCAGTTTTCGTGTTAATGTGATTCTGTGATTGGCAGGGAACCTGAAAAAACACCACCTAGTGACAGAAGTTTCCAAAACAAAGTAAGCAAAGGTCAGATAAAACACCGGCTCGGAACTTCTACAAAGGTAACCGCGAGAAAGGCTTCATATCTAGAGTACTGTATGTGTCTGTGGATTGCACTGCGAGGAAGAGAGGGCTTTTTTTTTTCTTCGAAATTCAGGAAAGGCTGCTCTTTGGTAGTGTAGCGTTTCGGATGTTTTCCTGATGCCCGGGTTCACTCACAGGTCTCCGGCTCAAACCTGCTTCTCAAAATCATAGAGTGGAACGCCTCCTGCAGGGGATCCCGATACAAAAACAACAAGTTTGGTGCGGTGAGAGTGTTGTATCGTATAGCTATTAAGATATGCAAACAAACGTAGATTAATGGAGAGAGATTTTATTAATCTCCAAAACCCCGACTAAAAACAAACAAATAAATAAATAAATAAAATTTTGATGACTTATCACCCAGCTTTAACTTCTTCTATGCAATCAGTGTTGGGAAGGTTTACTTTAACATATTACAGATTACAAATGTACCCTAATTGAAATGTAATAAGTAGTGTAACGTTTTAATGACTTTATATAGTAACTCATTACTTCATTTGTCCACTAGGTGGCACTCGGAGAAAGTGGGATATATTTTCGAAACTGAGCTGCTTCCGAATCAAATTGTTGACGGGTGGGATGTTAGTGATGTTACTGATTACATTTGATTACTTTTAGACGTCTTTAATTTGTCCACTAGGTGGCACTTGATGAAAATATCATACGGAGTCCAAAAATGTATACTTATTAGAAGCAAATTGTTCGTGGGGGAGGGGCTTAATTTTTGTCACGTTTTTTTTAATAACTGTAACGATTTAATGTTATTTTTATTTTATAATGAAATGATGTAACAACGTTACATATAACTAGTTACTCCCCAACTCTATATGTAATGTTATGTTTAGTGACACCATTAAGGATTAACAGAACACCACGGTATCCGCATTAGCATGAATAATGACCATTAGGACGTCACTGAGGGTTTGTCATGGCATTTATAGGCAAAAAAAGAAATACTAATTTCTATAAATGTTTCTTTTTTGTTGCTGGAAATATTTGCCTTGCTCACTTCTGTGTGGCTGTCGAGGTGCGTTTCATTTCCAAGCACTTTTATTAAATAGTTTGTCAATAGTAAATAGTAAATATCATAAGTAAATCGATTTGTTTGAGCGTTTACCCAAGAAATTTGAAATTTTGCAAAAAAATAAATAAAAAATCCAGGAAAATTCAGAAAGAAATACAATTTACAAACTATTCGCACCCGTAATTGAAATAAATGGAATGTGAGAATGTGCACACTGTCAAATCCTCAAAGTTAACATTTGTGGAAGCTGCCTGTGTGAACCCGCCTGATGCTGTTAATTACTAGTTTAAACTGGTTCATAATCGAGTGCTTTCTGCTCCAGAACCATTTATTTAAATATATATATATATATATATATGTATATATATATATATATATATATATATATATATATATATATATCATTCCAAATATTCAAACAGCATTCCCAGAAGCACAGGAGCCTACTTCCTGTACTGTTTCTACACATTATTACTAGTTTATAGCTATCTATCTATCTATATATATATATATATATATATATACATATACATAATACATATATATTTCTATGGTATATAGATATGTATTTCCAACACACACACACACACACACACACACACACACACACATGCACACGTACTGACGACATGGTTGTTATTTCCACCCCATCCCATCTCTAATTCATATGGATGAGAGATGGCATGGAGTGTGTGTCAGGCTGGGCTGAGAAAGCAAGAAGTACAGCAAATAAAGAGAGAGAGAGAGAGAGAGAAGAGAGAGAGAGAGAGAGAGAGTGTGTGTGTGTATGTGTGTGTGTGTGTGTGTGTGTGTGTGTGTGCATGTTACAACTTGCAATGCGCTGCCTGTCATAACTGACTGACAGGATCAGAGACACTCATCAGGGGGACCTATGAGAGGAGGTTTTGCTGATTGGGTGTGTGTTTGTGGCAGTCAGTATTTGGGATTAAGAATAAATATATATATATATATATATATATATATATATATATATATATATATATATAAGGATAACATGCAATTCCCAAAATAGTTTTTATTTATTTTTTTAAATAATAATAAATTAAGAGAAAACTTGTTTTGACTCGCACTTTTTTTGCGGTCTGCTCTGTGCTAAATAATTTTTCAGCGTTGTATTAGACCAGGGGTGGGGCAAACTATAAAATCATATCATAATTATGACTGCATTCATTTGACCTGTAATTTCCTGGCATTCCACCAGATGGCGCATTAGGCACGGTGAGTATTAACATTAATGCATTTTATATGTTTATGAGGGGCATGGTGGCTTAGTGGTTAGCACATTCGCCTCACACCTCCGGAGTCCGGGTTCGATTCCCGTCTTGGCCATGTGTGTGTGGAGTTTGTGCATGTTCTCCCCGTGCCTCAGGGGGTTTTTCTCCGGGTTCTCCGGTTTCCTTCCTCCCGGTCCAAAAACATGCACGGTAGGTTGATTGGCACCTTGGAAAATTGTCCCTAGTGTATGAATGTGTGTGAATGTGTGTGTGTGTGTGTGTGTGTGTGATGGGTTGGCATTTCATCCAGGGTGTATCCTGCCTTAATGCCCCATAGACGCCTGAGATAGACACAGACTCCCCGTGACCCGAGGGAAGATCGGATAAAGCGGTAGAAGATGAATGAATGAATAAATGTTTGACATGTATGCATCTGGTCTGTCAAATTTAAAAAGTCAATGTGGCCCCTAAGCCAAAAATTTGCCCCCCCACCCCTCCACCCCTCCGATCCCGTATTAGACTTTCATTGTAGGTGTACGTCATGTGAAAAGTATTTTATAGCGATGTATGCACTAGATCAAAATGAAAGCATGTTTATTACCTAGATTTAGCAGGTTTCTTTCTGTGTGAGTATAACGCTCAACCGCTGGCAGCAGTGAATATCAATAAGTCCGTCTTTCACCCTCATTTTTCCCTCCGTATGTCTCAATCTGCTGCTCCTTGTGCATGCTAGAATGAAGTTTATGCCGCTTCACTCATTTAAATGCAGCTCTAATCAGAGCCCATGTTCCAGCCCAGCCCGGTCATGCGGGGGTTCGGGGGCTGACATACACCGCTAGCCCTGTTTGATTTCCGCGATCGCTCATTTTCCATCTCAGAATGCTCGCAGGCTCGCTGGCCAAATAGAACACAGCCGCAATCTGAAGTGTCGGTTGGGACGACTCACAGATTTGTTGTGATTGGGGGGGGGAATTGAGATCATTAGGAAGCGTTGATTAGCGCTGCTCATGACTCATCAGCGAGCTACATCGCTACAATTACACGCCCCGATATTCCAGGCTTTTTCCGTGATGCTTGGTCGCTTGCTTGGGTCGAACTAACCTTATTTAAAATGAGAGCGTATCGGACATCTGGTTGGCTCCGGTCCACCAGCTGGCTGGGATTTCTTAACGGCCATCGTTGAGGATTGCGCGGGTGATATATCTGGACTGAGAACTATATTTAGTAAACATTTTGTTGTTGTTGTTTTTTTTAATTAGCATCCTCGAGGCCCGTACTTTTATTTAGTCCCTAGAATTCTCATACATCCGTCAAGGAGCACTCTGAAGGATCTTTCGAAAGCCTTAAGCAAGAACACAAAAAAAAAACAAACAAAAAAAACATGTCTATTTGTTGATGTCTGTTATGATGTGTAAAATGATGTTTATTATGTGTTCCTGGTTTCACATGAACAATATTATTGCGGCTACAGATGTTTAACTTTATCCGTTTACTCCGCTTTGGGAGTAGTAGAGTACACCATGTATATAATCAGGGCTCTTTTCTCTATCTATCTCTCTCTCTCTCTCTCTCTCTCTATATATATATATATATATATATATATATACATCTATCTATCTATCTATCTATCTAGGTATATATATTAGTATATGATATAATATCTAATAAGTATATTAGATATTAGGGAGGTGGTGGCTTAGTGGTTAAGGTGTTGGACTCTTGGACCGGAAGATCATGGGTTCAAACCCCACCATCCACAAAGCTGCCACTAGTGGGCCCTTGAGCAAGGCCCTTAACCCTCAATTGCTCAGTTGTAAGTCGCTCTGGATAAGGGCGTCTGCCAAATGCCGCAAATGTAAATGTAAATGTAAATGTAAGTAGATCAGGTAAATAACTATAGTGCAATGTTTACAGCGTAGCATATGTAGTTTTTGTCAGGAATAGATCGCTAGCAGGCACAACAAACATCGAGCAGTGAGGTCAGGGAGGTTCTTTTTTTTTTTTTTTTTTTTTTTTTTGGTGATGAATGTGATGTTTTGCAGTGTCCAGGTTTTATATTCCATACAGAGAGCGGGACAAAATAAAGCCTCCTTCTGACTGGGCACTTTCACAGCATTACATATGGTTCTAACCATAAATCAACTCAAACAGGATAAACCTGCATGTCGAGGCATTAGGAGCTGAAATCGAACTTCACATTTACATTCCAAATAAAGAAAAAAACACTTCTAAAAAAAAAGATAAATAAAATAAAAAAGATCAGCATAACGTTCGCCTCACACCGCCAGGGCCCGGGTTCGATTCCCGTCTCGGCCATGTGTGTGTGTGGAGTTTGCATGTTCTCCCCGTGCCTCAAGGAGGTTTTTCTCCGGGTTCTCCGGTTTCCTCCCGGGTCCAAAAACATGCACGGTAGGTTGATTGGCACCTTGGAAAATTGTCCCTAGTGTATGAATGTGTGTGTGTGTGTCCTGCGATGGGTTGGCATTCCATCCAGGGTGTATCCTGCCTTAATGCCCATAGACGCCTGAGATAGGCACAGGCTCCCCGTGACCCGAGGGAAGATCGGATAAAGCGGTAGAAGATGAATGAATGAATGAAGATCAGCATAAGTAGACATCAGTACACACATTCTATCGATATACAAAGCTACTGTTATCCCAATTTTGCTAAAGTGTTTCATTCACTCTATGGACTTTGGTAAGTCACAATTATTAGAGTAACCCTGTGATATTTGTCTATTTTGTTTATTTTTTGTCAATATAGTGTATTTCGGTCATTTGTTTACTTGTTTTTTGTTTTTTTTTACATTTCCATATTTTGCACTGTAAATAAAAAACGACAACTAAACACCAGCTTTCATGTACAGCATTTGATCAGACGCCCTTTTTCCAGAGTATTTGAGGTATTAATGGCCTTGCTCAAGGCTCCACTGGTGGTAGCTTTGTGACAGTGGGATTTAAACCTGAGATCTTTGGGTCCAGAGGCCTTAACCACTGGGCTACCACTTCCCTTTCAGTAGATGTAGGCTGCCTCAGAAATTTCTGCCTCATCATCGAATCCCAGTCAGCCAACATTGATGGTGGTATCTGGGCTCTGAGGGCTCTGACGGCTCTGGGGGGTGCCAAAACTATCACTTACTGGATTTTTTGCTCTTCTCGACACTTTGCCCTCATTAAACCTGACCAATCCCCAAATCCAATTGTAGAAATGCAGCCTCATATTGCAAGGCACCTCTACCATGGGTCAGTGTTGCCTATAGATGCATATATTATACCTCTCTCTCTCTCTCTCTCTCTCTCTCTCTCTCTCTCTCTCTCTTCGTCAAACAACTTGTCTCCTGCCTACAGCCACATATTTCCGATTTGGATTCATAAGTCCAGGAACACCTGCTTTCTTTTTTCCACACAGATGCTTCGACACCAGAGGTATCGTTTTGGCGACAATTCTTCCTTTAAATCCACTTCTGGTCAGAATCCTCCAGATTGTCGATGGGTGTACCAAGGTCCCACTGGTTTCTGCCAGTTGTCTGCTGGAGGAACTGCTGGATTTGAAAAGAGAAGTAAACATGATGTGTTTTTCATCTGCTGCATTAAGTATATGTATAAGTGTATGTATAAGCATATAGAAAGATGGTCAAGTCAAGTCAGCTTTATATAGCGCTTTATTTATATAGTGCTTTTAACAATAGAGATTGTGTCAAAGCAGCTGTACTATAATAATAATAATAATAATAATAATAATAATAATAATAATAATAATAATAATAATAATAATAAATGACACACAAGAGGGGCACGGTGGTTTAGTGGTTAGCACGTTTCGCCTCACACCGCCAGGGTCCGGGTTCGATTCCCGTCTCGGCCATGTGTGTGTGTGTGGATTTTGCATGTTCTCCCCGTGCCTCAGGGGGTTTTTCTCCGGTTTCCTCCTCTCCGGTCCAAAAACATGCACGGTAGGTTGATTGGCACCTTGGAAAATTGTCCCTAGTGTGTGAATGTGAGTGTGTGTGTGCGTCCTGAGATCAGTCTTTTTTGAGGCGATCTTAACTAGGACAGTTACTTTAGTGTAGTTATAAGTTGGCGCTAACTGGTGCTATTCTGACCATGTGTGATTTCATCATGACAGCGTGTTAAATCAAAGGGCAAAGGTGGAATTCTGTGCAACCCCGGGCAAATCCACCACGAACATGTTTTACATGACATACGTATGACATAAAGCGATGCTACAACGAGTGTTTCGAATGGCACGTGGGGTTTCAAGAGCAGAAGATCCCGTCAGCGAAATCCTTTTCTTCGCATATCCCAGCTTGTTTGGAAGCTGGGGTCAGAGCGCAGGGTCAGCCATGATACGGAGCCCCTGGAGCCAAACACCTTCTGTGGTTGGATCTCCGAAATGGTGTCAAAACGAAGACATCTTTGTCTTCGGGAAGGGGGTGGAGTCGGCAGGAGCCAAATCGCACAAGTAGAAGAATGAACTAGCCTTTATTTGTCACATATTTCATACTTCATATATTTTTTGTTTGGAAGGTGGGGTCAGTGTGCATGAGAGTCAGCAATGATACGGCACCCCTGGAGCCCAGAGGGTTAAGGGTCTAGCTCACGGACCCAAGGGGTGGTAGCTTGGTGATACCTGGGCTCAAACCCCGATCTTCCAATCAGTAGCCCAGTGTCCTAAACCACTGAGCCACACCCACACCACTGAGCCACACCCCCTCCCAAGTGTGGAATTGAGATTGTAGTTGTTTAAGGCACTGGGCTACTGATCGCAAGGTCGGAGTCCCCAAACTGCCACCGTTTGGTCCTTGAGCAAGACACTGAGTTACCCATCCAATGATAGTCGGAGACCAATCCACATGATCTCAATTCCACACGAACTTGCCCGATTTGGCTCCTGTGTCTTCGTTTTGACACGGAGATCCAGGTGTTTGACACGCCTCCAAAAAAGGACTTTCAGGACATATTCCAGAAGTGGCAGGAACATTGCGAGTGCTGTATTGCTGTTCACTTTGAAGGTGATGGTGTTGTAAATGTAGACAAACAAAGTACTTCATTGTAAACAGAGCTGGTCTTGACACTTTCCCATACCACCTCGTACTTTGGCTCTTCTTGTCACGGTGTATTACCTGCGACACCAAACTGCTTTCAATCTCGCCTTATTGAGTAGCGGAGTTCCTCACCAGGTTTAAAAGCCTGCACAGGCTTTCTGTGTTTCAGTCAATGACGGCGCTTCAGCCTACGTATGAAATAGATGACTTTCAGAAAGCCAAACAGGAGTCGCACCAAATATTGACTCGATATAGATTCTGATAAAAATAAATAAATAAAGTGAGGAGGTGCTAACTCAATGTTTAAGGCATTGGACTTTGGGGTCAGAAGATTGCCGGTTTAAATCCCACCACCACCAGGTTGACACTAGAGGGCGCTTGAGCTAGGACCTGTGGTCTGGATAAGGACGTCTGCCAAATTCTGCAAATGTGATGCAAGTGCTTATTTTTAAAATAGTTTCTACATCATAGCATTTCTTCACACCTGCCTCAAACACGGCTAGAAATGAACCTATCATTTGGTGCATTTGTATGCTCTTTACTCCCCCACAGGGCATATAATGAGGAAGCTGGTGCAGATTGTCACCATTACAGTGCAGTATGTCCATTTTTGGTCTTTGGAATTTCTGCAGATGTTGCATTAGTATGAGAGATGATGGCAAAAGAATTTCAATTCAATTCAATTTTATTTATAGAGCACGTTTTACAGTTTGTCATCGTCTCAAAGCAGCTTTACATAATACTTATGTGTGAAAAGTGAAAATCAGTTTGGCACTAATTGTTTCTTGTTGAGCAAACCGAAGCGACGTTGGCGATGAAAAACTCCCTGGGAACAGGAAGAAAACTTGAGAGGAACCAGACTCAACAGAGAACCCCATCCTCATTTGGGTTGTTAGTGTTGTGTGTGGTTGAGGATGTTTATTGTGTTGTGTGGAGTGTATTCACGAATTTGAGGCATCATCAACCGGGGGCGGAGTCACCAGGAGGTTCGGACAGGAACAGCGTGCAGAGGGGGTCTGGATCACTGACAGCTCAGCAGTGGGACATGTAACTCAACGGAGAGAGAGAGAAAGAGAGAGAGAGAGAGAGGAAGAAGGAAAGAAAAGAAATTTATGCATCTGGATCTGCTTTCTTTCAATCCATTTTTACGTTGACCTCATTACATTTTTACACATATATCTACCATCAATCTATTTCCAGTATAACCAAACGCAGGTGTATCATTACTTGTGATCATGCACTACAGACATAGGCTAGCTTACAGGGCTAACAATGAGCAATGAGCAAACATCGTCTACTGATGATCATCTTTTTCCTCTGCTTTTATATGGTGGATGTTCATTCATTCATTCATCTTCTACCGCTTTATCCGATCTTCCCTCGGGTCACGGGGAGCCTGTGCCTATCTCAGGCGTCTATGGGCATTAAGGCAGGATACACCCTGGATGGAATGCCAACCCATCACACACACACACACACACACACACATTCATACACCAGGGACAATTTTCCAAGGTGCCAATCAACCTACCGTGCATGTTTTTGGACCGGGAGGAAACCGGAGAACCCGGAGAAAAACCCCCCTGAAGCACGGGGAGAACATGCAAACTCCACACACCCATGGCCGAGACGGGAATCGAACCCGGACCCTGGCGGTGTGAGGCGAACGTGCTAATCACTAAACCACCGTGCCCCTTATGGTGGATGTTCTTCCTGTATATATCCATTGGGGAACAAAATTTGAAGTTCGTTTGGTATTCATGTATTAATTAGGGCTGTCAAAAAGAAATGCGCTGCTGTTTTTATCGACTTAGAATTAAATAAGTCATTTGAAATATGACAAATATTCACTCATCTTCTACCGCTATATCCGATCTTCCCTCGGGTCACGGGGAGTCTGTGCCTATCTCAGGCGTCTATGGGCATTAAGGCAGAATACACCATGGATGGAATGCCAACCCATCATAGGACACACACACACACACACACACACACACACTCACATTCATACACTAGGGACAATTTTCCAAGGTGCCAAACAACCTACCGTGCATGTTTTTGGGCCGGGAGGAAACCGGAGAACCCGGAGAAAAACCCCTGAGGCACGGGGAGAATTCCCACACCAGAGGATTAGAGGTTAAAATCCCTCCACCCCCAAGCTGCCACTAGAGGGTCCTTTAGAGTGTCTTTAACCCTCAATTGCTCAGATGTAAGTCGTTCAGGATGGGGCATCTGCCGAATCAATGTGGAAAAGGATATTTTAAAAAGCCCATACAAGTCATTATTGTATTTCACAAATCAAATTACTCTAGAAATTGTCACAGTAATTTATTTTACACACACACACACACATTTTCACACCTACACCTTCAGTTTTGCTGCGTCTGCTTGTTTGGAAAGAGTGTGCTCTAAGAAAAGAGACAGACTCGACTTGGCCCTTTGACCCGATGGGAATTATACACCCAGGTTGATTGATATAAAGATCAGTGAGGTCAGACATATACCTCCTCTGCTGTAAGCCTCGGCATCAAAAGCTCTTAACTGTTAGGCTCTGATGCCTTTAATGAGACTATTATGTAATTAAGATGTGCTCTGTGCAATTAGCGTTAGCGTGCCGGGGCCGGACAGGTTCTTGTCATGAGATACCTCAGTGTGACGCTTGTAATTAATTACTGTTCATTACTTCACAGGTGAGGCTTTCTGCCCTGCTCGTAACACCCTTTGCACAAGGGATGCTCATTTTTATGAGATGTACAAGAGACCTGTGTCAGTTTAGTATTCATTCATTCATCTTCTAGCGCTTTATCCGATCTTCCCTCGGGTCACGGGGGAGTCTGTGCCTATCTCTGGTGTCTATGGGCATTAAGGCAGGATACACCCTGGATGGAATGCCAACCCATCGCAGGGCACACACACTCACACACACTCACATTCACACACATTCATACACTAGGGACAATTTTCCAAGGTGCCAATCAACCGACAGTGCATGTTTTTGGACCGGGGAGGAAACCGGAGAACCCGGAGAAAAACCCCCTGTGGCACGGGGAGAACATGCACAAACTCCACACACACATGGCCGAGACGGGAATCGAACCCGGACCCTGGCGGTGTGAGGCAAATGTGCCAACCAGTAAGCCCCTTCAGTTTAGTATTCATTCATTCATTCATTCATTTTCTACCGCTTTATCCGATCTCTCGGGTCACGGGGAGTCTGTGCCTATCTCAGGCGTCTATGGGCATTAAGGCAGGATACACCCTGGATGGAATGCCAACCCATCGCATGACACACACACACACACACATTCACACACACATTCATACACTAGGGACAATTTTCCAAGGTGCCAATCAACCTACCGTGCATGTTTTTGGACCGGGAGGAAACCGGAGAACCCGGAGAAAAACCCCCCTGAGGCACGGGGAGAACATGCACAAACTCCACACACACATGGCCGAGACGGGAATCGAACCCGGATCCTGGAGGTGTGAGGCGAACGTGCTAACCACTACGCCACCGTGCCCCTTCAGTTTAGTATATATATATTTATTTATTCATTTCTTTATTTGTGGGTTTGTATATATATATATATATATATATATATATATATATATATATATATCTATATATATTGATCTGCAGCAAAGAACCCCTGTGTTATCTATTATTTCTGTTTTGCTACGGGTTGATGATCGATTCGCATGAACTAGGCAGAAAGCTACTGTATCTGAAAACAGAACAACGGCATCTATCGACATTTCTGCGACGTCTCCTCACAGAGCCGTGTTTTAAATGAGACAATATGTCTGCTGTGGTGTGCCGCTGGATTTCACAGACAGACGGATGTAGCCGAGACGATCAGGTGATCCACAAGAAGAGAGAATGAGACGCATTAATATAAGGAAAGCAAAATAGAAAAAGCAGCTGCTCTCCACATCCATCTCGGCCACTGCACACACACGCACACATATATACACACACATACACATATACACACACACACACAAATGCATTACCTATTGTTCTGAAAGGATTGTGCTCTGGTTGAAATATAAATGTTTTTTTTTTTCCTCTCTGATTCTGTGAGTGAGAAAAGGCCATGCATACAGGAGCATCTCTGTTATGGCGAAACGTGTTGTACATCGGCATGACCCTCGATTCTCATGAGAAAGTCATGGGTTGTGGCCTTTTCTGTGGTGAGAGACACATTAGATGACCTTGGGCTCGCAACCTGCATAAATGTTGGAGTGGGTGCGTGTGTGTCTGTGTGTACATTACAAAAAAAAACCCTTCTACAAAACCTTCATAAATGTTGAAATATGTGAGCACTTGGTGTGAGTGTATGTGAGTGTGTGTGTGTGTGTGTGTGTGTGTGAAAGCAAGAGATGGAGAGAGACAGAAAGAGAGAAAATTTTTGGCCATTGAGATCACAGCTCCTTTCAATCAGTTCAGAATAAAAGATTGCATTACCAACACTAACAAGACCCTTAATAAAAGTGTACATTTTTCATTTCCCTTTCACCTTCATTTCCCCTTAGGCTTCGAAATGAGGACTGTGTAGGAACAACGTGACAGATTCCATAAGCAACATGTTTTCCTTTAAATAACACGATATTTCATGATAAGTTTGGCCAAAGCAAAAGGCCAATAAAGAAGATTTTATTACTCAATATAGTATTGTATATATATATATATATATAGTGGGGCACGGTGGCGTAGTGGTTAGCAGGTTCGCCTCACACCACCAGGATCCGGGTTCGATTCCCGTCTCGGCCATGTGTGTGTGTGTGGAGTTTGCATGTTTTCTCCCCTCCCCGTGCCTCAGGGGGTTTTTTCTCCGGGTTCTCTCCGGTTTCCTCCCCTCCGGTCCAAAAACATGCACGGTAGGTTGATTGGCACCTTGGAAAAATGTCCCTAGTGTGTGAATGAGAGTGTGAATGTGAGTGTGTGTGAGTGTGAATGTGTCCTGCGATGGGTTGGCATTCCATCCAGGGTGTATCCTAACTTAATGCCCATAGACGCCTGAGATAGGCACAGACTCCCCGTGACCCGAGGGAAGATTGGATATAGCGGTAGAAGATGAATGAATATATATATATATATATATATATATATATATATATTTTTTTTTATATATATATATATATATATATTTATATGTATATTTGTGTGTGTGTGTGTGTGTGTGTATCTATGTATAGTCATAAATAATGAATACAATATTTATTCATTCATTCATCTTCTACCTTTAAAGCTTTTATCCGATCTTCCCTCGGGTCCACGGGGAGTCTGTGCCTATCTCAGGCGTCTATGGGCATTAAGGCAGGATACACCCCCTGGATGGAATGCCAAACCCATCACAGGGCACACACACACACACAGCACACACATTCATACACTAGGGACAATTTTTGTAAGGTGCCAATCAACCTATCGTGCATGTTTTTGGACCGGGAGGAAACCGGAGAACCCGGAGAAAAAAAACCCTGAGGACACGGGGAAGAACATGCAAACTACACACACACACATGGCCGAGACGGGAATCGAAACCCTGGACCCTGGCGGTGTGAGGCGAACGTGCTAACCGCTAAACCACCATGCCCTTTCGATTCGATTATTATTATTATTATTATTATTATTATTATTATTATTTATTATTTTTTTTATAATATTGTTCTGTGCAGTAACACAGTCCTATTATCTGCTTCTGTTTAGTGTTCAGAATATTCAGACATTGTGGTTTACACTGTACATGCTCTGTCTGCACTGGAAGGGTTGTAATGGTAACTTCAACACAACAAAGCTTTTAAAAAAATAATAAATCTTGTTTTCTTTTTCTATAACAAATCTCAGATTATAAATTAATTTACTGTTAACAATTTGCGGGACTCAAATGCATCCAGTGCCGCGTGGAACAATTAAAAAAACCTCTTTTAGGCTTGAATAATCATGTAACTTATCATAATTATTCTAGTATTTGTTGCATTCCAATTAAAAAAAAAATACTGCAATACATTTATAGTGCTTTTGCAAGTCTTATTAAACAATGGCAAAGAAACAAAAGCAGATTAAATATATGCAGTGTTATAATATACAGCATTAATGAAATGATTTGTGAAGCGCCCTGCAGAGAATCGCAGCTTTGTGCACAGTGTGTGGTCCACACAAGCTTTGCAAAACAACTCGGTATGTATGTTGAGCTCTGAAGTTATTAGTCAGGTTAAAATAGTTATCATTATTATCAGGATAGGGGTACGGTGGCTTAGTGGTTAGCACGTTCGCCTCACACCTCCAGGGTCCGGGTTCGATTCCCGTCTCGGCCATGTGTGTGTGGAGTTTGCATGTTCTCCCCGTGTCTCAGGGGGTTTTTCTCCGGAGTTCTCCGGTTTCCTCCCCCGGTCCAAAAACATGCACGGTAGGTTGATTGGCACCTTGGAAAATTGTCCCTAGTGTATGAATGTGTGTGTGTGTGTGTGTGTGGGTGCCCTACGATGGGTTGGCATTCCATCCAGGGTGTATCCTGCCTTAATGCCCATAGACGCCTGAGATAAGCACAGGCTAATCGTGACCCGAGGGAAGATCGGATATAGCGGTAGAAGATGAATGAATGATATTATCAGGATAGGGGGCATGGTGGCTTAGTGGCTTAGTGGTTAGCACGTTCGCCTCACACCGCCAGGGTCTGGGTTCGATTCCCGTCTCGGCCATGTGTGTGTGGAGTTCTCCCCATGTTCTCCCCGTGTGGAGTTCTCCCCATGTTCTCCCCGTGCATCAGGGGGTTTTTCTCCGGGTTCTCCGGTTTCCTCCCCGGTCCAAAACATGCACTGTAGGTTGATTGGCACCTTGGAAAATTGTCCCTAGTGTATGAATGTGTGTGTGTGTGTGTGACTGTGTGTGTGCCCTGCGATGGGTTGGCATTCCATCCAGGGTGTATCCTGCGTTAATGCCCATAGACGCCTGAGATAGGCACAGACTCCCCGTGACCCGAGGGAAGATCGGATAAAGTGGTAGAAGATGAATGAATGAATTATCAGGATACTTTGGATTTGTGAATTTTGCATGTTAAAGCTGTTATGTACTCTACATGTCGTATTAGTTTTGTATAAAGTAATGAAAATGGGCTTTAAAATAGGAAGAAAAAGACTTATTTATGATTACTTAAGTAATTATATTTTGTTACACCTCTAGTTCTTATGCTTCCCTCTCGCCAATTTCAACCGTACACAAAAATGCATGTAATCCACCTCCAGTGTTGGGAGGGTTACTCTGGGATTTTATTTTTGTGTTACATAACAAAATGTAACAAGTAGTGTAACTTTTTAATGACTTTATAAAAGTAAAGTAACTGTTTAGTAATTTGATTACTTTTTGATCACTTTCATTTGTCCACTAGGTGGCGCTTTAAGTTAACATTCTAAGAAAAAAGTTTCAATCCTTGGGGGAAAAAAAACAAATCGGTCATATTTTTTGAAATGAAACTGAATGTCATCGTTCAAAACGAAACCGCGTTTCCGTTGAAAATCTGTAAACTGTAATTTAATTACGCATTTTTCTTTCTCGGTAACTGTAACCAATTACTGTTCCGTTTATTTTCTAACCGAATTATGTAACGCCGTTAACACTGTCCACGGCACACATTAAGTGTTCATGTTCATGTTCATCTTCTACCTCTATATCCGATCTTCCCTCGGGTCACGGGGAGTCTGTGCCTATCTCAGGTGTCTATGGGCATTAAGGCAGGATACACCCTGGATGGAATGCCAACCCATCACAGGACACACACACACATTCACACACTAAGGACAATTTTCCAAGGTGCCAATCAACCTACCGTGCATGTTTTTGGACGTGGGAGGAAACCGGAGAACCCGGAGAAAAACCCCCTGAGGCACGGGGAGAACATGCAAACTCCACACACACATGGCCGAGACGGGAATCGAACCCGGACCCTGGAGGTGCGAGGCGAACGTGCTAACCGCTAAGCCACCGTGTCCCCTGGAACACATTAGGTGAATGGTGAATTTTTGATTTTTCATTCCTATGCTACTTTCTCCTTCTGGCTTTCTTACCGAGTCTCTTGCCCCGCCTCCGACTCTTCTACACAAACGCTACACAAATTCACATAGAATTGAAAGTCGGAAACAATTCAGGCCCAAACAGGTCTGGCTCTTCACTAATTTGCTTGTTGAGTAAATGCGGTTCACTAAGGTGAAACAAGGGCATATTAGAGCTAATGTCGAGTTAAAGAGGCCCGACACACACACACACACACACACACACACGCCTGGTGCTAAACAGGAAGTGCTGGGCTAACACTGTACAGCTGTGTGTGTCATGTCCTTTTCTCTCTGGATGGTAGTCACAAGCTAAAGCCTAATGGGGGAAAAAACTCCAGGGACAGCTAAAGCTTTAAAGTGCCACCTCTTTGACTCCTCAAGCCGCCCGGAACACAAAGAGACACGCAATTTCTTTCAATTATCACGATCAGGGCAGCTCAATAAATTTCAGTTTGTAGTGAGAGACACCGAGACCCTCGAGCCCGACTTGGACTAAATGAAGACTAATGTGTGTATGAGCTTGAGCTGCTGAGTTGTTCTTATACTTTAATGCCTCCACAGCAATTCTATGCTAACTAGGGTCCAATGACACACACACACAAAGAGACACACACACAGAGACACACACACAGATACACGTATGCAAAATCTAATTATTTTACGTCCTGATATTCATCAGAGATCCAAACCGACCTGAGCTTCCTCACTCTGTGTTCAGATTGGCGTAAATGGTGTTTCGACGTATGTTTGGGGCGGCTAAAAGAAGACAAAGAGAAAGATGAAAATTATCGACGAGTGTCTTTTCAAATGAGAGCCGTCTCTCTTCTGGCGGTCTCACATCTCTGACAGAACATCTTCATTATGTCAATACTAATAATAACATTACTGAATAATACAAAGGACCTGTTATGACGAAATTGCTGTGCTGGGGGATGGAGGTGAGGGTGGGGCGATGGTGCGAGGTGGGGGGGGGTTGTTTTGCTAGGCCTACAGGCCCAGCCAGTTGATTTAGGAAGAACCCATGTTCCTGCCTGAGCCAAGATATATTATTTACAAGTCAGAGAAGGTAGAAGGAAATTGATTTTGCAATGTGGAAGTCTATCAAAGAGAATTATGGCGAGTCAGACCTGCGAGTCCCATTAAAAGGATATCCTATTGTTTCAAGTTCCCTTTGGCTTTCAGAAATGAGATTACATGCAAAAAAGAAAAAAAAGAAAAAGAAAGAAAGGAAAAAATGAAATACAGAAAAGATATGGAGGAAGGTGTGCCTGATAGAAAAAGATGTGTGTGTGTGTGTGTGTGTGTGTGTGTGTGTGTGTGTGTGTGTGGTGTGTGTGTGTGTGTGTGTGTGTGTGTGTGTGTGTGTGTGACTGAGAGTGACAGAGAGAGAGAGAAATATGTCATTTCAATATTGCAACTATAAAAGCTAATACATAAATTAAAGGCAATATTTGTTTTAAACGTTTTATTAAATGGATAAATTATATTAGTTAATTCTTATATGTATGTATATATATATATATATATATATATATATATATATATATATATATACGAGGGGGAAGTCAAAAAGTAACACCACACACACACATATACATATATATATATATATATATATATATATATATATATATATATATATATATATATATATATATAAACACAATGCTCTGCGCAATCTCTAGTGAAGCATAAGGATTTAGACATGTTCTTATACAAGGTGTACATAAGGCGCTATGTGGTAACAAAGCAATCATGTTTATGCAATATTAAAGAGGAGATATTAAAAAGAAAAATGGAGAAAGAACGCCTGAGAAAGAGAAGAATGAGAGAGAGAGAGAGAGAGAGGGAGAAGATGGGGGTATGGGAGGGATGAGCAATATATTTTTAATTCTCAATCAGACTGTGCGGATTCCTGCAGGCCATCCTATTACAGCTTGTCCAAAGGAGAAGAGTGCGGCATGAACCGGCACACGGAACACAAGAATTATGTTCGTTTGTCCTAATAATCTATACAGATGTGAGAATGAGAGAGAAGCGAGAGAAAGACACATAAATCCCACTCGTAATGACTTTCCTGAGTGTCTTCATAACACCTTATGATAATTCCATTATGATATTTTGCCATAAAGTGATAAATTCATTATCCTGCCGGATAGTAAATGGCTGCAATAATATCCTTTAATATTCAGGCATCATTCATTCTATTATTTGGAGAGGTTATTTTGCTCTCTTCCATTGTGTCTTTGATTTCTCTTTTTGGAGGAGCCTAAGCAATTGAAAGTAGATACTCTGAGTGTGGGGGGGGGGGGTGGAGTAAAAAATGCAATTACAACATGTGACATTGTGGCATATCCATTAATGAGTATTTCTCATACAAGCACTGGAAGGGAATGTTATCTTGAAAATAGCTGTAGATAGTTAAAAAGAAATCTTTCATTTAAATGTGTAAAAGGTATTAAATATAACGCTATGTTTGGAGTTTAACAGTCCTGGGTTTGATGTATATTCATAGCCAGAATCAGTATAAACATGAAAAGTTGTTTCCTGAACTAAATGTTCCTACTTTTATTATTCATTTATCTTTTTCGTGTTTTACTTGTTCTCGGTGAAGAGACACTGTGGGTTAGTGGTTAGGACGTTCGCCTCAGACCTCCAGGGTCCGGGTTCGATTCCCGTCTCGGCCATGTGTGTGTGTGTGGAGTTTGCATGCATTTCCAATCCCCTGTGCCTCGGGGGGTTTTTCTCAGAGTTCTCCGGTTTCCTCCCAGTCCAAAAACATGCACGGTAGCTTGGAAAATTGTCCCTAGTGTGTGAATGTGTGTGTGAATGTGAGTGTGTGTGTCCCTGTGTGTGTTGGCATTCCATCCAGGGTGTATCCTGCCTTAATGCCCATAGACGCCTGAGATAGGCACAGACTCCCCGTGACCCGAGGGAAGATCGGATGAAGCGGTAGAAGATGAATGGATGAATGAATGAATGTTCTCGGTGAAATTTCGATTTCACAAAGAGAAGAAAGCACATCCTCATATATATATTTGCTTTTATCCGTGCATTAAAATCAGGATTTTGTTGACACCATCTCATGTGTTTATATATCATTATAGATAGTAACACCATCCTAGCATCACTTTTTTTTTTTTTTTACCATTTTTACATAATTACAAATTCTGGCATAGAAACAATAAAATAAAATATTAAAAAATGGTTTAGTTAAAATTATTAAAGACTGACAGTAAATAATTTTTATTTTAATATATATATATATATTTTTTTTTAGCCAAAACCCGATTTGTTTCTTATTTTTTAATTTTTTAATTATTTTTTTAGCACAAGAAAAACAATAAAATAAAATAAAAAAAAATGGTTTAGTTAAAATTATTTAAGACTGACAGTAAAAAAATTTTCTTTTTTTCTTTTTTTAATTTTTTTTAATATTTTGTCTAAAACCCCATTTGTTTTTTTCTTTTCTTTTTTTTTCTTTTTTTTTTTTTTAGCACATTCAATTGCAACGTCTGGGTCGAGCCGAAACACCGGCTTTAATTAAAGCTTTAGTAAAACAAACCTCGATCCGATTCATTCATTTAACATCCTGCGACAAGACGAGCCAAAACATTACACTTCGGAATATAATTGGGAATGGTTTGTAACAGGACAGCCAGTGCCTCTCGCTCCTAAGCTGGCCCGTGTTCCCAACCCCGCCATCCGTGATTGACAAAAAGTTACAGGCTCATATACAAATCCGGAACTGCCAAGAAACACTGACAAGCCGGAGCTTCATTCTCTCTGCCTCTCTGTCAGAGCTTCCTGGAACACAGTGCACCTTCTCCACCGAACACTCCCAATAATTGTCACATTCAACATTTCCAATAAAAAAAAAAAAAACCTGGAGGGAAATAAATTGGTGACTGGGTAAAAAATAGTCCTTCTGCAAGAGTGGCACACTCAAATTTAAAATAATAAGATGTGTGTCGGCAGTCGAGCCTGTCTCAATCCCGAAAGTGCCTGTGTATACACACACACATACACACACACACCCAGGCCTGAAGCATGATGAAGGCAGTAGACAGGTGACAGGAGCTATACCATCAGGGAATACTTCTAAAGGGAGTCAGGGGGATTGACGGCGAGAGAGGGAAAAGTGTTAAGGGGTGATGCAGAGATAATGCGAGATACTGACAGTGTAATGGAAGACTGTAGATTTTCCCCCAACATACTTTTACACAGGGTTTTTTTTTTTCCATTGGTCAACGAAGCTTCCTGCGCCCTTTAAACCCTTTTTTTTTCCCCCGGCATTAAAAAGGTGTGTTTATTCTACTCCGTTTCTTGTCATATCAAACGTTCTCCATGCTCCGATAAAGATCTTTAATTAAAAAAAAAAAAGAAGGGAGGGAAAAAAAAAAGCCCAACAGATGTCGAGAAAATATGTGCGCCCATTAATGACTGAACTCTCTGAAAAAGAACGCGCTTTGCTGTTTACCTGTACGCGCCGTTATGTTATTTGTCGACACTTTCGTCTCCCACCGAACAACAAAAAATAAAAATAAAATAAAAAAAGGCCCTAACTCGTCCATATTGCGACATTTCAGGTCCTGACTCACCGATTCCCAAGGCCCCTAGATGTCAGCGCTCCCTATGTAGCGGTTTAAAAGCAAGTATCTGACAGCGGGCAGTGCACAAGTGGGAGCTCTGAAGGCCGATCACCAATTTGTACATAGCCACGAGGGGCATACAGGGGAGCGAGCCACAGAGACAGCACCTCAACACACAGCCCCACTAATGAGGCACACAGTGCCAACCCCTCATCTCTGCATACCTGGCTGTGCTCAGACTGTGTCAGCTGCCACATTAAACAGCCCCGCTTTCACACACATACACACACACACACACACACACACACACACACACATGCGCAAGTGTACACCTAAATGTTCCCTGCGACACACAGGTGGTCTCTTGCATAACCAGTTGACATCCTTAGTCGAAGGCATTTTGTTCACACATGCTATCACAATTGTGCATTTTGACTAGCACTCGGACTAGCACAATTTTATTTATTTATTTATTTGATTAATTTAATAAAGAATGTTGCTGGGAAGTTTTTTTTTTTTTTTTTTTTACCATTATTAAAAATCTATTTCTTTCATGTATTCAATGCACCAAATACAGTTATGCCAAATAAATATCAAGCAGTTTTGTTTTTGTTTTTGTTTAGTTTTTTTTTTTTCTCAGCTATTATTACATTTTTTGATGATTTTTGCAATTCGTGTACATGATGCAACAATGCAGAAAAAAAAAAAAAAAACATGCTTATATCTATTTCCATGAAGGCCATAATGGAAAAAATTATTGCACTAAAAAAGGTTCAACTAACCGTATAATGAGTGCAGAGGGAATGCAGGGAATAAATGCATCTGCTCTATTGTTGACGATTTTAATGTTCCTTTCTCGAAAAGGCGTCTGTTTTTACGATTCCGCTGGTCTGAAGAGTACACCGGTGTGATTCTTGGGAGGGGGTATGAACTGGAGAGGGGGGGGGTAAAACTTATTGAATGCATTAAACAGATTTGTGGTGTTCTCGAGAGCTACAGAACCTTAACTGTTTACTTAACAAGAGTGATTATTGCATTTCATTAGATGAACAAATGTATGTGCTCATTCTTTGTCCAGTAGCGCCACCATGTGGACAGCCATGTGACTTTAAGGTTTAAGCGCATAAAGGCTAGCAAAGAGGGGATTTCAAGTGGTTAGTGTGTGTATGGGTGTGTGTGTGTGTGTGTGTGTGTGTGTGTGTGTGTGTTATAATATATATATATATATATATATATATATATATATATATATATATATATATATATATCAGGGGCACGGTGTGGCACCGTTTGCCTCACACCGCCAGGGTCCGGGTTCGAGTTCCCGTCTCGGCCATGTGTGTGTGGAGTTTGCATGTTCTCCCCGTGCCCTCAGGGGGGTTTTTCTCCGGGTTCTCCGGTTTCCTCCCCCGGTCCAAAAACATGCACGGTAGGTTGATTGGCACCTTGGAAAATTGTCCCTAGTGTATGAATGTGAGTGTTGTGTGTGTGTGTGTGTGTGTGTGTGTGTGCCCTGCGATAGGGTTGGCATTCCATCCAGGGTGTATCCTGCCTTAATGCCCATAGACGCCTGAGATAGGCACAGGCTCCCCGTGACCCGAGGGAAGATCGGATATAGCGGTTCGAAGAGCAGGTAGAAGATGAATGAATGAATGAATATATATATATATATATATATATATATATATATATATATATATATATATATCGTCAATAAATATATTTGAGTATTTGGAGGCTGAAACAGATTACAAAGGTTTTACAGGTGTTATTAAAACACAAGGTGTTATTCGCTAACTCCAAAAAGAAATATTGCTATGAAAAATAGCATAAATAAACGAATCTTATTCACCAACAGTGTAATTATGCTCACAAATGTAAAAAAAAAAATAGTTTGTTAAAAGTGAATGCATGATAACTTGTGTGCAGCTTGTGTGTAGCCGTTGTTTACGATCGCGTGTTAATGAAAATACCCAGTACATAAATGTGATTATTGAAGATAGATAAATGTTTCTGTGGAAAAGTTAAATTAATGGAATAAAATCTCAAGCCCTGGACCTTTGAGGCAGCAACACTGGAGTTTTGTATTTTATTTATTACTTGTTTTTTGTTTTTTTTTTAACAGCCATTTTGTAGTTGCTATGGTAAAGTCGAGGTTAGGATCTTCCATTACAGCGTCGCTGTTTAACAAAGACCCCCCTTTTCACAATGTGTGTTTACGAGCAGCTGGTATTGATGTAGTGATGTTTGAAAAATACCCGAGCGCCCAATAAAGGGTGGTCTATATTACATTTATCTCATTAAATGTAAGCCTTTTACTGTAAATGCACCCCCCCCCCCCCCCACACACACACACACACACACCCATTATCTAATGTTAATGAAGGTGTGTAATATTTCACATACAATTCATTCTGTTCACTGCCCTGTAGAAGAGATCTCAAACCAGCTGTCATGTCTGTAATTTAGTCTTGCATGTTTAGCATGACCCTGGGTTGAGAGAAGTGCTAATTTAGTAGAACAGAGTACCACAGTTGTGTCTAAGCCACAGATAGTGTGTTATATTAGGAGGCGCTGAAAGTGTTATTAACACCAGCTACAGTCAGGAGGCTCCTAGAAGTGATGCTATAAGTAACATATAAAATGTGCAAATGATGAAATTATTTAAGCAGAACACATTTGGAACCCAATGAAAGTTCCAACGATAACCACATGAATATATATATATATATATATATATATATATATATAAGACAAAAAAATCTATTCATGTGGTTATCTTTTGAACTATATATATATATATATATATATATATTATATATATTATATATATATATATATATATATCCAGGGTCCGGGTTCGATTCCGGTCTCGGCCATGTGTGTGTGGAGTTTGTGCATGTTCTCCCCGTGCCTTAGGGTTTTTTTTTTCAGGTTCTCCGGTTTCCTCCCGGGTCCAAAAACATGTACGGTAGGTTGATTGGTCCATAGTGTATGAATGTGTGTGTGTGTCCTGTGATGGGTTGGCATTCCATCCAGGGTGTATCCTGCCTTAATGCCCATAGACGCCTGAGATAGGCACAGACTCCCCGTGACCCGAGGGAAGATCGGATAAAGTGGTAGAAAATGAATGAATGAATGAATATTAGTCTTTATTTTTTTTCCAACATTTTCTGTCGAACAATAGTATAAGGCGTACGCTAATTTGTTTTGACAACTATTACAAATATGTACATTCGTATTTAGCCAGTGGTTATGTATATACAGTACATCCTGTACATATGGACATACATACATACATACATACATGTGACACAAGGATGTTACTCAGCAAATGGTTCTTCCCTGATAGACATCCTCCAGGTTTCCTCCAGGATCACCCGATATCCTAATCCACAGGATTTAAAGGCATATTAATGAGGTTCATAAGTACGATTATATAAGTATGGAAATTAGACACTCTTGCCGTCTCAAGCTCTCAATTCAGCAGAACACCTCCAGTACGATCAATCTGTTCATCCTACTGAGATGTAGAGAAGTGATAGCTCAGGGGTTAAAACATTGGACTTTGGATCGGAAGTTCATAAATTCCAACCCCAGTGCTACCACTGCTGGGCCCTTGAGCAAGGCCCTTAATTGCTCCGCTGTATAACTGGGATCATTATAAGTCGGTCGAAATAAGGGCGCCTGCCAAATGTTATAAATGGAAATGTTCTAATCTTAAAGCACACATTTTATGGACTGTTCTATAAAAGCCTTTATTTTAGCTAGCAGAATGTACTTAAGTAGGTTAATGTCGAAGTGATTTACATTAGACACTTACTAAAGCACTTTATTTATATTTTATATTATATCTGTAGGGAATAAGGGAGCATGGAGTGGTCAATTATTCCAGACCACAAAAGTCGACTATTGGTAACTATTAACAGTGTTGGGAAGGTTACTTTGGAAATGTAATGTTACAGATGACAAATGACTCTATTCAAAATGTTATAAGTAGTGCAACTTTTTGAATTACCTTACTTAATGCTTTATTACATTTGTCCACTAGGTGGCACTTGATGAAAATTACATCCTGAGTCAAAATTGTTGCAAGTCAGCAGTAAACTGTTGACGGGGTAGTTTTTAAAAAATTTTCAAAAGTAACTAATTTAATTATAATTTTTTTCTCAGTAATTGTAACGAACTGTAATAAACTTACGTAACACTGTTATAAGGGGCACGGTGAATTAGTGGTTAGCACGTTCGCCTCACACCGCCAGGGTCCGGCTTCGATTCCGGTCTTGGCCATGTGTGTGTGTGGAGTTTGCATGTTCTCCCCGTGCCTCAGGGGTTTTTTCTCCAGGTTCTCCGGTTTCCTCCCGGTCCAAAAATATGCACGTTAGGTTGATTGGCACCTTGGAAAATTGTCCCTAGTGTATGAATGTGTGCGTGAATGTGATATAGTGTCAATACAGTTTCACTACAATAGATAAGGTCAATGATCGAGAATAAACAAACTCAAAATCAGAAAGGGGAAATATTTCTTTCTACAGACAAAATCATCATTTTCATCATTGTCTATAAAAAAAAAAAAAACAGCTTAAACTTTGGAAAGTAAACACTTCATTTAATAAAAGTTATATTACAAAGAATTGACAGTTTAATTAACCATATAAACATCAAAATACAGACATTATTGTCAAATATTTATATCACAAATTGGGACAGATTGACCAGATTACGAATGTGTCAAAACACTTCTGTCCAAAACGCATTTTCTTCCATGCGACTCATCGGGAGACGAATCCGGCTAAGGAAAAGCGATAACAAACAAACAACAACATAAAACAAACAAAATAATAAGAACAATTGTATGTTTATTATAAAAAATGACCGACTTACCTGTTTCAACATTCACCGTTCATTCATCTTCGACCCCGACCTCCATTTGCTCCAGGATCCCCCCCAAAACTTGTGCTTGTTTCTGCTTCTTAGGAGCATCTACACAACAAATCAACCATACATATAACATGTGTATGTGTATATAACATGTGAACATGTGTTCCTAAAGATTTTTACATAATCGTTACCGAATTGTTTGGTCTTACCATGGAAATGTTGCGCTGTTTTTCTCCGCAGTTCTTCTACGCTCTCCCCTGCATCGGCCCACTCCAACACCAGCCTCCTCCCGTACAGATGGGTGCTGTGACACAGCGCTGTGAAAGCTTTCTAAAAGACGAGATGCAATTTTATTACATGCTGCTGTCTTGTGGATTCTTAATAAAAACGGAGTGGCAGAATGTCTAGATAACTGTAGGAAAAAAAAAAGAGATATATAGAGAGAGAGAAAAAGAGAGAAGGAAACAGATATACTCACCTTGGCATCCTGCTTCGTCAGAAAGTCCACAAAAGCGAAACCGCGGTGAGCTCCGCCAACTCCTTTCTTCGGCAGGCGGACCGTCTTCAGCTCCCCGAACGTACTGGAGACGGAAAAGACACAGAAACGAATGGGTCAACAATTCTAATGCTAATTATTCCTTTCCTAATGTAAACAGACATGAAAACAGGTTCGTATTTACAAAAATAAATATCATTTAATCGCTGAATTACATCTTACCATAAACATCACATTTATAAGATGCAGAAAAGCCTTTTACCAGAAAAGCTCTCGGAGCTCCTTCACTGTGGCCTGGAACGGAACATTTCGCACCAAAATCTTGGACGTCGTCTGTTTTTTAGTTGTTTGTTTCTTTCTGGTAGTACGTGTCGCACTTGACCTGAGATCAGACGCACAAATCAAAGTGCACAGGTTAAACTTGTGTGACAAAGCATGTGCATGTGTGTATATATGTATATGTATACGTGTAAGGGGCATGGTGGCTTAGTGGTTAGCACGTTCGCCTCACACCGCCATGGTCCGGGTTCGATTCCCGTCTCGGCCATGTGTGTGTGGAGTTTGCATGTTCTCCCCGTGCCTCAGGAGGTTTTTCTCCGGGTTCTCCGGTTTCCTCCCCGGTCCAAAAACATGCACGGTAGGTTGATTGGCACCTTGGAAAATTGTCCCTAGTGTATGAATGTGTGTGTGAATGTATGTGTTGGCATTCCATCCAGGGTGTATCCTGCCTTAATGCCCATAGACGCCTGAGATAGGTACAGGCTCCCCGTGACCCGAGGGAAGATCGGATATAGCGGTAGAAGATGAATGAATGAATGATATTATCAGGATAGGGACACGGAGGCTTAGTTGTTAGCACGTTCGCCTCACACCGCCAGGGTCCGGGTTCGATTTGATATATATATATATATATATATATATATATATATATATATATATATATATATATATATATATATATATATATATATATATATATATATATATAAATAAAAGCCAGGAATCCAGTAATATTACTTACTTTAATTCTCTTTCAGAAATCTTCAGCTCCAGCTGATGCCCATCAACAGTACAATGCTGTAGAGAAAAAGAAAGATATTATTTTAATTATTTATTTAAAAAGCTTCTACGAACTACACTTATCCAAACACAGGAATACACAGAACTGACTGTTATTAAAAACAGTTACTTACTTGTAGCTGGCGAATGGCTTTCTGAGCTGCTTTGGGAGTTTTATATTGGATAAACCCATAACCCATAGATGACAGTTTGCCTTTAAGAGAAATGACATTACACTAATTAAAGATCCTGTCTCACTAACAGGCTTCCCACAAGCAATACAGACAAGCAATGAGGTTTTTGCTATTTAACAGAGTTGTTCCCAAAAATAACAGACGACAAGATCATAGTTGGCCCTTGCGCTTCGAAGATCTATTAGTTGGGCCTGAAAACCAGTCAAAGCCGTTATTGACAATTTTCTTGGCTGTTCGAGACACACAGTACATTCTGCTGGTAGACACAGCATATAAAACAATCAACATGTCACTCAAGATTGACACTTGGACTGTCAGTGTTGAACATAGTGAAAGGATTCACCCGGGCATTGCTACAAGGGGGAAAATTATATCAGTGCATATGTGGTATAATCACATTACAAACAAACTTTTGCCCAAAACGAACAAAACTGTCCACGAAGTAAAATTTGTTTCGGATTAAAAAAGAAATAAATAAATCATGCCACAAGCTATTCACGGAGCTTAACGAACTTAACGAGTCTAGGGAGCGTGTTCCTATCCTGATCGTCGCCTTACTGTATACATTACTGCATTATTTTATACTGTTTATTCATTTTAAATGTTAAAGTTTTTATATCTCTAAGTGCAGCTTTCAGGAATGGAGTAATCTAGCGTTTTTATCACTCATATCTTACAAACATGCGTAAGGAGACATGCGGAGGCAATTGCGAATGCCACAAAAAGCGCATTAGAAACAAACATGATTAAACAAGCTATTGCCAGTAAACCGTTTACTGTCCATTTCGTAGAGCTGAACACTCCCTCTACTGGACAAAATTTGTATTTTTTGGGTCAATTGCAAAACACTGAGGGGGGTGTGGGGGTTAAAAACAGATTTCAATATATAACCAATATATACAATATATAACAATAATGTAACTACAGTTCATGTCAATTTTACCTAGTCTTTTGTTTTTGAGGCACATTTTCTTTTGTATATATTTGCAAGAAATGGAGAGGGAGGAGGGGGGGGCAAAAATGTTGGACAGTGAATGGTCGAAATGTCTGTGGATTGTCAAATTTGACATTTTTGGCTATAACAGAAGAAGCCGGAGATGAGGAGAGATAGACTGCCTCACAACCACAGTCACAAATCTGTGAAATCTTAATAGTTGTGGTGCAGAGAAGGTAGACTAGCCTTTATTTGTCACATATACATTACAGCACAGTGAAATTCTTTTCTTCTGCATATCCCAGCTTGATGTTGGTAGCTGGGGTCAGAGCGCAGGGTATCAGCCATGAAGCGGCGCCCCTGGAGCACAGAGGGTTAAGGGTCTTGCTCAAGGACCCAAGGGTGGCAGCTTGGCCATACCGGGGCTCGAACCGGGATCTTCAGATCAGCAGCCCAGCGCCTTAGACCACTGAGCTACCCCTTCCCTTCAGAAATTAATGGAAGAGCTGGTGAATGTTTTAGGTAGGAGAGTTATTTAAATATTGAACCAACATGGCCACCATTCCATACCATGTATTTCTGTCAGATAAACTGAACCAACTTTCATGACAATGAAAGCAAGCACCAAGCAGGCACTATTTAGTGAGTGTAATTTATAATGCCCCGCCCCAATAACCAAAACCCTATTGAACTGCTCTGGGTTCACCTATTATTATATTATGGTTCACCATCATATTTCAGCTGAACAATCGGTGAAAATAACTGTCCGGATTCCACGAGTGTATAAAGCTGCAGAGTAAATCTTTATACAGTTAAATTGCCAAGTTTCCGGCATATAAACAAAAGGAACTTTCATTCAACATCCATAAAAGTCTTTCCAAACCTACACACACACACACACACACACACACACACACACACACACAAATCAATGGAACAAATCCAAAATAAAGATAATGCATTTTGCACCTACCTGATTTATCTCTCTTTTTGGATATTGAGCAAGTTTTGACCTCTCCGCATTTTGAGAAGGTCTGTTTTGAAACAAACAAACAAACAGACACGCAAATGAGACGCCATACTTTTGTGATAAAAACACCTCCTGCGTTGTATAAAGTCGGACCTCACCTCCTTTAGTGTCTCCTCGGCGGTGCTGTAGTTCAGGTTCTTAACAAACAGAGTTGAGCCAGGCGGACTTTCCTCTTCATCATCATCATCATCTTCTTCATCATCATCATCATCGTCCTTGTTTGACTGATGATCCGGTGGGTCTTTTTCGTTCACGACATCAGCTGAGAAACAGGGATCGGGATTTAAAGCAGAAGTAATAAATGTGAAAACAACTCTAGAATAACTAGCAGACGTTTTACCTGCTTTGAGCTGCTTAGGTGGTGTTGAAAAGACAGCCACTGGAGCCCACTCTAAATACAAGGGCACATGCTGAAACTAGGATAAGAGAAGGAGAAAATAAACAAAATAAACAAAATAAACGACGTGGGCAGCTGTCAAAGGAATTTGGAAAGAATGACTGACCGATGAGACAAGATATATGTACCTTACTATATGCCAGTCTGGTGAAGGCACGTTTGGCTTCAGTGGGCTCGAGAAATTCGACAATAGCTGTGAGGCCAGAAGGTGGCAAGAGAACCCTGCCTAAAGAGCCGTGAGGGGAGAAGAGCGTCTCCAGCTCCTTCGCGTCTACTCCGGACGGTAAGTTCTTCACCAAGATCACACAGTTACTCCTCTGACCAGAGGCCTAGACATATTTATACAAGACAACACCACAAAATAGGAAGAAAAATGTACAATGTGTAAACGTAAACAAGAACTAGACTAAACAAGACTTATTTTTATATGTAAACACAGTGGTAGCTCGGCTGACTGACGAATGTACCAGGGAGAGAGGGAGGGGGTGTGGCGCAGAGGTTTGAGGCACCGTATCATGGTTCAGCCTGCTTTCACTGTGCTGTAACGTATATGTGACAAATAAAGGCGATTCTATTCTTCAAGAACATCAAATTTGTATCAGCTTAAATTCGGTGGCCGAAATTCGAAGGAACGAATGTTTTTGCGAGACGCCCACAGACGCCGTGTCGCTCAGTCACGCAGTCCCTTTGTTGAATTCATAGCGAGGGCATTGTCTTGCCGTTGTCTATACAATGTACCGTACGAACTTTATCGCTGTGCATCCTTAAAGTGTTATGTTAATATTTAGTGCATAAACACTAAACTTTAAATGCGCACCCACGCTTCTCTAAGGTAAAAGTAACCCATAAAGAATGTTTTCAGATATTAAGGAACCATTATTAAATATTATTAGTGCATATTACCATTTTTTTTTTACCAAGTAATATTTCTGCTCGTCTGGAACGGATTATCCGAATTGACATCATTTCTTGGGGGGCACGGTGGCTTAGTGGTTTGCACGTTCGCCTCACACCGCCAGGATCCGGGTTCGATTCCCGTCTCGGGAATGTGTGTGTGGAGTTTGCATGTTCTCCCCGTGCCTCAGGGGTTTTTTCCCGGGTTCTCCGGTTTCCCCCGGTCCAAAAACATGCACGGTAGGTTGATTGCACCTTGGAAAATTGTCCCTAGTGTATGAATGTGTGTGTGAATGTGTGTGTGTGTGTTCTGCGATGGGTTGGCATTCCATCCAGGGTGTATCCTGCCTTAATGCCCATAGACGCCTGAGATAGGCACAGGCTCCCCGTGACCCGAGGAAGATCGGATAAAGCGGTAGAAGATGAATGAATGAATGAATGAATGACATAATTCCTTATGGGGAAATCTGGTCCGGGATATACAAGCTTTTCGGCTAACGAGCTACGCCCTCTGGTACGAATTAAACTTGTAAGCCGAGGCACCACAAATGCAAAGGCAACTTTGTACCTGACTGAAGGAGTCCAGAGACACGCCGTTGTCCAGCAGGAACTGTCTGGTTTCCTGAATGATTTGTGTCTCGCCAAGAGCCATTCTCACAGCCAGACTGCCCTGAGACTCCTACACGCAAAACAAACGTGGTTTGTTTCACTAAGCAAAGTTATTTTATACATGTTGAAATAAGAGCTGCGGACGATATTAAATGTTAAGACTCACATGATCAAGGACTTGGCTTTTAGTCGTGTTGTATTTCTCAGCAATCGCATCCGCTACTGCGCTTGTCCCCAGGAACAGTGTGTTCCAATTATGGGAGCTGTGTGAGGAAAAAGAAAGCATAAACTATTACTGCACATATTAATCATAGAGCAGGAGCTCCGCCATATGTTACAATTACCTCTATCGCATTTACAAAACTGCCAGAAAGAAAAAAAAAAAAAGGGCTTGTTCATGCTGACCTGCCACTGGCCGTCTTATCCTTTGCATCTTTCTGCCTCTTGTATGAAGAACTGCCTGGAGCATCGGGACCCTGCTCTGGTTTCTCCTTTTTTATCCTGGAAGGTATAATGTGCAATATACGGCCCTACAGGACACACAGCAATATGGAACCAATGTAAATCTGCAAAGGATGGGGGGGGGGGGATAAATAAATAAATAAATAAATAGAATTCAATAAAGCAAGCATATCTGTACCTGGAATATATGGCCATCCAGTTGGGCTAAAGCACTCACAGCATTTTCAGGGATCATGTAGGTAATAAATGCAAAGCCCTTGGGTTTCTTAGTTAAAGAGTCTATGGGAAAATGAAGCTCGGAAATGTGCCCTGAAAAAGACAACACGATATTCGACCCCAATTCTAAATAAATGAATAAATAAATAAATAAACGACACAGGAAATAACGTTGTCACGATATTCGAATTTCTAACTTCAATACTAAAGTTAGATTCCTTGAAAAATATACAATACCATTTTTGATACCACCTAGAAAAACAAATACTACCCAAATATCAAGGGGTAAATCTATTTGTTTCTATATTATCACATAGTAGACTGGAATAAAAGGTTTTAAATGCTATACATTTTTGTGTTCAATTCATAAACGTCAGTAAACTTTGTAGTTACTAGAAAAAATGTCTAAATATGTATGTCTAATATACATATTTTTAATATATATTTTTTCGTTCGGAAAAACAGAATTTACAGATACGTGCAAATCGGTGACGTGACCGCTCACCATGCTTAGTAAAGAGCTCCTTCAGCTCTTCTTCTGTACATGTATAAGGCAGGTTCCTAACAAAAAGCCGTCCGGACTCGGCCACATCCTCTTCTTCTTCATCCTCCTTCAACTCGGAGACAAAGTGCTTCTCTTGTGGAGCTCCTCTCGTTTTCCTTCGGTCGGTAAAGTTATCGGCTCGGAAAACTTCGATGTAGCGTCCACCTGGGAACACCAATTACAGACTGCTTCAACATTTAAAGCGGCTTAATGTTTCTGTGCTGAAATAAACCACCTAAAAGCCATACCCATGTAATCTTTGTCAAGTTTCAGAGCTCTCTCTACTTCGGCTTCTGAGTGCAGGTCCACATATACGTTACCTAAACACAAAGAACACAAACTTAATCATTGGCCTCATATGCATTTTGGGACATTTAGACACCACAGTGTGGAACGACCAGATCATTCCGCTCTGAAACACTTGTCTTTTTGATCACGCATCTTGTTCTTCCTTTAAGGGATTTGGAAAATATCCAGTCACTTGTCTCCTTGTGGCCGATAATAAATTGGTCTTACTGTGCGTTTATATTGCAGCTGTACAAAGCATCCAGTCAATAAAGAGTGGGGTGGGTGATTCACAGCCAATCAGATTACAATATTCGTTGGCACACTTGGGAGTTGCAAATACAGTAAATCTACGCTGAAGCAGAGATGGTATGAGAATAGTAGAAACCCAATACCGGAATATTATTGCACTGGACGAATAGTATGTAGTCTGTGCTAAAGTTTAATTTCTAAATAAGGGACAAGACAACATTACTTTTGCTCACTTACTCACTTTTTAAACAAAATAAAAAGATTACTTGTGCACGAGTGTGCAGTGTACAGTATTATATGCTTCGAAAGAGACTTTATTTACAACTGTTATATTATTATCATTTATTTTATTTCTTTTTCGGGGGCACGGTGGCGTAGTGGTTAGCTGTTCGCCTCACACCGCCAGGATCCGGGTTTCGATTCCCGTCTCGGCCAGTGTGTGTGGAGTTTGCATGTTCTCCCCCCGTGCCTCAGGGGTTTTTTTTTTCTCCGGGTTCTCCGGTTTCCCCCGGTCCAAAAACATGCATGATAGGTTGATTGGTACCTTGGAAAAATTGTCCCTAGGTATGAATGTGTGTGTGAATGTGTGTGTGTGTGTGTCCTGCGATGGGTTGGCATTCCATCCAGGGTGTATCCTGCCTTAATGCCCATAGACGCCTGAGATAGGCACAGGCTCCCCGTGACCCGATGGAAGATCGGATAAAGCGGTAGAAGATGAATGAATGAATGAATGAATTTTATTTCTTTTCTACTGATCACAGTCATCCAGGGTTGTGAAGTGAAATGTGTGGGTGTTACTGTATTATAAGGAGATACAGACAGCAGTGGATTTAACATCAACTCACAATTACTGAAAGTATATGGTATAAAAAAGTATATATATATATAACACTTTATGGCCACGTATCTTTATAGTACAATGAGAAATTATCACAAAAATCAAGCTGTAAATAAATAACCACCTGCATATTAATAGTGGAGTTAATTTCTATTCAAACTTACCAGAGATACGGCCTTCTTTATTCTTGGCGATACGAATGGCCACAGGTTTTAGTGGCAGCATAAACTCTCTCACTTGTTGCTACAGCAAAAAGAAAATGCATATATATACCGTAAATTCTGGACTATAAAGCCCACCTATATAAGCCGCATATAAAAAAAAAAAACAAAAAAATAAAAAAAAAAAACAAAATTCATATATAAGCCGCCCCTTGCATGTATGTACCTAATAGCCTTTCCTATATTTAACACGGTGTAGCCGCATGACAGACAGATATCACATAATATATAAGTCAGGTAGTACGCATGAGCAGATCACATATCATATATCGGTGTGAGTCGTGCCACGAACACGCTAGCGTTAATTATTATAAAACAGGAGAGAACCAAGAAAAAATACAGTGTGTGTGAAATGACCACTTTAACTTTGTAAAGATAGAGTTTGTCCTCCTTATATCCGCTTCTAAACTAAATGGAAAGAAACAAATACAAAGGTAGCGGCTCTTTACGAAAAAAGTGTAGTTATAGTTATATCGATGATCGGGAAAAAATGATGTGTGAAAAAAGTGTGTGTGTGTGTGTGTGTGTGGCGTGTGTGGTGCGTGTGTGTGCGTGTGTGTGCACAAGTAAGATGGAGAAATAGTGCTTCTGTAGGATTCAGACGTTACCTCTTTACCTCTTTAACAGTGAACGGCACTCCACGCAGCTTCACTGTGAATTCTGTGGCCGGCTCAAACTATGAAAGAAGGACGGTAAGAACAGAAATTCTGACGGTAAGAAAAAAAAAAAAAAAAAAAAAAAAAAAACAGAAAAAAAAAAAAAATAATGCATCTGGCACATAATAATATGTATAAATGGTTCACACTGATTATAAAAAAAAAAAAAAAAAAAAAAACCTTGTTTTGTGATGATAGTACGGTCTTCGGGCTGTCTTTATCTCCGCTCTCATATGCACTGTCCATCTGTTTCATGGTGTCGTCGTCGTCTTCTTCCCCTGCATTACCCCTCTCAACCACATCTTCCTCAGCCTCATTTTTCTCATCCACCATGTCTGCTTTCGTCACCACTTTGGAGCGAAGGTAGTCCATATCCGACAGGCCTTCTTTCAGAGCCGTTTTAGCAGATCCTACACAATCGGGATACATCACAAGAAGTTTCACATAAACGCAAATACATATACATCTACGTGTACACGGCCCTTTGAAATTCATGAATGGGGGGGTGGGGGGGGCAAAAAAAAAAAAAAAAACACACACACACCTTGCTTATCTTCATCAGACATATCCTGCTCCTCATCCTCACTCGACTCATCAGACTCATCCGAGTCAAAGTTTAAGTAGTCATCGGTAATAGATTTCTTTTCTCTCTTTTTTTCAGGCGTTTTGCTCTTTTCCACGGCCCCCGCTTCCACTGCGTCGTTCGCCCAAACAGGTACCTGTGTGCGGTTTTTGTGCACGGCCAGAAACTCTTGAAAGCCTTCGTCATTTTTCAGCTGAAGGGTCGGGGGGGGGGGGGGGGGGGGGGGGGGGGGGGGGGGGGGGGGGGGGGGTGCGGGGGGGGGGGGGGGGGGGGGATTGGATTAGGTTATATAATCTCACTTCATATATCATTCAGTGCTAAATATTCTGGATTTACACAAAGGATCAGAACGAACATCATTATGTGACTGTGCTGTGAGCACAATAAGCACTCTATAGATCCTTTCATTATATTCCAGATTAATACTTTTATAGATTATTACAGATGAACTATGCAACATGTTTACAGCACATTCATGAGACTACACTGGTCAGTACAAATTCCCCAAGACACCCGAAATCATCATCATGTCTTGCGCCAACAAAAACCTAAAAATGTTAATATGGTTATACAGACTAATAATACAAAAAAAAAAGACCTTACTTCTCCAAGAAGATTAATTGTCTTTTTCTCCTTCCTTCCCTGTAAAAAATAAAGATGCTGCAAAATACATTCTTACAAAGAAAAAAAAAATATATTTAGATATATATATATATATATATATATATATATATATATATATATATATATATATATATATATATATATATATATATATATATATATATATATATATAGATATATATATACCACCACCAGCACAACACTATATTTTTTAAATGTTCAGAGCTTTTTCCTTCAGCCTCAAATATTCCTGTGTTTCACCTTGCTCTCATCTCTCTTTTCACCTTCTGGCTTCTGCTCGTCTTTTGTTTTCTCGGGCTGCCGGCTGTGCTTGCTCCACGGTCTCGCTTTGTTGGGGTCGCCGATATCTGTACAAAATTCCACCTGACAAACAAAACAACAACAAAAAAAGCTTTGTTTAAGGATGCGTAATTTGGTTTCTAAAACACAAATTAAACAATACAAAAAAAATGACTCTTTAATTCAGTCATCTACAGACTTTAACTGAATAAATAAATAAATAAATCCGTGTAAAAGCTATTGAGACAGCATATCGGTGTGATCATTTATATGTTATATTATATTTTAATATTTCTATTATGTTAGATGATCTAATATTTTTACTAAACTGCCGCATTTGTTTTAATACCTTGTGTTTTAGATGTTTTTTTTTTTGTAAATAATGCTTTTAATTGCAGATTAAAATACAATATACAATACAAATTTATTTTCCAAGTATTTGTAAGTATTTGACTAAATGTACTTTGTTAGGTATCAAACAATTTACTAACAAAGCAACATTGAATATTTGGTTTTACTTTATGTCAAATTATTTACTTTCGTTTTATTGTTATTCTACTTTGTGATATGATACGGTCATTTTATTTGAACTGAAGATACCTTCTTTTTTTTTTTTTTTAAAAAGAATCAAATCTTGACTGTTTTATACAAGTTGTTGATCTTAGTCAATGCATTATTAAGGTGTATAATTTGATTTTTTTTAATTAAAATTCACATAAAACTTTGTGGGGCACGGTTTTGCATGTTCCCTGTGCCTCAGGGTGTTTTTCTCCGGGTTCTCCGGTTTCCTCCCGGTCCAAAAACATGCACGGTAGGTTGATTAGCACCTTGGAAAATTGTCCCTAGTGTATGAATGTGTGTGTGAGTGTGTGTGTGTGTGTCCTGCAATGGGTTGGCATTCCATCCAGGGTGTATCCTGCCTTAATGCCCATAGACACCTGAGATTGACACAGACTCCCCGTGACCCGAGGGAAGATCGGTTAAAGCGGTAGATGATGGATGAATGAATGAATGAATGGCTAAATGTACTTTGTTAAGTATCAAACCATTTACTAACAAAGCAACACTGTATATTTGGTTTTACTTTATGTCACATGTGTATCCCAACGGTTATTCTATTTTGTGACATGATACGGTCATTTTATTTGATAACTGATGACACCTTTTTTTGTTTTTAAGGCATCAAATCCTGATACAAGTTATTGATCTTAGTTAATGCACTATTAAGGTGTATAATTTGATTTGCATTTCAGGGAAATAAAAAATAAAAAAAATTAATTCACATAAAATGTTCTGTAGTGTATATAGAGCCAAATGCTTAAGTACTGTTCAATTCAGAGACTCAAAGTCATATTGGATTTAGTAAGCACTCTTTACACGTTTGTCATTTACATTTTGTTTTTGTATATCTTTGTGTCAATACGTTTATTTCATTCATTCATCTTCTACCGCTTTATCCGATCCTCCCTCGGGTCACGGGTAGTCTGTGCCCATCTCAGGCGTCTATGGGCATTAAGGCAGGATAAACCCTGGATGGAATGACAACCCATCACAGGAGAGAGAGAGAGAGAGACACACAGACAGACAGACAGACAGACAGACAGACAGACACACACACACACACACACACACACACACACACACACACACACACACACACACACACACACACACACACACACACACACAGACAGACAGACAGACACGGAGGGGGTAGCTCATTGGTCTAAGGTGCTGGGCTGCTGATCTGGAGATCCGGGTTCGAGCCCCGGTATGGCCAAGCTGCCGCCCTTGGGTCCTTGAGCAAGACCCTTAACCCTCTGTGCTCCAGGGGCGCCGCTTCATGGCTGATACCCTGCGCTCTGAGCCCAACTACCAACATCAAGCTGGGATATGCGAAGAAAAGAATTTCACTGTGCTGTAATATATATGTGACAAATAAAGGTTCATACATCACACACAAACATTCATACACTAGGGACAATTTTTCCAAGGTGCCAATCAACCTACCGTGCACGGGGAGGAAACCGGAGAACCCGGAGAAAAACCCCCTGAGGCACGGGGAGAACATGCAAACTCCACACACACATGGCCGAGACGGGAATCGAACCCGGACCCTGGCGGTGTGAGGCGAACGTGATAACCACTAAGCCACCGTGAGGGTCAATAAGTTTTATTCCCTTTTAAAAACAAGATATAAAGAAAATGTCCACTTTTGCAGATGCTGTTTCGCCACTCACTCACTCACTCACTCACTCACTCACCGTCACCCTGGACGTGTCCACAAAGCTTTTATTGAAGTGTTTCATTTGCGCTTTTGACGCGTCTTCTTCACACTTATATCCCACAAAGCCGAATTTGCGAAATTTACCGTCTTTGGTAAATTTCAGTCCGCAATCCGTCAACGTCCCAAAGGCTGCAAACATCTTCCGGAAGCGCTCCTCCTTCATCTTTACAAACACCAAAAACACACGTGGTCCAACTAAAATAACCTTGTAACCTCGTCTTTATTAATACACCATAATAATAATAATAATAATAATAATAATAATAATAGCTAATAAAGCAGAAATGCCTCTGAGGAGACAGTTACAGAAGTGTAACAGTTAACGGTTGGCGGTGTATTTCTGTGTGGTATTATTTAGCATACTCACCCCATTCGGTAAGTTTTTCACTATTAACCGAGACATTTTCTTTTCGTTCGGACAATTTATACAAGAAATCGTTATACAAGAAAAGTATATATCAACAGTCAAGCATGGGAGCTCTCACTGAGTCGCCATCTTTCCAGCGTGACGTAGCGCACATGGTCACCGAGACAAGGTGCTCTCTACTGCCATCTATTGACCAATACAAGTTATAATACAGTTTTCTCAATGTTCAGACAGAAAGCATCTGAGACGAAAATACCTGCTAGGAGATTTTTTTTTTAAATAAATGCATTTATCAAATATATAATAATGCAAAAGGGAGAGGGAGAGATTTCTGTGTATTTTAATTTTATAATATATTTATCCCACTAATTATAAAACAATTGTGGTCTTTTAATTTTTAATGTAGCTTGGTTGTTGGGGTCAGACAAGACCAAAGAACAGACGACTTTCACACGCTGAGGTAGAACTTATAAAGAATGATGCAAAAAATAATATATATATATATATATATATATATATATATATATATATATATATATATATATATATATATATATATATATATTATTTTTATATATAATGTGGGCCGGGTGGTGGTAGTGGTTAGCACGTTCGCCTCACACCGCCAGGATCCGGGTTCGATTCCCGTCTCGGGAATGTGTGTGTGTGGAGTTTGCATGTTCTCCCCGTGCCTCAGGGGTTTTTTCTCCCGGGTTCTCCGGTTTCCTCCCCGGTCCAAAAACATGCACGGTAGGTTGATTGGCACCTTGGAAAAATTGTCCCGTTGTGTGTGAATGTGTGTGTGTGTGTGTGTGTGTGTGTGTGTGTGTGTGTGTGTGTGTGTGTGCCCTGCGATGGGTTGGCATTCCATCCAGGGTGTATCCTGCCTTAATGCCCATAGACGCCTGAGATAGGCACAGGCTCCCCGTGACCCGAGGAAGATCGGATAAAGCGGTAGTTAAGATGAATGTAGAATGATGATGGTTAGAAGATGAAGATGAATGAATGAATATAAGGTGGGCATGGTGGCTTAGTGGTTAGCACGTTCGCCTGACACCGCCAGGGTCCGGGTTCGATTCCCGTCTCGGCCATGTGTGTGTGGAGTTTGCATGTTCTCCCCGTGCCTCAGGGGGTTTTTCTCTGGGTTCTCCGGTTTCCTTCTGGTCCAAAAACATGCACGGTAGGTTGATTGGCACCTTCGAAAATTAACCAGACTAATAAATTGTTGGAAATAATTGAGGCTTTTCACAGAAAAATAGAATATTATTGTAAAAAAAAAAAAAACAAACAAACAAACATATTTCCTGACTTATATACTTAGTCCCTAATCTATGAAGTGTTGGAAATATTTTTCGACTATATCTGTAACATATTAAATAGAACCATTTACTAATGAATTAATGTAAAATAATCCTTTTTCTTTAGTCTGCTTTATTGAACATACAGATATGGTTTAACTTTAGCATGGATGTTGCTGTCAGATAGGTTAATTTTGAGTATTTAAAAAAAGAAAAAACTGCTGATCTTCTGGGATTTTCACACATAACAATGTTTTTGCTTACAAAAAATGGCGTAAAAAAATAAATAAAAAAATAAATAAAACATTTTGCCAGAGAGTGCATTGGCTGAAACACACATGCTGATGAGAGAGATCGATGGCGAATGACCAGACGCATTTGGGACAACAGGAAGTCTATTGTTACTCAAATAATTACTCTTAGAGCCATGGTGAGCAAAAAAAAAGCATCTCAAATTACAAGAATGCTGAAGATGGATTAGCTACAACAGACGAACGTCCAATCCAGTCAGCCCAGAATAATAATAATAAGAAATAGAGTCTATAAGAAGGTCATATTTCTTCTAATCTTTAGTTGTCTGGTTTCGATGATCCTTAGAGATTCACAACCATTGGTTATTTATTACCTCATCTGGAGATTAAACCTTGAGTAATATAATAAATAATAATATAATTAGTAATAGGGGCACGGTGGTTTAGTGGTTAGCACGTTCGCCTCACACCGCCAGGATCCGGGTTCGATTCCCGTCTCGGCCATGTGTGTGTGGAGTTTGCATGTTCTTCCCCGTGCCTCAGGGGGTTTTTTCTCCGGGTTCTCCGGTTTCCTCCCGGTCCAAAAACATGCACGGTAGGTTGATTGGCACCTTGGAAAATTGTCCCTAGTGTATGAATGTGTGTGTGAATGTGAGTGTGTGTGCCCTGCGATGGGTTGGCATTCCGTCCAGGGTGTATCCTGCCTTAATGCCCATAGACGCCTGAGATAGGCACAGACTCCCCGTGACCCGAGAAGATCGGATATAGCGGTAGAAGATGAATGAATGAATAATTAGGATTATAAAGCCTTTCTATTTCTAGTTTTCACAAAATTAAAAAAACAGACATGGAATTTAAGATCTCATCACCACCAAGATGCCTGCTAACGGGCCCTTAACCCTCAGCTGCTCAAATTGAGGGCCTTTAACGGTCATTTGAAATGCACATTGTACTGTAAAAATATGTACTGTTTACATATGCAAACTTTATCATGGTTACAATATTTTTTTGCTCATTTACACTCTCTATAGTATGTCTCTGTATACTTTTTATACATGCAAATGATCAAATATTCTTTATATTGTATATGTGCAAATTATTTATGGTTTCTATAGATTCTATATGCTAATTATTACACTGCTTGGATGCTAAGTGTATTTGGTTGCCTACACGTGCAGTGACAATAGTTGAATCTAATCTAATCTAATAACAGTAGGTTTACTGGTTGTTGCTATTTTGTGTATTTGTCCTGTACCGTTTGTGTTATCTGTTTTGTATTGCACTTTATGTGGCGGGAATGTTATCTAGTCCTCAACTCTGTCATGTAGCTCTATGTTGTGTAATGTAAGTGTATGTTGTTTTATGTGGCACCCACGTGCGGTAGAAACTTTGTCTCGTTTCAAAACCTGAACTCCAACAGGGACGTCATTAGGCATCCGGATTGTAGTATAATGGAAACTATTTGTTTAAATGGTTAACAGTTGTTGGGCGGAAATGATATTTGTAATGGAAACCGTTGTGATGGTTTCTATTGTTTTTGAGCAGGGTAGCTACAATTATTATAATTGTAAAGTATAATTATAGTACTGTTACAATATAGTAACCGTCCTGCAGAAACAGAAGCTAAGCTAATTGTTTTACATTGTTTGTACGTGTTAATGCTGAAGGTATATACCTATACATCGGATTACAGTGAGTGTGTTCCAGTAGGTCATTGTAATGGCTTCCCAAGCTACAATTCTTGAGCCCTTTTTTTGGTTAAAGTTTCCATCTTATAGTACGGTGTTTCATGATTTAACACAGGAGTCATGTTTATAATGAAGTGAATGCATATAATGACCCACATCTGATCACGAAAAGGATAAATTGAGATAATATATATTATTTTTATAAAATCAAGGGGTACGGTAGCTTAGTGGTTGGCACGTTAGCCTCACACCGCCAGGGTTCCGGGTTCGATTCCCGTCTCAGCCATGTGTGGGTGTGGAGTTTGCATGTTCTCCCCGTGCCCCAGGGGTTTTTTTCTCCGGGTTCTCCGGTTTCCTCCCAAGTCCAAAAACATGCACGGTAGGTTGATTGGCAGATTGGTTCCTAGTGTATGAATGTGTGTGTGTGTGTGTGTGTCCTGTGATGGGTTGGCATTCCATCCAGGGTGTATCCTGCCTTAATAGACGCCTGAGATAGGCACAGACTCCCCGTGGCCCGAGGGAAGATCGAATAAAGCGGTAGAAGATGAATGATAATAAAATCCGAAACCTCTGTGTCACTGGCAAATTTGATATATTAGCTATTTAAATATTAATCTAGCATATCATTGACATTTTGATATCTATACATTGACCCGCAGACCACAATCATGTGTACTCCTGTAGAATGTGAAAATAAATGACCATTTACTAATTAAACAATATTTAATCAATATTTTTACACATCGGAAAAAAACACCTTTATAAACTGACAATAAATAAAAAAAAACAGATAATAAATATTAAATAATTGAAGAAAAAAAAAAAAAGAACAGGAATAATATATGTAAACATATTGTCTCTTGATATGGTTTGGAATATGCCCTGTGGTTTCTTTTCCAGGCATATTTCAACGGTTTAAACATCTCCTATCCTAGAATTCACACTAACAAGACGCTACGAATAAATCTCAATCTCTTAAGGATCCGCCGTTTATCTCTAGCTCTTGACGTACACTGTAGTGCCACACTCTCGATGTGCAATTCGTCATCACGCTAAGCTTTCAACTTGGCCAGCATTTTGAAATAAGGGCACGCAAAGTATTATATATAGTTACAAAATGCACAACAGTGGGGAAAAAAAATAAAAATAGTACAAATATCAGTCACTTTTCGGTCAATTGCTAATGCTAATTGGTCCGTTCCATCACGATGGGAGTCCATTTCAGTAGAGCGGATCATTCCGAAGGAGAATTTATCAACCCTGGCCAGCGCAAGTTGAGTTTAAGACCTGAGGCCGATTTGTGCCTGTGCTCATTACGAGTTTGGAAGAATGCAGCTCGGGTGATAAATCTTCTTGTCACACAGCAAAGACGTCCACAGGACCTGCAGTGGGATCCTGAAGACCCAAAATGCTGTAGGCCATTCTTTTCTGATGACCTGGCAACCGCACCCCGATCTTCCTGATATCCCTGTATCATCAAGCAAGATAAAAGAAGGGTCAGACTCTCATGAAGCAATAGTAACAGGTTATAAAGTGGGTGTAGAGGTGTCTGGGTATGATCACTTACTCGATCTTTAAGTGCAACACCTGCTCCATGGTGGTAATTCCAGCATGAGCAAAGGCTTCTTTGTATTGGCTCATCTTCATAGACTCTAACCATTCATCCACGGACCTAAACGGGCTCCCGTCATTTCCACTAGTGCTAGGAAGGCGAATAGACACCCTGTACGATGTGGGAAATAAAGGTAAATAGATTTAGTGACACACCCCACACACAAGCTATCCCATAATCGTCGTGTCGAACCTTGTATAAATATTTGTATCTCTCCTATATTACACGAGCAGAGACACTAACCGTAGGTCGATGTTGGCGATTGGGGTCAGAGACTCTGGGCTGCGCAGAAGTTTGTCCAAAACGTTGACTATATCAAGGAAGCGTGGGCGCTTGGAGCGGTCCTGCATCCAGCACTGCAGCATCAACTGGTAAATAGCGGATGGGCAGTCCATCGGCGCCGGAAGCCTGAACCCTTCGTGTATGGCTTTCATCACCTGAGACGTGGACAGAAATATGATTAAAAATTACTATATGATTACTTAATAAACTTAAGTGTATCCACTCACGTTTTCTAAATTACCCCAAATTACGCCTACTAGCGGCGCATTCACAACAGGTACGATCTCCTCACTATATTAGCGTATATTACCGTATGGAACCTTACGCAAATGCATCACATTCCCAAATCCGTATTACGGAAGTTTCTTTTGTGAATGCAATGCGCTTCTATGAGTAATTTAAACGTATCACCAGTTTATATGGAAAAGCAACCGGAACACAATTCTTAAAGGAGCCACGTCCCATATTTTACACTTAAAACCACCACTAAACAAAGTAACATTGAAATTAACAAGGAATTCATATTAAAAGAATCACTTCCAGAGTGAAATACATATTAAATAATTAATCATTTTATTAAAGGGAAAGATTTTGATAGAAATGTATATAATTATAACATCTTTTACAGTTAGACAGAGTATTAGAAACATGAAAAGTATTCATTTATGATACGTCGAAAACGTGCGATTGATGTGCAATTAATCACGATTAAATATTTGAATCGGTTGTTGTTTTTATTTGTAATAATGTATCCGGAATTCTATGAATTACATTCAGTGTAATAATGACGTACCTCATGGTTGCTCATGTCCCAGTAGGGTCTCTCTCCAAATGCCATCACCTCCCACATGACGATACCAAAACTCCACACATCACTGGCAGATGTGAACTTCCTGTACGCTATGGCCTCGGGTGCTGTCCAACGAATCGGGATCTTTCCTCCCTGGAAAACAAAATGAAACATAACTAAAGGCAAATTCAATGAACGTAACGGCACTAATGGTATTAACGCGTGTTTGACGCAGCTTGCATTACTATGCTGAGTGATCTGCTCCTTCACTTCATGAGCGAAACTTTCAAAACTGTATTTATTTATTTTATATGTATTTTTATTGATTTAAATTATTTATTTATTTATTTATTTTTCTTATTATTATTTATTTTATTTTTTCATTCATTCATCTTCTACCGCTTTATCCGATCTTCCCTCGGGTCACGGGGAGCCTGTGCCTATCTCAGGCGTCTATGGGCATTAATGCAGGATACACCCTGGATGGAATGCCAAACCCATCGCAGGACACACACACACACACACACACATTCACGCACACATTCATACACTAGGGACAATTTTCCAAGGTGCCAATCAACCTACCGTGCATGTTTTTTGGACCGGGAGGAAACCGGAGAACCCGGAGAAAAACCCCCTGAGACCCCCTGAGACCCCACTGAGAACATGCAAAACTCCACACACACATTCCCGAGACGGGAATCGAACCCGGATCCTGGCGGTGTGAGGCGAACGTGCTAACCACTACGCCACCGTGTCACCGTTTATTTTATTTATTTATTTTTATTTTTTTTTCCATTTATCATTTAATTTCATTGTTATATTATTATTATTATCTATGTGTGTATTCACGTTTGTGTGTATACAAGTATATATTTATCTAGGTGTATGTTTTTGTGTGTGTGTGTGTGTATGTATGTGTATATATATATATATATATATATATATATATATATATATATATATATATATATATATAGATATATATATATATATATATATATATATCATACATACAATATATAAATATATATATAAAGCTATGTGTGTACATATAATCTCTTTGCTTGTGGTTTATGGGGCCGGGTGTGATATTTGCTGTGCATGTATAAACGTGCATTCTTATTTTGCAATAAAAATTCTTGGACAAAAGAAAACAAACAAACAATAGCTTACACTTGTTGTATAGGTGCCTTCTGGGTAATCTTCCAACACGCGAGACAGGCCAAAGTCGGACACTTTGCACTCCAGGTTGCCGTTTACCAGGATGTTGCGCGCGGCAAGATCTCTGTGCACATAGTTCATGTCTGAAAGATACTTCATCCCTGCTGCAATGCCACTTAGCATGCCCACTGACTGATATGAGGACAACTCTTCATCGTGGTCCTATAGATCCGAGTAGAGGGATAATCGTTAATACGATAAAAGTGACAGAAAAGAAAAGAAAAATAAATAAAAACGCCACTTACCCGCAGATACTGATCCAGAGCTCCGTTTTCCATGTATTCTGTGACAATCATTGCGTGTTTGACTAAAATAGAAGCAACAGAAGCAACTAATTAAAAGATGCCAACACAGTCATCGGTCAACGCCGCATGACGTGCTTTGGATGTTAAATGACTCGGCTGTGTGGGTGCATTGTGAGCTGTGGTGATAGCTTTGACACGTACATTTGGTGACGACCCCCTCCAGACGGATGATGTTCTGATGCGAGAACTGGCCCATGATGCTGGCCTCGCTCAAGAAGTCCTGCCTCTGCTTTTCGGTGTAGCCAGGTTTCAGTGTCTTTATCGCCACGGCCACCTCGTTGCGGCCCGGGAGCTTCAGGGCACCGCGGAACACCTCGCCGAACTCTCCTACGGGAACGACGCAAGGAGACGCCAAATGTTTATGATTCAAATCGGGGCGTTTGTTATTTCCTAAATGAATAAACATGCCTTAGTGTTGGTCAGTACCTGCTCCTATGACTTTCTGCTTGGTAACGTGATTGGGGTGGATTTCAGTGGCAAACTTAAGGACTGCTGTGCAGGGGTCCTCATAAGTGTGCGGGTCCACGTATGTCTTCAGAGGCTGGTGTTTCTCTGCGGAAAAGAGAGCCAAAATGTTTTCAAGATTAAATATTTAAGACATGTTGTATATATGGGGACGTACGACATTAACCAAGCTGCACTTTTTTTTACCTGGACAGGCGAAATAGTTTCCCCCCGATCTCTGCCGGATGCGTGAGTTTAGCCTCCTGATAAGACGGAAGGGCAAAGTCAAGATTATATTTACACATCGGTGCTTTTCAAGCTCGAGCCCTGTGATGAGTCAAGGCTCATATTTTTATGTTCAGGCTTTTTAATGTAAACAGAGCCCGGGGCGGAGAGGGGTGAGGCTTGCTTTGAGTAGGAAACATGATAAGAAAAACAGTGAGGAGGAGGAGGAGGAGGAAAAAGGGAAGAAGGCATGAAGGCTTCTCTGACCTTTTATGTAAGAGTAAAATGACCACCACGATAAGCAACATGGCTCCGCCTCCAGCAATGGCTCCCATGACGATCATGGAACTGCCCTGTGCGTGCGACTCGGCTGTTGTGAGACACAAGGCATCTGGTTACACACAATACTAGGCTTTTGTGTTCTTTTAGGACAGGAATATCACCAAAGAACAACCACACACACACACACACACACACACACACACACGCATTAACACACTCACCCATGGGCAGAGTCTCAAATTCGTGTTCTGCACTCTGGCTGCTTGGATGGCCGTCTGGAGTTAAAGTCTGAACGCGGAACACGTACTTAGTGCCAGGTAAGAGGTCACTAATCTGAACAATGTTCTTGTCCAACCTCAGGACGCTGTATGTGGTGACATCCTGCTCTCCTTTATTGTCCTGTTTGAAAAGACAGATTGTTAACCCAGGTCAACCCCCCCCCCACACACACACACACACACACACAATGCCAAATCAGTTCGTCTACATACCTTGACGCGGTACATGAGCTCGTAGTGCGGAGAATACTGGGAAGTTGCGTGTTGGTCGACAACCCAAGACAGAGTAAGACTACTATGTTCACGATTCACAACTCGGAGGAAGGTTACTTTCGGCGGGTCTGGGAAGGGAATAAAACAGCATTGGAATATTTCACTTATGACATGGCGACGTCTTGTCAAAAAAGCGTAAACGGCGTTATGAGCTTGTACCACTGAAGTGCAGGACGGTCGTGATGCTCGCAGTTGATTTCTGATGGCTCAAATGGGACACTCCGTTTATTGCTTCCACTTTAAAAGTGTAGTTGGCGTTCGGCTCCAGCTCGCTGATTGTCACCGCCGTCTCGTGTAGGGAGGCATGGGCGGGCTCGAAGCGCAACCTGCCGGCGCACGGCGTGCACAAGGCACCGGCGCATCGCTCACACGCCACGTTGTAGGAGATATCGGTTCTGCCGCCCGTGTTGGACGGCGGTCTCCAAGTCAGCTCTATGCTCCCTGGAGTTAGGCGGGGAGTGAACTTGAGGTCTTCCGGAGGAGATGGTGGACCTGTGGGAGGAACAGATAAAAGTTTATGAATAAATGCTTAGTAAAAAAAGAGAGTGGGAAGTGTGAAGCATAATGGTGAATAACACTCACCAGAACATGGAGAAGACATGGGGTCTGACGCTGCTCTGTAAAAGCCTTCCAAGCACGGGCAATTGAGCGCACCGGGGCCTGAGTGCTGTGTGTTTGCTGGACAGACTTCGCATGGCTGGCTGGAATCCGAGCTCTTATAATAGCCTCCGTCACACGCTAAACAATAAAGGGCGGATTTAAAACATGATGGCAAACTGAAAATTAAATTAAAAAAAAAGATAGCCATCAAGATCCTATACAAGGTTTTCCTAAATCTACCACTGAACATGCCTTTATATATATATATATATATATATATATATATATATATATATATATATATATATATATATTCATTCATCTTCTACCGCTATATCCGATCTTCCCTCGGGTCACGGGGTGCCTGTGCCTCTCTCAGGCGTCTATGGCTCAGGCATTAAGGCAGGACACACCCTGGATGGAATGCCAACCCATCGCAGGACACACACACACATTCACACACACATTCATACACTAGGGACAATTTTCCAAGGTGCCAATCAACCTACCGTGCATGTTTTTGGACCGGGGGAGGAAACCGGAGAACCCGGAGAAAAAAGAAAAACCCCCTGAGACACGGGGAGAACATGCAAACTCCACACACACATGGCCGAGACGGAAATCGAACCCGGACCCTGGCGGTGTGAGGTGAATGTGCTAACCACTAAGCCACTGTGCCCCCCTATATACATACATACATACATACACACACCACAACATACACACACACACACACACACACACACACACACACACACACACACACACACACACACACACACACACACACACACACACACACACACATATATATATATATATATTCTCTCTACCTTAGTATACTAGTGTAGAAAAGGTTCATAAGGAGACTAAGTAGAGATTTAATCAAACTCAACATCTATTTAAGTGATAGAGCAGCAGGAGGCCCCTGTTATCCACCCCCCACCCCCCACCCTCACCCTCTCCCCATCGGAGAGGAACAAAGGGGACCAAAGGATTCATACCAACTAAGCTACAGGCAGGACGAATCAATCAACAACGACACAAATCCTCACAGCGTATACTTATCAAGACAACAGACCTGCCGTGATTCTAGCCTCGAACAAAAGGCGAAGGCGTCAAAAAAGAAAACCAAAAAAAAAACTGAATAAAATGCAGGCGCCGGCGTTTCAGAATAAAAGAATGGCAGCAGAAAGGATTTTTGAAGCCCCTGCAGGTGAGCTGTAGAGCACAGTGTGGATGTTGGTTGGACAAAACAGGATGCGGGAATTTGTGCGTTTGTATAGGCTTCATCCTCTCCTCCTTTCCTTCCTGTGTCATGGGATGAGGACATGCTAGCGCAGGAGCGCAGGATTCCAGGACTCCACAATCACCAGCCAAGAGGATGTAGGTGGTCGTTTTGCGAATGCATGAACAGGACAGAGCGGTGCTTGGTGCTGATAAATGAGTAGAAGAAACTCATAAGCTTGCGAAAAAAAGTTTTCCATAGGGGGAAAAAAACAAGGGGCTTCTTTGGGAATGAGTAAACCCCCCCCCCCCTTCCCTTTTCGAACCCCACTCATGCTCTTTCAACCTTTAAGTAAAAAAAAAAAAAGTTTGACGAGCAGTAGGTGGTGTATGCGTGCGTGCTTGTGAATGGGGTCTTGCTCTTAAGGATTGCTGACAGCAGTTCTCTCAGGGGGATTTGGGGGTTTGCGTATTTGCTGTGTGTTTGTGTTTAAGAGGGTATGAATGGGAGGAGGAGGGGGTGGGGGGGTTTGGAAGAGATGTTCGCATAAGAAAAGCGGCCTCCCTTTCCATGCTGTTTGAAGTCGGGTGTAAGCGGAAAAACTCCCACTCTATTCTTCATCCCTAATGTCCGTATCTGTTCCGAATAGTGGAGCTTTGAGTTTGAAATTAAAGCTTTCTAGCTGCCAATTACTCTGATTTAATACAAGCTTCTGCCCGGCAAAAGGCGCATAACAAATTTGTTTACAATAGGGCTCGGAAATTACAAAGTCAAAAAGTCCGGCGCGCATCTGCGGCAGTAACGTATTTGCATTTCGCCCACGGTGGGTGGCTACAGCTCTGATGAGAATCAGTGACATCGTGTGGGACGAGTGTAAAATAAATGACTAATGTGTTGTAACGTGGAATATTTGTTGTTGTTGTTGTTGTTGTTATCGTCTCCGAGCAGGTTGATTCATGTGTCGGAAGGCTGACGAATAAGATTAAAGTGAGCCGGTATTACAGATTTGGATCTCGAACCACACACATAAAAAAAAAAAGAGAGAGACTAGCCCGGGTCATGTGGGTGGAAGAGTCAACAAATCAAGTGCCCTTTAAATGTCAGGTTTCCAGACAAATGAGTGGCCTTGAAAGACCTGATAAATCTTCGATCCTAGCAGGCGTCTAACATAATATGACGCGTCTAAAACGGAACAGGTTACGGGACACGCCCACTCCTAATCATTGCACTTATCTCTTCTAATCTGTGGATGTTCATTGTTTATGGAGGCCTTATCGGCGTCATAAAACCGCTCGTTATGATGAAGCAGGGAGGGACCCGGACATTCCATCATATATCAATGAAACGCTATCTTCTCTCCAAAACTCCCGACGACCAAAATACACTGTGGTCTTTGGAAACATCAAGCAGCCTCAGAATTCCCCTACTCAGTGTTGGTGTAAACCTACTAATCAGTCCCCCTCCCCCCCCTTGCTTTACCAGCTTCCCGCCCCCGGCCGGCCAATCGCAGGAGGACCCGATGAAGACTGGCAGGTGGCGATAAGCCTGGAAGAACAGAAGTGGTACACAAAGAGGCCGCTCGTAAAACTCCAATGAGAACAATGCGACCGGCGACGCGATTGTCCTCATAGTTGTTTGCGAATAAGCACCTTCTCTTTCACCCAAAGCCCGAAGGCCTTCTGCTCGAAAGGTTAACTCGGCGGACCCAATAAACTCTAACGCTCGCCGCCGCTTAACAACTGCGAATCATAACCGTAAAATACGTACGCGACAATGGGTGATAAGTAGAAAGCGTCCGGTTTGACAGCGAGCGCCACGGGAGCGTTTAAACAAACAAGGAAACGCCTGGCACGTTTGCACTTTCGTCCCTGACATATATGATAACCAGACACCCTTTTTTCACGAGCACATTCCTCCCCCGAGGCCTTACACTGAAGGTGGGAAAAAAAAATATTTGAAGTGTCCTCCTGGAAACACCGGAATGTCGGAAAGTTTCGGGATTTCCACAGACCTCGCATACTTCTAAATCCTTCCGATCCCCAATGAAACCGGTGCCTGTTTCAGGTGCAGGATCCGGTTAAATCAGCACAAGTCAAGGTCTCCAGAACATTCCTTCCTCATGTTTTTTTCCCCTCCCTTCTTCTTTATTGGTTTCAATGCAGCGTTTCCCCCCCCCGTTAGGAAATCCCACTTCGCTTAATACACGAGCCGAGCGATTTGTAAAAAGGATTTTTTTCTTTGCGAGTAAAAACAACTAAAACATGTCCGATAAGGGCTTGTCTTTGATAAAAAATACAGACAAAAGGCTTTATGAAGTCGACCTGACAACCCCTCCTTTATCTTTCATAGGATTTATGTTACACTTAGTCAGCACCCGAACATTTCAACACCGCTGACTAAACCTATATTTCCCACCGTTTAAAAAAAAAAAAAGCCATCCAAAGGGCTAAAGCCCTCAATTACATGATAACTGAGTCAGTGTAGCAAGGGTGTGCCAAGACGTTCCTTGTAATCTGCGGTTAAGTGTAGCCATAGAAACACACACACAAACACACAGAAACAAGGTAGTATTCAGGTAATTCCAGGCCTGTTCACTGAGTCATATCAGCTGCCGGATGACATGAAAATGAGGAACGCCTGGAAAGGAAACCCCCCCCCCCCTCCATCAAATTCCTAAATCTTTCTGTCATGTACGGCTAATACGGACTAATTTAATCTCGAATTAAAAAGAACTGTTTTTATTTTATTTCATCGAAGGGTCTTTTCGTATTTTATTCCCTAATGTAGTGTATCGAAAGCAGTTTTTCACCCATTATCATATTTCTACAGTATCATTCACACACACACACACACACACACTCTTCCCCGGTGGTAACCTGGTATCTTTAAGCTTCCTTCCTAAAGCAATAAACTCTCACGCAGATCCGAAAATCAAATGTCGAGCAGGTGAGAGGGTGTGGACAAGACTGACATTCCTTTACACTGAAGTCATCGTTGTCTCCAGTGCGTTCGCGGTCAACTTGTTAGACGGCTCTTTGCTAACAGCGCGACAGACTTCTTAGTGCGAGCACTTATTTCGGAAACGCACCCTGGCAGACCACCCACAAAGCCCTGCAGTTGTTCTTTAACCATCAAACCACTGACTGCTGTACAAGGGTTTTTTTGTTGTTTTTTTATTAGACCCCAACCTTGATTTAATGGGATCCAGTGGCTCGGGATCAAGTGAGACATTTAACTACACTGCTTTCAAAGCAAAAAAAGTCACTATTTGGTCACAACCCCACACATGGCGATATAACCCGCTTACCTTGGCATGTCTGTCCCGCAGCTTGATATCCGGCTCTGCAGTAGCACTGCCCAACAGGAACGACCCACTCTCCTTCGACGGTGCAGTACATGCGAGGAGGTGCCTGGCCGATGGTCACTGCGTTCTTCACACACGATCCCTCCACCTCGGTGAGAGCGGTGGAGGTGACGCGCTCCGGGAAAGTAGCCAGGTTGCGATGGATCGCCGGACAGGTTGTATACAGCACCCTGACGCCTAAAAGAGCCACGCAGGCCCCGACGTCTTGAAAAGCCAGGTAGAAGCCTCGCTTAGACAGCGGCCCGACGCCACGCGTCTCCACGTTCACGCTCAGCGACGCGGGCCCGCCTCCTTTGTTCGCTATCACTTCGTCCGGGGCTACCGTGGCGATCTTGCGGAACTGTCCTTTCCGGAAACTGGTGCCTACGTCCGTGTCCGTTTCGGAGAGGAAGAGGCCGAAGGTCTCGCGGCAAGAGGGGGACATGCCCTCGAAGGTGTTGCAGTCGCGGACAACAAAGCGCAACTCGACGGAGACGCGCGAGGCTTCGGCGGGACGCTGTATGAAGGTGGTACGAAGCCAGTTGTCTTGGTCGGTGTCTGTATCGACATTACACACGCTGTACGTGTAAAAGAGGGAGCCGTTCACCACGGTCTGGACAACTTCCCACTGAGAGAGGGAGAAAGCACAAGCAAGACAGAAAGATCACTTAGACGATACATTCATTCATTCATCTTCTACCGCTTTATCCGATCTTCCCTCGGGTCAGGGGAGTCTGTGTCTATCTCGGGCGTCTATGGGCATTAAGGCAGGATACACCCTGGATGGAATGCCAACCCATCGCAGGGCACACACACATTCACACACATATTCATACACAAGGGACAATTTTCCAAGGTGCCAATCAACCTACCACGCATGTTTTTGGACCGGAGGAAACCGGAGAACCAGGAGAAAAAACCCCTGAGGAATCGAACCCCGACCCTGGAGGTGTGAGCCACCGTGCCCCCTTAGCTGATACATTACAATATTACAATGCTTAAGTTCATTCATTCATTCATCTTCTACCGCTTTATCCGATCTTCCCTCGGGTCACGGGGAGTCTGTGCCTATCTCAGGCGTCTATGGCATTAAGGCAGGATACACCCTGGATGGAATGCCAACCCATCGCAGGGCACACACACACACACACACACACATTCACACACACATTCATACACTAGGGACAATTTTCCAAGGTGCCAATCAACCTACCATGCATGTTTTTGGACCGGGGAGGAAACTGTACAATCTGGAGAGAAACCCCCTGAGGCACAGGGAGAACATGCACAAACTCCACACACACATGGCCGAGACGGGAATCGAACCCGGACCCTGGAGGTGTGAGGCGAACGTGCTAATAACTAAGCCACTGTGCCCCTTTAATGTAAGTTAGTAAAGTAAATTATCATGTTTGATGTAATCCATCATGTCCAATGACTGACATTTTGTCCTTCCTCACAATGTTGCATATTACAATCTGTAGCAAACATGTAGGTGTGGGAATTACATGTCCAGACATATCTTCCCTTAGACCCACGAAAGGCGTATCAAAAAGAAAAACAGACAGGCTAATGCAATGACGTATCCGTTTAAGCCTCTGTCTTTTGTTATCTCAAGTTATAAACCTTCCATTTCCCTCAGCTCTCCTAAAAGCCCTCGAACACCAGATCAGGCCAGGCATGCAAACCTCAAAGGTCTTGTGTGGACACAGTGGCTCAAGAGCTCAGGGATCCCAGGCTAGGCCTCCAACATCAGAACAAGAAAATGACAGGACGAGTTTCCAAAGGAGTAATTAAACCCCCCACCACACCAACACACACACACACACACACACACACACACCACCCCGCCGACCATGCGCACCCTGAAAGTGTGAATGCCTTGAACTTGCCCTCAAACCCACACCGCCATCTCCTTGGCTCTATAGCGTTTAGGAGAACAAACTTAGCGCGTAAATCTCTCACGAAGCTCTGGGGCCGCAGGAAGATTCCGCAGGCGATACTTTTGATCCCAATAGCTCGCAAAAGTAAAGCAGCTCACCGCTGCCCCTGACCATGTCTCCATTTCCTCCAGTTCCTCAGAAAGGAAACTGCACGACTAAAGATAGAGGACTGTACATTCCCCTCTAACCCAGGGCTTTGGTGTCTTTCTTTTTCCCCGACACTATTCGCAGGAGCATGTAAGCCATATATTAATAAAATATGATTCACACATAAGAAATGTATATTAATATCACATTAATAGAATAAATAGTGTTAGTAATAAAATAACTTTTACACCAGATAAAGCCATTGTGACAAATCTAAAAGTTATTACATTTCATTTAGTAATTTATATATATATATTATTGTAATCCACATGTAACATGAACAACTGGACTATTAGATACAACAGCTGGAAAATCTGAAGGTTTCTTTTGATAAACCCAGGCCCACTCACCCCATCTTCATTAGGTGTAGCCAGCCAGCCCAGATCTCCTCCAGATGCCTTCATATCCAACAGAATGTCTGAAAGGAAATTGTTTTGCATTTGTATTAAATTGTATAAATGTGAATTGTTCAAACGTGAATTAAAGATATATAATGAAATGTTAATGAATACACACACACACACACACACACACACACACACACACACACACACACATATACACATATATATATATATATATATCGATATATATATATATATATATACACCAGATTTACTTTCAGGTTGAGTCTTGAGTGTCTGTCCTGTTAAACATTATTAGCATTATGATATTAACATTAACACTTCACATGTACTTAAAAGTACTTTGTTTAAAGTTACGACTATTCAAGTGGTCACTTTTCGAACCTTCCAGTTTAAAAAACAAAAGTACATTATTATTTAAAACCTATAATATTGTGTAAACAAAAACGTATAAAAATAATCAAGACTACAAACATGTCGACACTAAAATATTAAATATTAAATCGATATTAAAAGAACTAGAAGAATTAAAAAAGATTTTAAAAAATCCGGGGCTACTTACGTTCCTTGGCTTGGGTGATAATAAATAACCTGTTAATAAATAAATAAGAGAGCAAAATGCGAAAGCGGTAATCCATTATTTTGTAGTAATAGTATTTGATCTGTACATTTGCTATAGACACCGGACGGCGTGTCCGACTCGCTCACAACTTTTCCACACTGTGACCGCGACTCTCATTCATGAGGAATTGAGAGGATTTTGGCTCCGCCCACTGGAATGTCGCCTCACTCACAAAAACGAGGAATGGGCGGAGTCTGAGACAAACCGCGTGGGCGAGCAGAAGCGCTCGGACCAGACGTGAGAATTCCGGACCTGTTCAGTGAGTCAGTTCGTTTAGCTCGGTTCACCAAGAAGAGTCGTCTCTTCGTGTTCCACAAGGAAAACACAACCAGCTTCGCATATTGATATATATATATATATATATATATATATATATAGATATATATATATATATATATATATATATATATATATATATAATATATATATATATATATATATATATATATATATATACTACTATATATATATATATAGAGGCACGGTGGCGTAGTGGTTAGCACTTTCGCCTCACACCGCCAGGATCCGGGTTCGATTCCTGTCTCGGTCCATGTGTGTGTGTGGAGTTTGCATGTTCTCCCCGTGCCTCAAGGAGGTTTTTCTCCGGGTTCTCCGGTTTCCTCCCGGTCCAAAAAACATGCACAGTAGGTTGATTGGCACCTTGGAAAAATTGTCCCTTGTGTGTGTGTGTGTGTGTGTGTGTGGCCTGCGATGGGTTGGCATTCCATCCAGGGTGTTTCCTGCCTTAATGCCCATAGACGCCTGAGATAGACACAGACTCCCCGTGACCCGAAGGGAAGATCGGATAAAGCGGTTAGAAGATGAATGAATGAATGAATATATATATATATATATTTTTTTTGTATATATTTGGTATATATTTATTATATATTATATATTATATTATATATATTTTTTTCTCATGTCTAATTCTTAAACAACAGGAAGTAATGTGGATCCTGTATACTGTCATGCTGACTCTCTGTACCACCTGTGCTCGATTCAAAGAGCCGGTTCGTTCGAGTCATCCCAAACTTCCTGAATAAATGTCAGTGTTTGACTTTGCTCCTTTCTTCAACTGTATTGAAGTTTACACAAAGATTAGCCGAAAGTGAAGGGCAACATAAGATTGTATTACTACGACCAGATTTACTCTACACTACATATCAAATGTCATGATACCGCGCTTATAATTGTGCTAATACATCTAATACAAAAGCGTATGGCATTTTCTTTTTTTTTTTATTTTGTCATATTGTTGAAAATATTTCAGAAATTTATCTTAGGTCAATTTAGTTTTCTGAACAATAAAACTGTCCGAATATACATCATATGGCCGAAATTTATAAAAAAAAAAAAAAAGCAGAAAAACCTGGTTACAAAACACCACATAGTCCCACAAAAATGTCGGCCTTTCACCGACATTGTGTTGTGAGCACATATTTGAAAGATATCACTTGCTGTTATAGTATTACTACGTCCTATTTCACCAGAACTAAGGGATCCAGCCAGTTCCAGTGGTGAAAGCATTCCTGAAGATTGCCAAGTTTGATGGTGAAAGAACACAAACTGCCTGCACAGAGACCTGACCTTACGGTTGTGATGAACCGGAACGCTGACTGCACACAAGGTCTCCTTACCGAGTATTAGTGCCTGACCTCACTAATGCTCTTGTGACTGAATGAGCACAAATCCCCACAGCCACACTCCACAATCTAGTGAATATCCTTTCCAGATTAATGGGAGTTGGAATAGCTTAAAAACCACAACCTGTCATTTCTGAAATCCCCAAAGAGCTAATAATCTCCAAGTGAAAAGAAAAAAACTTTTGTTAAATTTTAAACAAAAAATAACAAAAAAATTACTAAAAAAGAACAGATAAGAGAGATTGTAGATTGGATAACATAAGAAAAAAAAGCCTCTGCATACTCATTACCCAATTGATGGTCTATGCATGTTAGTATTCTATATATATATATATATATATATATATATATATATATATATATATATATATATATATATATATACATATACTGTGTTCATAAATATGTGGAACGCATTAATCATGACATGTTTATAACCATTGGTAATAAAAGGAATGAACAAAGCACGTTGTCTCGTTCTACGCCAATATTCTTCTGAGTTAACATCCTGTTTATTCTGGATACATTCCAGTGTTGCATGAAATGAGTCTTATATAATTTATATTAAACATTTCCACTTCTGGGGATTAATAACAGATTTTCGATTTGGCCTTTTAATTTTCAGGCCTGAAAATCAAATCAATAATAATAATAATAATAATAATAATAATAATAATAATAATAATAATAATAATAATAATATCAACAATAATAATAATACTCTTGATGTCTATACAAGTCCCTTCAACATACATCTCATTTTGCGTGGCAGTGAAATATATGTTTTGTTGGACTTTTGTATTTCCTTCCATTTACTGATCTACAAAAACAAATGACTGCATCACAAACGTATCAGACTATTT
>JACRUU010000016.1:3739589-3807089 GCA_030449085.1 Kryptopterus vitreolus
AGGGGGCAGGAAAGAAGTTGAGGGCAAGGGCCACTTAAATACAACCGGTTAATATGCAAAGGTTACAGACACTTCAACATAGGAATCTCATTAGGGCCCGCTTCACATTTAACATCGAACTAAACATTTGAATTTGCATTTACAGTCGAATTGGCAACCCTTATCCAAAGGACTTACAAATGAGCAATTGAGGGTAATCAGGCCTTGCTCAAGGGCCTACTAATGGCGTTTGAACCCGTGACATTTCCTAGGTGGAATATATAAAATTAATTATTCAAATTCATTTCACTTATTAAAAATCTCCTGTAGCATCAAAGATTTTGAAACAGTGGCCTCTGCAGGAAAAGTCAGCAAAGAGTAAAATGAAGAAAAAAAATGGTATGGGTATACTCATAATAAATAATATAATAATAATAATAATAATAATAATAATAATAATAATAATATAATATAAATAATAATAATAATAATAATAATAATAATAAGGGCACGGTGGCTTAGTGGTTAGCACGTTCGCCTCACACCGCCAGGATCCGGGTTCGATTCCCGTCTCGGCCATGTGTGTGTGGAGTTTGCATGTTCTCCCCGTGCCTCAGGGGGTTTTTCCCCCGGGTTCTCCGGTTTCCCCCCGGTCCAAAAACATGCAAAATACCGGGTAGGTTGATTGGCACCTTGGAAAAATTGTCCCTAGTGTATGAATGTGTGTGCGTGAATGTGTGTGTGTGTGTGTGCCCCTGCGATGGGTTGGCATTCCATCCAGGGTGTATCCTGCCTTAATGTCCATAGACGCCTGAGATAGGCACAGACTCCCCGTGACCCGAGAGAAGATCGGATATAAGCGGTAGAAGATGAATGAATGAATGAATGAATGAATGAATGAATAACATCACAAGAGATGCCTAATGCAGCCGTGTCCGTGTGTCATGTGTTCTAAGACAGACTCCCACGGTGCCAGAAATAGTTAATCGGAAATGAGTGCAAAAATATGCGAAAATCTCTCTCTCTCTCTCTCTCTCTCTCTCTCTCTCTCTCTCTCTCTCTCTCTCTCTCGTCTGTCACTCTCTCTCTTACACTCGACACACACACACACACACATTTTATTTTTTCTAAATTTATTACTAGGTCTATCTATCTATCTATTTTTTCTATTTATACTAGGTCTCTATCTATCTATCTATCTATCTATCTATCTATCTATAGATAAATTCATACTTTTCATGCTTTTAATACTATAACTCATTGTGACAGATGTTACAACTATTTAAAGTTCATTAACAATCTCTCTTCAAAATAAAATGATTCAAGATGTATTCTTTTTCTTTTTTATATACTTTTTTTTAAAAAATAAGATATTATAAAATATATATTATATATAATTAACCTCGCAAGATTGTTTTTATTGCATATAGTGTATCTAAATGGCTTCTTAGTTTCTCTCCAGTAGAGGGCTCACACCACCACACAATTCACACACACACACACACACACACACACACACACACACACACACACACACACACACACACACACGCACACACACAATATGACAAGTGGAGCCAAACTCGAGCACAATAAGAGCCAGTACTTTCTGATCTTTCCATTTTTCAATTTCAATTCAATCGTTTTTCATTTATTTATTATTATTGTTCTTTTAAAAAAATATATGTTTGTGCGGGGAAAAAAGTACATGCATGCACTTTTTTTAGATATCAGTACCCATTTATATATATATATATATATATATATATATATATATATATATATATATATATATATATATATATATATATATATATATATATTTATACAGTATATATATGTATATGTATATATGTGTGTGTGTGTGTGTGTGTGTCCGCAATGTTTTCACTGTCCGTAATAAGCATCTCTGTTCTAAAATATACCGGGCTTTGTGGTCCAAGAAAATAAATAAATAAATAATAATAATAATAATAATAATAATAATAATAATAATAATAATAATATAATAATAATAATAATAATAAAAAACATAATATTGGCATAAATAAAGAAATGACACACTAGCCGAGAGGCGTTGGTGTCACGTGACTACGCACACACACGGAAGCGGCTGTCATGATCCACATTTGCACCCTGCGCTTTTTCTTTTTTATATACTTTTTTTTAAAAAATAAGATATTATAAAATATATATTATATATAATTAACTGGAACTGCACAGGTAAGCAAAGAGACCCGGATCTCTTACTGTTGTTCATTTCTATTGCTATAAAATAATCCCAGAGATATTTTGCAAACATCTGCATGCACGTTTTACATGTCGGGAGCAAACTGTAATAATCATTCTAACCTGTGCACTCATTGATGTATGCATTCCTATGCATAAGGTAAGTAAATACAACATGACCTTATTTATCGGTATATATCATTCTCACCATTGCCTAAAGCATACATGCAACAGTCTATCAGTGATGTCTGCTTATTCTGTGGATCTGTCACTTTTGTTAGTACAATCTGTAACCAGATCAGTTGCAACACTGAGGGTTGTGTTTGCAAATGCAAACCTTTGTTGTGTTTGTCAGCTGTTTTAAGATCTCATGAGGATAATAAACACACGTTATGTCTAGAACCCTCACTGAGATTCTTTATCCATCTAGAACATGTATACAGGAATCCATTTGGGGAGCTACAAACCCCCAACTAGCCAAAGTACAACTTTGGTGTGTGTGTGTGTGTGTGTGTGTGTGTGTGTGTGTGTACAATGTGGACTTTATGCCATGCCAGAGTTACGCCCGATGTTGAGTCTCCATCGATACAATTTGTATTTCCACCAAATATCACCCTCATTACACATAAGCTTTCCATCACTACCCTATATACCGTGTGTGTGTGTGTGTGTGTGTGTGTGTGTGTGTGATTTTGCGGAACAGCCCTACTAAATATTAATATGGATTGAATAACCTCAGTGGTAGAACTTGTAGCGTCAGCATGACAGTTCCTCACCCACAGGAACATCACTTCCCAATTGTTGATGATGTGCGAGATCTTTTAAACATGATTATTATGGTTATATAGTGCGCTGTATTTTATACTTATCTGTTTGTGGATATAAAAAAAAAAAAAACCTATAGTAGTAATCTGCACAAAGATTCAGTTTCTACCACGATGCTCTGCAGGATTGTTTAGAACATGTTTCACTTGTTTTGCTTGGAATCTACAATATTATTGTGTTATTTAGAGTTCAGGGGAATGGAAATAGATTTCATTCTCAACATGAGATGCAACGCCTGACACAGAGTAGCACAAGCCACACAGCCTCCTCCTCCTCAAGTGAAAAATTCCATTATCATGGCGTACTCTAAATAGGGAGGATGCTGGGAATTCCTTAGAAAGACCTCATGAGGTCAGAAGGCACTCTGGATTTGATGTTTTAGTGTATTTCTCTCTCTCTCTCCTCTCTCTCTACCGACTCTCTCTCTCTCTCTCCCTCTCTCCCTCTCTCTCCCCCCCTAACATTTTTGTACAAATGGAACTGTTATTTCTTCTTGATCTCCTCACATTCCTATTTTAGCCTATCCAGCCTCAAGATGGGATGTATTGTGCATGTCGTGGTGCTTTTCTCCACAAGTGTGATTACATGAAATACCATATCATTCCTGGGACATCAAATCCATAAATCCATCCATTGCGACCCCCCCCCCATCCCCCACCTGCTTTTATCCACGACAACGGCATAAATGTACAGGTGTTCCTAATAATGTGGACATCATATTTAGTATTACGAATTAATCATTATTTATAAAGTAAGCAAACTATGGTGATCTATTTTAATCTGAGTTCACCTAACCTCCGAGACTGAACACACTCCTACACACCCCGCCTCTTTTTTTTTTTTTTTTACTTTGGGCAAGAATCATTTCCAGTCAGTCAGGGGTCACTAGATTGTAGTGAAATTCACGATGTTTCGCCACAGTTTAGCAACGCCAGTATAATTGTCAGCACTTATGATCAGCCTGTTTGCTATAAAAGTATTTAAAAGATTTATCCCTGACTATCATTTAATATTCATCCCTGACTAAGATTTATCCCTGATTATCATTTAATACTTGTTCCTGACTATCATTTAAAATGTATCCCTTACTATAAGATTTATCCCTGACTATCATTTAATATTTATAAGATTTATCCTTATACTAAGATTTATCCCTGACTATAAATATTTATCCTTATACTAAGATTTATCCCTGACTATAAGATTTATCCCTGACTATAAAATGTATCCCTGACTATAATTTATCCCTGACTGATTTATCCCTGACTATAAATTTATCCCTGATTTATCCCTGACTAAGATTTATCCCTGGCTATATTTTATCCCTGATAAAATATGTATCCCTGACTATAATATTTATCCCTGACTATAAAATGATTTATCCCTGACTATAAGATTTATCTAAGATATATATTTATCTGACTAAGATTTATCCCTGATTTAATTTATCCCTGCTATAATTTACCCCTGACTATATGACCCTGATTATCATTTATATTTTATCCTTATACTAAGATTTATCCCTGACTATAAGATTTATCCCTGACTAAGATTTATCCCTGGCTATAATATTTATCCCTGACTATAATATTTATCCCTGACTATAAAATGTATCCCTGACTATAATATTTATCCCTGACTATAAGATTTATCCCTGACTATAAGATTTATCCCTGACTGTAAGATTTATCCCTAAGATTTATCCCTGACTATAAGATTTATTTATTTATCCCTGACTATAAGATTTATCCCTGACTCCCTGATATAAGATTTATCCCCTGATATTTTATCCCTGACTATAAGATTTATCCCTGACTATATGATTTATCCCTGACTATCATTTAATATTTATCCTTATACTAAGATTTATCCCTGACTATAAGATTTATCCCTGACTAAGATTTATCCCTGGCTATAATATTTATCCCTGGCTATAATATTTATCCCTGACTATAAGCTATAATATTTATCCCTGGCTATAATATTTATCCCTGGCTATAAATTTATCTATAAAATGTATCCCTGACTATAATATTTATCCCTGACTATAAGATTTATCCCTGACTATAAGATTTATCCCTGACTGTAAGATTTATCCCTAAGATTTATCCCTGACTATAAGATTTATCCCTGACTATAAAATGTATCCCTGACTATAAGATTTATCCCTGACTATAATATTTATCCCTGACTATAAAATGTATCCCTGACTATAATATTTATCCCTGATTTGTATAAGATTTATCCCTGACTATAAGATTTATCCCTGACTAAGATATCCCTGGCTAGATTTATTTATCCCTGACTATAAATTTATTTATCCCCTGACTATAAAATGATCCCTGACTATAAGATTTGTCCCTGACTATAAGATTTATCCCTGACTATAAGATTTACCCCTGACTATAAGATTTACCCCTGACTATCATTTAATATTTATCCTTATACTAAGATTTGTCCCTGACTATAAGATTTATCCCTAAGATTTATCCCTGACTATCATTTAATATTTATTTGAGAAATTGAGAAATTGAAAAAAAAGCAAGTGAGAAATTGCTCACATATTTTTTTATAGGTTTTTTAGGTCTTTATATTTGGTTAATATGCCTTGCATATTTAATCCTTTAATCCCACCCCCCAGACCGTTTTACTGTAACTGACATAGACTTTTGGCCAATGCACTAAACAATCTAAATAGCTTTGTTGGCTTAACCTTGTTTGTGTGGACTCCACTCCCGAGCTGGAGGTTTATCATTAACCTGAGTGTCTTCTTCTCAGGACGAGCGGATTCTGTTGAAACTCAGGCCATACAAGCAGGGATGAGCATGTAAGCGCTCACTTTCTTATTTACACACCTAACCTGCTGCTGCTGGAACTAAAGGTAAAAAAAAAAACATTTTTGAGCTGGCAATTTATATTGTGGGGGGAAAAAAAGCTTTAAAGACCTAGATAAATACAAGAAGTAAATGATTTAATAGAATGAAATAGAAATTAAATAGAAATAATAGAAATTAAACTGATGGCTGGGATGGTGATTATGGAAATGACAGTAGGTTGTGTTTGTGTAGGGCGTTCACATAATCAGGAATTACAGCCCCTGTTCATATTGTATACAGTGACACTTGTAAATTTTATAGTCTATAATGCTTCCGTTATACTGCTGTTGTGTAACGGTTATATTGCCTAATAATGCTTAATACTTAATACCGAAATATTTTCTTCACAGACATTTTGGTCACTTTAATATTGCTAGGATTCAGTGTAAAATGTTATATAAAAGATGTTACGAAGCGATGTTTATCATTAATTTTGCATTTTTTTTCCATTGATTTAGTGTGTTAGAGTCTTGAATTTACTATTAATGAATTCAGTTAACATTTTCTAAATCAATATTTCAAAGGTAAGAAAGTAGTTATAGCGTAATTGGGAATACATTTAATTATGTTTCTTCCATAGGATATGGCAGGTACATTAAGGGTTGTACGTAAGAAGATCAAATATATAACAATTTTGGCATTTGCATCAGATTTTGTTGTGTTAACGAATGGCTTAAAATGGAAAGTAAACAATTACGTAAAAAAAAAAGTACAACTATTTAGTAGTAGTGCATTTCTTTGCAGACAAGAAAGTATATTTCCGCCGCCTATCAAAGTGCGAAACTCCATGATTTTGTTCCGCCCGTAATGCTGACATTTGTTTAAAACGTTATCAGTACACAAGAAATTCCGTACAAGCATAGGTGTAAGGAGCACAAACTAGGTGGATCATTTACTCTTATCTCTAAATTATCTCTAAATTCCTTTGGATTCCTGATCGTCTAAGTGCACAAAAGGACAACCCATTTAGTTTTAAGTTTTATTAAAAAAAGCCATCCTTATTCAAATATATCACATTTGAACAGAGCCAAGTTATTATTGAATAAACCATTATTTTGGACTGAAATGTTCCATCATGGCACGGTGGATTAGTGGTTAGCAGGTTCGCCTCACACCTCCAGGGTCCGGGTTCGATTCCCGTCTCGGCCATGTGTGTGGAGTTTGCATGTTCTCCCCGTGCCTCAGGGTTTTTTTTTTCAGGTTCTCCGGTTTTCTCCCCGGTCCAAAAACATGCACGATAGGTTGATTGGCACTTTGGAAAATTGTCCCTAGTGTATGAATGTGTGTGAGTGTGTGTGTGCCCTGTGATGGGTTGGCATTCCATCCAGGGTGTATCCTGCCTTAATGCCCATAGACGCCTGAGATAGACACAGGCTCCCTGCGACCCGAGGGAAGATCGGATAAAGCGGTAGAATATGAATGAATGAATGAATGAATAATCCACAGAGCCACACTATCAAACCTAGTGTAAAGCAAGTAAGTACAAACAGACACAAGTGATGACGATCAGGGATCCCCATACTTTTACCCATGAATTCGAAGTCTTTAATACGGAGATACACCGATATTACCTTTCCCAGTCTGCACTGTAGCTAGCATTAGCTCCTATAAGACTATTATACTATTTAAAGTATTTGTTCAGTTGATCCGTTCCTTAATTTTTTTTGTTTTGTTTCGTCGTTCTGCAAAGGGTTCGGTGACACCATGTGGAGGATACAATGGTATCTCCTACTTCTGGCCACCACTTGCTGGCCAAGAGCCCACGCCAAGAACAACGAGGATCCTCCGAGCTATGGACATGTGTCTGTAGTTATCGTGGGTGGCACCGGTGACCTTGCCAAAAAATACCTCTGGCAAGGGTTTTTCCATCTTTATGCTACTCAAGTAGGCAAAGGCCACACCTTCTCCTTCTACGGAGGTGGCCTCTCGTCGGAGGAGAAGGGCACCCCGTTGCTGTTTGAGATACTGAAGGAGCTGAAATGCCCGTCGGAGCTTACGCCTGAGCGTTGCGCTCTGGTTAAAGAGCAGTTCCTGCGACTGTCCCGGTACCTACAGCTTAAGAGCGTGGAGGATTACGAGAAGCTCAGCGACCAGATCCAGGTGCAGCTGAACCAGGAAAGCATGATGGAAGCAGGACGGCTGTTTTACATGTCTGTTCCGGCTTTCGCCTATGCCGAAATAGCGGAAAACATTAATAAAACGTGTCGCCCGCCGGCTGGAGCGTGGCTCAGGGTTGTTCTGGAGAAGCCGTTCGGACACAGTTTCAACAGCGCCCAGCTTCTAGTAGCACAACTGAACAATTCTCTGAAAGAGGAGGAGATGTACAGGATCGATCACTATTTAGGGAAGCAGGTAAAAAAAAAAAGCACAGCTACCCTTTGTATTTTTGAATCAGAAGGAGTTTTATGTGGTATTATTTTGTTTTTTTTTTCCCCATTTGTTTGTAGGTCGTCGCTCAGATATTGCCATTTAGGGAAAAAAATCAGAAAATGCTTAAGCCCATATGGAACAAGCACCACATTGAGAGAATAGAGATTGTGTTGAAGGAAACGTTGGATTGCAAAGGTAATGACACGCTCATACACCCCAGACTACGTCCTACTGCAAACAAATGACGCCCATGACTTCTATTGTTTTAATACCCTAGATAAGAGTCCTCAAGCCAATCCGTCTAATGTGCTTTTTTTTTTCCCCTGGCGTCCGTAGGCCGGATTGAATTTTATGACCAGTATGGGGTCATCCGAGACGTTCTCCAGAACCACGTTACGGAAATTATGACCCTGCTGATGATGAACATACCGGCTAACCTCTCAAATAGTGACGAGGTCCTAGAGAACAAGCTGAAGGTCTTTAGTACCGTCGAATACCTCGATAGGAACAACGTAGTCATCGGTCAGTATCAGGGCTACAGTGGCGAAGTCCAGAAAGAGCTCAACAAAACGAAGGATTTTTTCAGTCGTACCCCAACCTTTGCAGGTGAGTATAATGACTTCGGCTTGGTGTTGAATATTACGAGTACGGATGTAACCCTGTGGAACTATGTCCGCAGGTGTGGTCGTCGTCGGACACGGTCCGCAGTATGCCGGCGTCCCCGTGTATATGTCGTCGGGTAAGATGCTCGACGAACGTGTCGGATACGCTCGAGTTGTATTCAAAAATGACAACTTTTGCGTTCAGGAGCGCAACAGCGTCCACTGCAGACCAAAACAGGTCGTGTTCTATTTCGGACATGGGAAGCTCCAGTATTCAGCGATACTTGTTAGCAAGAATCTGTTCAAACCAGAGCTGCTGAGTGACTGGAAAGAAGTCACCGAGCAGAAAGACCTCTCGGTGCTTGGGTTACCCCTCTCCGACTATCACATCCAGACCCCGGAGGTGCCCACGGAGGCTTACCACGAGCTGATCTCGAATGTGTTCAACGGCCGCAAGGAGAGTTTCGTAAGTACCGAGAACCTCATGGCGTCCTGGGCTTTTTGGACGGCGCTCTTGAAGAGCCTGAACAACGTCTTTCCGAGGCTGTACCCGGGCGGTCCGTCTAACGGCGACCTCCTGGACTTCCAGCTGCAAGGTCGGCTCGTTAGCTTCATTAGCGACGAGGAGGTGAATGTCATAAAGCAAGGCGTCGACGAGAACTTCCAGGTCATGCAAGGCAAGTTCCGCAGCGCTGAAATGGTGTCCGCCTGGTCCAAAGAACTAGTGGAGCGCTTGGCCTCGGACCTGCACAACGTGGCCGAAGAGGTAGTCCAAGCCGAAGGTCAGTTTCATCTGGCCTTGTCAGGTGGTTCAAGTCCCATTGCTCTGTTTCTCCAGCTCGCGCAACACCACTACACCTTCCCGTGGCACAGCACACACGTGTGGTTGGCGGACGAACGGTGTGTGCCGCCCACCGAGGCCGATTCCAACTTCCGGACCATTCACGACCGGCTCCTCCAGAACGTCCACATTCCTTACTTCAACATCCATCCCATGCCCGTTCAGCTCAACGAGCGCTTGTGCGTGGAGGAAGACGGAGGTCCGGTCCTCTACGAGAAGCAAATAAGCCAGCTCGTTAACGGCTCGCGGTTCCATTTCATATTGCTCGGTGTCGGTGAGGATGGCCACACTGCTTCCCTATTCCAAGACACCAATGTGGAAAACGTTGGGAAAAGCCTGGTGGCCCTGACCGAGAGTCCAACGAAACCTCACCAGCGAATGAGTCTTACATTCGCTGCCATCAACAAAGCTCAGAGGGTAGGGATCCTGGTCATGGGGAAGAGGAAACATGAGCTCGTTGTTCAACTCAGTCGAATTAAGGGTAAAACTCCCAAGTATCCAATCACAAGCGTAAAGCTAAAAGATGGCCGTCTAACATGGTATATAGACTACGATGCACTTTTAGGATAAGAGGCAGAAACTAGGACTATTCCACCAACAAATGCATAGTGTTTACTCGGTTTACTATAATATCAGGAATCCGTCGGGTGTTTTGGGGAATAGCACTGTGTTAATTCTAAGGGAAACCTCATTGATTACACCACAATGATAATAATATCTGTTACCTCCAGAAATTGCTTATGTAAAAAAATGAAACACATGCCGGTTTGTGTAGATAACTCGGGGAAGATTTAAATGTACAGATCTATTATAAGGAGCAAATTGATTGGTCATCTTTTAATATTGCACACATCCATTTTTTAAATATAAATAATAACAGATTTCATTACAGTGTCTTCTATTCGTAATGCCTTTTTTTCAGGTTGTAAAAGAGAAAATACAACTCTGAATATTCAAACAAAGGTTAATGTGATATTCCAAAAAAGGGAATTTTTTTTTTTTAGGAATATTCCATAATGTAAAAAAAAATATATATATCTATTTTTTGCCTTTTAAAACAAGTATTCGGACACTTCAAGGTGTGCCTTTAACCTGTTAGGGCTGTTTTTTTTTTTTTTTTACGTATACACGTAAAATGTTCTGAATTATCATATAAAATTGTGTGTATGGGGGGCACGGTGGATTAGTGGTTAGCACGTTCGCCTCACACCGCCAGGGTCCGGGTTTGATTCCCGTTTCGGCCATGTGTGTGTGGAGTTTGCATGTTCTCCTCGTGCCTCAGGGGGTTTTTCTCCGGGTTCTCCGGTTTCCTCCCCGGTCCAAAAACATGCACGGTAGGTTGATTGGCACCTTGGAAAATTGTCCCTAGTGTATGAATGTGTGTGTGTGTGTGTGCCCTGCGATGGGTTGGCATTCCATCCAGGGTGTATCCTGCCTTAATGCCCATAGACGCCTGAGATAGGCACAGACTCCCCGTGACCCGAGTAGAAGATGAATGAATGAATGCATTGTGTGTATGTGAGGATTTTCTCACCTCAATTGGCTTTCAAAAAAAAAGGTACCGGTATTTTACGTCAAAGGTTTTTATATTAAAGCCGTATTTCAGCTGTTCAGGCTTCCAAGTTTGTCAATTTCCACACTGCCTTGTCAAATCACACATTCCCGAAATAAACACCTCTGAAATGAATACCTCACGAATAAAGTGCCTTATCATTTGTATTTGTTGACACAAACCTGTCTTTCAAAGCATTACCTTTCCATTTCATTACAACGTTATAAAATTGTCTGGGTAAAATGTTTCTTTAATACAATTCAGGGCATTGGGGGATGATGTTAGAGTACAAATAAATTAGTATTATTTTCTTTTTTATTATTGATTTCAGTTTTCAAGCAATAATTCCGGTCGAGTATTAAATGCAAAGTACCGTCCAATCAGACAGCGGCAACATTACAGACTGATATTCCATTGGATGTCTCACGCATTCTTTCACTGTGTAAAGGATTTATCAAAGTGTGAAATAAAGTCTTCTTATTAAAGTCTGAGTCAAACTGTTCTTTGTGTATAACTGAAAACTTGACACAAAAATACTAGACATAAAATGACTTTGGACATGAAAAACCTGCAGTGCACCTCAATACTATAATACCGCGGTAATACTGCACTTTTTACGTAAGTATTCCGTTAAAAAACTGCAGTAATGTTTTTTTGTATAGGAAGTACCGTCCAAGGGGCACGGTGGTTTAGTGGTTAAGCACGTTCGCCTCACAATGCCAGGGTCCGGGTTTGATTCCCGTCTCGGCCATGTGTGTGTGGAGTTTGTGCATGTTCTCCCCGTGCCTCAGGGAGTTTTCCTCCGGGTTCTCCGGTTTCCTCCTGGTCTAAAAAACATGCACGGTAGGTTGATTGGCACCTTGGAAAATTGTCCCTAGTGTATGAATGTGTGTGTGTGTGTGTGTGTCCTGCGATGGGTTGGCATTCCATCCAGGCTCCATTCTATGTATCCTGCCTTAATGCCCATAGACACCTGAGATAGGCACAGACTCCCCGTGACCCGAGGGAAGATCGGATAAAGCGGTAGAAGATGAATGAATGAATGAAAGTACCGTCCAATAAGACAGCGGAAACATTACAGATTGACATTCCGTTTAATGTTTCACACATTCTTTCACTATATAAAGGCTTTGTACACTAAAGTCTTCTTATTAATGTCCAAATGAAACCGTTATTTGTGAAAACTTAACAGGAAAAAAAGGGCCCTATTAAGCATTCATCTTAATAAGTGACCTTAATACAGTAATACAGTGTTAATACACTTAATACAGTGACCTTCTGAATAGAATAGAACCATTTACATGCATTACCAAAAGGATTTTGCAACATTCCAGGATATAGAAAGCGCCCGTGAAGAAATACCCTCTGTAACAGGAGCTCACCGGGCTCAGGTCGACACCAGGTCCTGAATAATACATAGGTCTGTGCGCGTCTGCGAGCCACACCGGCCTAGACGCATGCTTCTCTGAACCAGTCTGGATACTTTCCGAAGAACATCCAAAGACACCCTCTTATAAGAAAGAATGCTGTATAGAGATATATACATTTGTTTGCTTTTTCGTGATATTTTTGTGATATTTCTTAAGAATAAAGTCAGATTTACCTGTTGATATGATACAAGCCCATGAAAGTACCAGTGAAAAGAGGTAGAGCTCGGGCGTCGTGTTCTCCTGGTGTGAGGAAGAGGGGGAAAAAAACGAGAAGTTTTTTCATGAGATTATAACCAACCTAAAGATGACTCGGTTTAAAAAGTAAACACACTCACACATTGGGGGGCGTTGAATGTCAGAATGACGGTACAAAGGCCTTGAGCGAGAGACAGAACTCCAAATGTGTAATAAGCCGCTCTAATACTTTTGGGCACAGGATCGGTGAGAGTAAGGGTTACGGCTAAGCCTTCAGCAAAAAAATTTTTATATATATATATATATATATATATATATATATATATATACATACAGGCATTAGTGTGTATAATATTTGCATGACAAACACGGTGAATAATCGAATGCATATAGTGACCTGTAGCCATGACTGCAAACACAATGAGGGATATGAGGTTGTTCAAGAGTGGCTTCTCACAGTAGCGGCTTGACTTTGGCCTGGAAAGGTGGCGTTAAGTAAAGAAAAAGCATTAGGTCATGCAGTCATTTTAACACTTACAAATGGAATGATTGGAAATAAACAGTGTGTATAAGTAGGGCTTGCCTTGTTAATATGTATAGATGCGGTGTCAGAAAAAGCAGCACAAACATCAAAAGAATGATCTGGCTGCAAAAATAATTTTATGATGTAAAACTCAGGACATGACTAAGGCCGGACCAACTCATCCTGCTTCATGCACTTTTTCTTTTTTGCACAAATATTGCAAAAGCATATCATATCATATCAGCTTACAATTTCAGTCGTTGGTCTCGTGGAAGCCATCTACTGCACTGAAATGCTGCATGAACCAAGAAGTGATGAAACATTGCTTGTTTAAAGCAGTCACTCAGGCTCAGGAGATGCAAAACGTGTAAAACAGGTTGATTCTGCACAAGAGACACAGTTGGTACTCAGTTAAAAACAACAACAACAACAACAACAACAACTAATTATGTTGTGTCTAAAAAGGAAAAGAAAAATAAACTGTACTCACCAGAGAATGCTGTTGGTCTTCTTGTGGGGTTTCAATTGAATGTTCGTGCGAATTGTGCGTATAGCACCATCGTGTGGCCAGACTGCGCACCAACAGGAGGTTGTCAGATAGCAAATCATTCATTCATTCATTCATTCATTCATTCATTCATTCATTCATCTTCTACTGCTTTATCCGATCTTCCCTCGGGTCACGGGTGAGTCTGTGCCTATCTCAGGCGTCTATGGGCATTAAGGCTGGATGGAATGTCAACCCATTGCAGGGCTCACACACACACACACACACACTCATACACTAGGGACAATTTTCCAAGGTGCCAATCAACCTACCATACATGTTTTTGGACCGGGAGGAAATCGGAGGACCCGGAGAAAAACCCCCAGAGGCACGGGGAGAACATGCAAACTCCACACACACATGGTCGAGACGGGAATCGAACCCGGACCCTGGCGGTGTGAGGCGAACGTGCTAACCACTAAGTCACCGTGCCCCTCCGCAAACAAAATAAAATAAAAAACATATATACACTAGTGTATATATGAACATTCTTTCCTCGTAGAGGTATCAACTCAAGTGTAAACACTACTTAAAGTGTAAAAGTAATGTAAAAGGGGGAGGGGCATTAAGGACAAAAAAAACGCTTAGGCCGCACCAATCACAATCACTAATTTATTGGAATCATTTATCTTCATTTATTCTCTCTACTGAACTACTGACTGTAGCGGAGGACGAAGAGAAAGCACCCGTTTGATGAATGAGCCAGTAGTGTGGGAATAATCACTTTTAAGAAATATACTTATTTTTTCTTGATTTTTCTTGAAATATACTTATTTTTTTGCGTACAAACCGATAGGGTGTCTGGAATGGTATATATGTTTATATCTCATCCAATCGCATTCACTCTGTCTGGACGGAGCAATTTATGTGGATATGTTTGAAAGAAAAATGAGTGTTAGGAATATCGAGGCTATTTTGCAAATGTAATGAGTAGAAAGTACAGATAATTGTGTGAAAATGGAGAAGTAAAAAGACGGCTGAAAAATCATACAGTAAAGTATAGATCCCTAAATTTCAATTTAAGTAAGGTTAAAGTAACTTTAAAGTACTTAAAGTAAGTATTTGTACGCCTCTGATCATATAATCAACACTTGGAAAAGGACAAACGTCCTACAAAATATGATCAAGTACACATAGGTTATTTTCATTAGTATCAGTAATAGTAGTATATGATATATATATATATATATATATATATATATATATATATATATATATATATATATATATATATATATATATATATATATATATATATCCTTAAGTAAGGGGCACGGTGGCTTAGTGGTTAGCACGTTCGCCTCACACCGCCAGGATCCGGGTTCGATTCCCGTCTCGGGAATGTGTGTGTGGAGTTTGCATGTTCTCCCCGTGCCTCAGGGGGTTTTTCTCCGGGTTCTCCGGTTTCCCCCCGGTCCAAAAACATGCACGGTAGGTTGATTGGCACCTTGGAAAATTGTCCCTAGTGTATGAATGTGTGTGTGAATGTGTGTGAATGTGTGTGTGTGTGCCCTGCGATGGGTTGGCATTCCATCCAGGGTGTATCCTGCCTTAATGCCCATAGACGCCTGAGATAGGCACAGGCTCCCCGTGACCCGAGGAAGATCGGATAAAGCGGTAGAAGATGAATGAATGAATGAATGAATATATCCTTAAGTAGGATTTTTTTCCCCCGAACTTGTTTTCTAGACAAAGTGCTAATTACAAAGTTGCCCTATTTCTTTGTAGCCAGCGCTGCCATGAATCACCCGTACACGCCAAGACCTTCCGAACATGTCGTGCAAGGTGAGGTGTTATTATCTCGTGTCACATTGTAATCTTTTGTAGTAGCTTGGGGCGGATTGTGTACACCACAATGTATTGAGAATTTGAACGAAGCGGAAAAGTTCCACCCGTAAATTGCTTGGGAGAGGAATGTGAACCTTGCAGAGCTTTAAAAGATAGTGTCTGGTGATGCCCAGGTATCACTAGTACCATTTTCTGGAGAGATGTGGTCTATAAGGAATGATGATGATGATGATGATGATGCTCCTTGTTTGAGTAAAGTCTTGGGTTTCCTATAGTACACCAAGTGGGCCAACCTCTGACCAGAGGGTATTGTGCTTAAAAGAAATGTGTGTGTGTGTGTGTGTGTGTGTGTGTGTGTGTGTGTGTGCGTTTCTCAGAGGAGCTTAATAACAACATACTGTAAAAACAAGGTCTCGATGTCACTCTTTGGCTTGAGCTATTATGTGTCAAGATACTGTGTATGTTTTCGCCCTGCCTTTAAGGGCTTTGGTTACCTGTACATTCAACAAATATATATGCAAGTGAATTGGCTACAGTAATTGGCTGTGTGAATGTGAATGCATGCATTTTATTGCACTGCCATTTTATTCAATAGGTATTCCAGGTATACAGGATGAAAATGCAACAACAACAACAACAACAACAAAACAGAAACACCAAAATCGGACAGAATCTCTAAGCCAGGGGTCACCAACGTGGTGCCCGTGGGCACCAGGTAGCCCCCAAGGAGCACATGAGTAGCTCTCAGGCTTGCTATAAAAAGTGCACAACTCATCAGTGATGCGTCTATAATGTAAAATGTAGTTAATTCGTTGTTGATAGTCACTGTCAAAAATCACAAGTGTATTCACATAGATAAACGAGTAATAATAATAATAATAATAATAATAAAAAATGATGTAAAAAAGGTAAAGTTGTTATTTCAGAGGAGTATTTCAAATAATAATAATAATCTGGTAGCTTTATATGACCTTTATATGACTTTTCGGTTCCCTCTCAGTAGTAAAAATGGTCATGTAGTTCCCTGGTCCCCATGAAAGGTTGGTTTGATCCCTGGTCTAACCCAAATGATGCATAAAAATGGCAGATTTTCCATTTCTGTTTGTATCCCCTGAATATTTTTTTTCCCTTCTACATGTACAGAGGTAAATTTTTTTCCTTCCCTGTCTACATGTACAGAGGTAAATTAATACTATTATATATTGCATTAATATATTATAATATTAAAATAAATATAGATATTTTCATGTCATGAATGGAAATAAAAGCATGTCATGTATGGGTGTGTATGTGACTGATAAGAATGGGATTTTATTGTAAGGAGCAAAAGCATTCAGTGTCTGTTGATCTTGTTTGCAGGACACTTTTAGTTGAGAATATTCGACAAGTATATATATATATATATATATATATATATATATATGTATATATATATATATATATATATATATATATATAATACATATAGCTGAGTCGAGTCAAGAGGTTTTTATTGTCATTTCAACCACATATATCTGACGCAGTACACAGTGAAATGAGACAACGTTTCTCCAGGACCCCGGTGCTTACACAAAACAACATATAACACAACACAACAACACAATGCTGAGGACGAGACTAAGTTTGTCCTAGCTACATAAAGTAATATATTATTATATATAATACGTTATTCACATAAGAGTGAATAATGTATTATTCTTTATATGTTAAAAAATAATTATTTTAAGGTACACAGAGTTTTATATAGTTTTTATAATAATGATAATAATAATAATAATAATAATAATAATAATAATAATAATAATAATAATAATAATAATAATAACAATAACAATAACTGTACCCTGTTTGTTGCTTAATCTATGTTGAATGTCTATGAAACAGATGTAGATCTATCTATCTATCTATCTATCTATCTATCTATCTATCTATCTATCTATCTATATCTATCTATCTATCTACGATCTATCTATCTATCTATCTATCTATCTATCTATCTATCTATCTATCTATCTATCTATGAAAAGGCTTTACTCCGCAACAGCAGAGGGCGCTCGTTCCATTTCACAGCCAATAAACAGCCAAAGTTTTTCCGCGCAATTTTTAACGTGTTAAAATATAAAGCTAATACGTGTTTATTATTATTATTATTATTATTATTATTATTATTATTATTATTATTATTATTTTCTTGCGTCAGAGAAACTTCAAAGTGAACCGTGTTTCTGAGAGAACTCGCTATGGAGGAGAAAGAGGCGTACACTCAGGTAAAATCCTTTCATATCAGATCGGGGCTCTGATGTGTTGTGAACTAGTAAACAATCTCTCGTGCTTTATTGTGATAAACAACTGTTGTTTGTGTTGTTTAGAGACTGAAAGCTGCTGTGCACTACACAGTGAGTCAAATCTGCCACAGCACAGTGGCGGAGTGTGAGAAGGAGATGAGCAGGCAGGCTGTAGCTGCAATCGCTGAAACCACATTCAGACAATGCGGTGAGTTTAACCCCCCCTAACCCTAACGCCCCCCCCCCAACAATCTCCACATAAACCTTATTTCTACAATGTAAACATGTGTTTATTCCGTGTAGAGATATTTGCTAAAGATCTGGAGGCCTTTGCGAGGTAAATATGTCTTTCTGCACTGCTTCCTTTTATTATAATAATAACAATAACTGTACCCTCTTTGTTGCTTAATCTATGTTGAATGTCTATGAACCAGTCGCAGATCTATCTATCTATCTATCTATCTATCTATCTATCTATCTATCTATCTATCTATCTATCTATCTATCTATCTATCTATCTATCTATCTATCTGTCTATCTATATAATACATATAGCTGAGTGAATAATGTATTATTCTTTATATGTTAAAAAATAATTATTTTAAGGTACACAGAGTTTTATAATAATAATAATAATAATAACAATAACTGTACCCTCTTTGTTGCTTAATCTATGTTGAATGTCTATGAACCAGTCGCAGATCTATCTATCTATCTATCTATCTATCTATCTATCTATCTATCTATCTATCTATCTATATCTATCTATCTGTCTATCTATATAATACATATAGCTGAGTGAATAATGTATTATTCTTTATATGTTAAAAAATAATTATTTTAAGGTACACAGAGTTTTATAATAATAATAATAATAATAATAATAATAATAACAATAACTGTACCCTCTTTGTTGCTTAATCTATGTTGAATGTCTATGAAACAGATGTAGATCTATCTATCTATCTATCTATCTATCTATCTATCTATCTATCTATCTATATATATATATATATAATATATATATATATATATAAATACATATAGCTGAGTGAATAATGTATTATTCTTTATATGTTAAAAAATAATTATTTTAAGGTACACAGAGTTTTATATAGTTTTATATAATAATAATAATAATAATAATAATAATAACTGTACCCTCTTTGTTGCTTAATCTATGTTGAATGTCTATGAACCAATTGCATATCTATCCATCCATCCATCCATCCATCCATCCATCCTCTCCTCACAGCCCTGATACAATATATATATATATATATATATTTTTTTTTTTTTTTTTTTTTTTTTTTTTTTTTTTCCAGTCAGTCACATGCTCCCACATGCATTCACATGTTTCTTACATTGCATGCTTACAGACCTGCAAAAACACACCTTATGTGCTCTTTCCAGACATGCCAAAAGACACACGATCACCATGGATGATGTGAGACTTCTAGCAAGAAAGAGCACAGCACTGGTACGAGTGTCAGACGCACACATTAAAACTGCCTCACAAAATCTTTTAGGGATCATTTAAATGTCCCATTTCCATATTTAATCTTCATTTGCTGTTCATACTTTCCTTAAGAGTGAATCTGAATCAGGTTTATTGGATAATCACAAAGGAATTTAGTTCAGAAGTAGAATATATGCATATAGTTATAGAACAACATGCATATAGATTATAGACAAAAACTAGATAATGGTAATGTACACATGGTAATGTACACATGGTAGTGCAGATTAGGGCTGTTGATATGCATTATTGTAGTCATTGATTATTCCTTCAATTTGAGAGGAAAAAGTACTCTTTTTTTGTTATTAAAGAGCAATACTAAATGAGAGGGAGAGATGGACATCTTAAAATAAACTAGTAATTTGTTTTTCTTTTTAGAAAAAGCCGCATTTTATTGCTGAAATTGCTGCAAGTATAACGTTGAAAACTAAAACACATGGTATTTTTTATGGTATTTAATTACATCAAAATACAAAAAAGTGCTTACAAAAAGCTCTGTGTAGAGTAAATCAAGGGAATATAAAGGTTTCATTAAACTCATTATTAATTCTCACTCATGTATTTGTTCATTTATTCTTGCACAGATGTGGCGTTCCTGTATCTGTTTATTTAAATCCTTGTATTCCTGAAAGTTAGAAAGTCATGGGTTGACTGCTTTTATATTTTGAAGTCTATTTTTAAAATATAGATATTTTCTTTTCTGAAGGTTTACACTATAGTCCCGGTCATATGTCCCAATACTTTTGTTTGCATAGTGTTCATGTTAAAACTTCATGTCCATTCCAAGGTTTTTTTTGTATTTCTCTAGATTATACGGTTGGAAAATGTCTTTACCTACATTCTAGACTAGCCTTTATTTGTCACATATACATTACAGCACAGTGAAAGTCTTTCTTCGCATGTACCAGCTTATTGTTGGTAGCTGGGGTCAGAGTTCAGGGTCGCATCCATTTACATCCTGACGAATACCACGTTTTGAATGAAAGGCTTTTTTGACTACTTATTTTGCAAGGAAGATAAAATCTTATTGTGTATTCTTTCAGGGCTCACTGCAAATTTCACTGTTCTATTCTAATCAACGTGTTTCCTGCTATTAGTCTAGCCACATCCAACAAAAGAGTGAAGAACTGGCAGTAAACAATCAGGAGAAGAGGAAGAAAAATGCTGCCAAGAGAAAGAGTAAGGAGATGGAGGGGAATGATGCAGACGAAGCAGGAGAGACTGAAAAGTGATTCATCTGACCGACACGGCGCAGATTATAAAGGGGAATAAAAAGACCCAAAGACACAAATGTGGCCTGAAAGAATTTCTTGCAGAAAATATTTACCAGAAGGGCATCAATGAATCACTCGCAGCCATGCCTCAAGAGTGTGTATTTTATTGTAATATAGAAGATGCAAAACATTTTCACTGCCTGTTAAGATAGTGTGACTATAATACACTTGAGATCTGAAGGGTGAGAGATCTGCTAAATATCTGGAATAGTGTTTTTTTTTTTTTTTTTTTTGTTCCAATCAAGTCCCAGAGTTGTCACCATTTTTGGGAAAAAAAAAAAAAAACACAATATATAAATAAATAAAAATGAGTGACAAAAGGGCCAATTATTGAATCATGATGAAAATTCACATTTTGAACACAACCAAATGTCCTGCCATCTTGCACCAGAATGTTTGGGAATTATTCTAGAACCAGATTAAGCCCAATTCATCCTGTATTAAAAGATTTTCTAAAAGCCCAGCTTGATCTGGATCCAAAATAAAAGCCCAATATTATGGTGGCTGTTGCTTAGCTACATTCTACAGTCTGCATTTCTTTTACCAGAGGCGCTAATGATGTAATGGGGAACCAGACACTCGTCCATCTTCCTCCGTCCCCAAACGGACCTTTCCACCTGGGGTTCAGACGCAACCTGCAGCCAGCCATTTTTCCAGGCCCCTAAATGTGTGAATTCAGTTAGTTTTTGATGTTTTTTTCTTATTCCCCATTAATTAAAATCATTTGAGGTAAATCCAGTATATATATATATATATATTTTATATATTAGATATATATATATATATATATATATATATATATATATATATATATATATATATATATATATATATATATATATATATATATATATACACCTGATTCAAATTAAGTTTTATTGGAGCACACTCTTCTTTTCACAAGCCATATAAAAACTTTTTTTTTGGAAAACATTAAGCAAATTTTTATCTAGAAGAATATCATTCCACAGACATCCACATCACTCAACATACAGGTCTCACTTACACAATCACTCGTTCTCCCACCCCCTCAGTGGCCACTGCAGATGTCATCCACAAGTTCACACTTACAGGTCAAATCACAAGGAAAAGCACACACACCATACAGCATTCAGATCAGTTTTATATAGGAGCCAAAAAAAAAAAAAAAAAAAAAAAACAACAAACACTCATCACAACATTCCACTAGCTATTTAAATACATTGTCAGTATATGATGGGAGAAAAGCAAAATGGGAAGTCTAGGAGGGGAAAAAAAATTTTGATTATTTTTTTTTCAGGTACAGGTAAACTAATTGTCCATCTGTTCAGAATTGTGTAATAGGTAAGCCTGGGAAGTGTCAACAAGCTCTCATTCACTCGCTCACAAAAGCCACCCAGTCACATTTCAGCTCTTTCATCGCACTCGCATCAGTCTTTTTCGCTCGCTCGCTTCCATGCCTTGCCTTTCTCTCTGTTCGCTCACTCTTCGCCACCACCAAGCGCACTCAACAGTTGTTAAAAAGTTCTTTTTTTTCTGTACAGTTCTTGTGAAAATCAGAAAAATAAGCCGGGGAGGGGGGGAAAAAAAAAAAAAAAAAAAAAAAGAAACACCACACCGTGTCAACGAGCCGAGCGAGGAGAGCTTTTAGACATGAGGAAGATGGGATTATGATCTCAGCCGCAGTGCTGCCACAGAGGGCCTTCTTCCCAGGCAAAACCCACAGATGGCAACTGCAGAAGAGATTTTGATGAAGGCTTTTAAAAAAAAGTTATCTTGATGCAAATAATACATGTACTTAAAAAAAGACTTGGGTTTCAACCAGATTCTTCCCAATGCAAGATTTGAAAAGAGGTACAAATTGGGTGGTCAGTAAAACATGCACGTTTCTGTGACCGCTGAGTAAACTGCATGCATTTTTAGGAATCCAGTTGAAAATTTGCCTCCCGACCCGAAAAAAACTGAAGCGAAAACAGCATTAAAGAAGGGGCGAAACAAATTACATAGATGATGGTTGTGCAACACTGCCAGTTTTAAACTTATGTAGAAAAACCATTCGGATCTCCCCAAACTCCCCATTTGCTCCTGCTCCCACTCCCACAATGCACAAAAAGAGTTAAGTCTCTCAGAAAATACTTACCAAACACACACTAAAAATACCAACACTTCAAAAGCAAACCCCGACGGCTTTTACATCCCCCACCCCGTAGATTTGGACTCCATACTGGAGCCAAAGCTAGAGTTAAACCCGCTTCCACTTCCAGCAGCGTTAGAGCCTGCGCCCCAGCCGAGTGCGGCCGTGCTGCTGCTGTAGTTGCTGTTGCCCGTGCTGTACTGCGCCTGGTCTCGTGCAGAACTGGCTCCGCTGGCACTCGAGCCCGACGTAGCCGACTGGCCCTGCTGTGCCAACATCCCCATCATGCCCCAGCTACTCTGCAGGGCAGCCTGAGCGGCAGCCATCATGGCCGGGTTCAGGTTGAAGTTGCTGAAGTTTCCCAGGCTGCTGGAGCTGCTGCGGCTGCTCCCGAAAGCCTGAGCACCGAACCCGTTGCCGTAGCGGACGCGATCCATCATGTGCCCTCTGCCACTGTGCTTGGGTTCGGCATTGGATATATGAACACTCACACCCTTTATGATCAGGTCCTCCCCGCATAGAGACGCAGCAATCTGTACAACATGTATCATATGGGGGTCAAACTGTGATTTTGCGCTGTTGACAAATCTTCTTCAAATTACATTTAATGGCGGGAAATTTAAGCCAGTGTCGCCAAACGGAACCTCAAATAACCAACCCGACATACCTGGTCATCGGCGAAGGTAACAAAAGCAAAAGCTCTGAAAGGTTTGGGGATGAAGACATCTGTGACTTCGCCATACTGCATGAAGAACTGGCGCAGATCGTCAGAGGTCATGTCCTCAGTGCAACGGCCTACAAACACTTTCCTGCTCCTCATTGGCTCGTCGGGACCTTGCTGTTAGGCGAGACAATAAAACGGGCCGTTGGCGACCTGGCGGCTTCAAATAAACCTTTACATGGGGCGAATGAATAGAGCCACAACTTGAAACGGCTATGTGTTGTTGTTAACCTTTGAGTTGGGCAGCTTGCAGTCACACCACCTTCCATCAATCATGTGCCTCTGGGTAATCACTTTACCCTGGGTCTCCCAGTCAGTGAATCGGACGAAACCGAATCCCTTCGAATTTCCAGTCTTGGCATCCCGTTTCACCTGAACAGAAAAGCACGAACAGTGTCACAAGAAACAAAACGCATTTGCACGACAAGGCACGACAAGCGCTCCTGGGAAACGTTGCGAAAATCTACCTGCACCATGATTACATCGCCGAAGGTACTGAAGTACTCCTTTAGATCCTGTTCTGTAGTTTTCCACGGCAAGCCCAGCACGATCAGATCCGAGGTCTTCTGGTCGCCCCTCTTCATTTTCGCCGAAGAGGCGTCTATCTCGTCCATTTTGCGCTTGTTGTCTGCAGACTCTGAGAGAAGGGGGGAGAGAGAGAGAGGAAGAGGGAAGAAGAAAAAAAAAAACAACAATCCAAGGATATTATTTTCAGGGATTAAATATTTTAAGTGCATCTTATTGGGATGAATTTGTTGGAATCAATTTATTTCAGGTGACAAATGTGTGTGGAGGCCATGACCACTGAAGAACACCAACAACCACACACACACACACAAAATAATAAATAAATAAAAATAAATAAATAATCGATTTATTTATTTATTTATAAACATGGTTACCTTTAGGGTAATTCACGACGAAGATAAGGTTGCCCCAGCCATTCTCGGGAGCGTGCAGAACTCCATCCACCAGACGCACGCCGCGCATGCACTGAGAAATGGGGCTCCGGTAGCGCAGGCCGCATGCGCCCGGGAACTGCGCCGCCACCGTCGACAACAGCACGGTACCGTCGTCCTCGGTCGGGATCTCCATCGGCTCTTCGTTCTCCTCCTCGGCCACGCGAATGTACATGTCGGCCATCTCGTCCCTGTTGATAAAGAAAATACGCGTTTCAACGTGGGCTACACGTTAGCACGGCCGGCTACGGGGAAAGAAGAAGAAGGAGGAGGAGAAGGGGGAGGGGCTTTAAAAACAAACCGTTGTTTTTTTGTTTGTTTTTGTTTAAAATTAAACGGTTTGTGTAAACACTGTACCTGTTGTGTACGGGGTTCGTCTGAAACGTTAGAGCGGAACAACGAAGCGAGGCGAGACCGCACTACAGCCGGGTTTCTGCCCTTCCTTTGTTAGCAGGCTGCTTCTCCTCCCCCCCCCCTCTCACGAAACGTGCTACAGCTGCTGCTGGAATGAATGAGGAGCTAAACGTGCCCTCTCCCCCGGCTTCTCTCTCTCTCTCTCACACACACAGAGCAAACCGAATCCGAATTAAAACGCGTTTAAACCCCGAAAACCCGCGCAGCTCTTTTCTTCCCCCCGCCGGTTTCGCCTCGCTGTTTTTCCCCTCAGTAAGACATTATCTAAGTCCTGGGGGAAATACGTCATCTTCGGAAGGAGCCATTTTTTTTCTGTTAGGGGACGGTGACGGGAATACACAGCGAGGTCGATTTAACGTCTAAATACACACATCTTTTCGTTTCCCAAGTCCAAATAAACACGTCCGTCGAGGTTAAATTGATTATTAAGACATTTCTTTGTTTACTTACAGAAGTTGTGCGTCCTGGTTATTCTCGTATTCGTTCAGCATTTTCTGTACTCTGAGCTCACAAGCAAGAGCAAACCGGAAATGACTGCATGAAATGTACACGCATGCGCACTTGTGCCCGGGGAATGAAGAAAGGACTTTTCTTTTTTTTAAATCTTTGTTCCAGCGTATAAGAAAAAAAAATAACAAAATAAAAGTCATTTTTTAATGATTATAATTTTATTGATACTTTATTTACATGGAATTTTATTTACGTTTATTTTATTTACTGAGTCGTGGGCGCTTAAGGAATAAGTCATATAAACAGATATAATGGACAGGCCACCGATATCATTTAATGAGGAACGAACAAACACACAAAAAACTACAATAAATCTTAAAAATCTTAAAATAAATAAAAATAAAAATAAATAAATGAAAGGCAATGAGCAACAAGCTTAGTCAGAAATCGAAGTCATTTCTGTAGAATGGGATTTGATGTTTGTTTCGTGTGATCATTTTCCCTACAACCTGTAATGTTTTATGCATTAAAGCATAAAACCAGAATATGAGTAGTAATACTGTCAAATAGAATACTTAATACTTTTGTCATCTAAAGTATATATATATATATATATATATATAGATATATATATATATATATATATATATATATATAGTATATATATATATATATATATATATATATATAGATATATATATATAGATATATATATATATATAGTATATATATAGGCACGGTGGCGTTAGTGGTTAGCACGTTCGCCTCACACCGCCAGGATCCGGGTTCGATTCCCGTCTCGGTCATGTGTGTGTGGAGTTTGCATGTTCTCCCTGTGCCTCAGGGGGTTTTTCTCCGGGTTCTCCGGTTTCCCCCCCCGGTCCAAAAACATGCACGGTAGGTTGATTGGCACCTTGGAAAATTGTCCCTAGTGTGTGAATGTGTGTCTGAATGTGTGTGTGCCTTGCGATGGGTTGGCATTCCATCCAGGGTGTATCCTGCCTTAATGCCCATAGACGCCTGAGATAGACACAGGCTCCCCGTGACCCGAGGGAAGATCGGATAAAAGCGGTAGAAAATGAATGAATGAATGAATGAATGAATGAATATATATATATATATATATATATATATATATATATATATATATATATATATATATATATTTGCACCTTCCAAAAAAATCTGTATGCAAATTGTGGTGGGTTATACAATAAATATGAGGAAGAATATGAAGTGAATGCGAATACCAAGTGAATAACAATATGAAGCGTGTGTAGTTTCGAGCATTCGTATTTCTTAGTGCTTTTTAATGGCTTTTGGGTAAAAAAATAAATGCTATAAGAGTATTGTGAAAGAATATATTAAAAAATCTCTTTGTAGTAAAGCAGGTCAGATGAAAAGCAGCCGGTGTTGCATAGAACAACCTTGTCTTTCCATAGCCGATGTGCCCAAACATTTTCCTCTGAGGGACCAAAAATTAATTAAGGGACGCGGTCTGAAAATACAGTTTGCCTTTAAAGCTTTTTGTTTGTTTGTTTGTTTGTTGTTTTTTTAAAATAACATTTATCTCATTTGCAGTTGAGGGTTATTGCTGAGTTGCCTGATTGTTCTGGAACATCCTGAACACTGAGCTACCATTTCCTCGGAACATTGTAAACGACATTATATTAACATTAAATATGCCTCTTATTTATGATTCACTCATTCAACAAACTACTTTACATTGTAATCTGTTTAACTAATGCAGCTTCATTTGGTTCAGTGTTGTTCAGTGCAACTTATAACACAATGAGAAATAATCCAAATGATTATGCAATAGTGTTCAATGCTAAACACAACTATTTAGTGACCTCTAATGAGCGAATGCTTATTTTGAAAAGGTCTCCCCTCCTTTTTTCCCCCCCGTATATGGCAAGACAAGCCAAACCAAAGCCTGCCAGGTCCTATTTTGGGCATTTTTGCTCAAAGCTCTGTAAATATAAAAAGCTTTTAAAAAAAGCACATCTAAAAGTCAACAGCCGTGCCTGAAGATGGTGCTGCTAGATCACTAAAATGTTTTATCACATGTATTTTTCTGATTCACACTGATGACCGCTTTTATCCGATCTTCCCTCGGGTCACAGGGTGTCTGTGCCTATCTCAGGCGTCTATGGGAATTAAGGCAATTAAGGCTAGGGACAATTTTTCCAAGGTGCCAATCAACCTACCGTGCATGTTTTTGGACCGGGGGAAAACCGGAGAACCCGGAGAAAAACCCCCTGAGGCACGGGGAGAACATGCAAACTCCACACACACATGGCCGAGACGGGAATCGAACCCGAACCCTGGCGGTGTGAGGCTAACGTGCTAACCACTAATCCACCGTGCCTCTCACACTGATGATGACCTTTAAAATAAAGACAACAAGGTAGATAAGACACTGTGTTACACATCACTCCCAGTCCTGTCCTGAGTCATAATCATGTAACGGCGTTCCGTAATTAATTACAAAATAAAAGTAACAGTAATCTGTGACAGTTACAGTGAAAAAAACATGTCATTAAATTACAGTTACTTTAGAAAATGTTGAAGATTACAACAAAACCCCCCCCCCCCCCCCCCCCCTTCTCAACCATTTCATTCTGAAGCGGCTCAATTTTGAAAATATATTCCACTTTTTCCGATGTATTAACAATATGTTCTAATCATATTATCCATTCTAAATTAAATTCTTATCCTATTTTATGTTTTATTTTGCTTTTATATCAAGAAAGAAAGAAATAATTTTTTATAATCGCACAATTTAAAAAAAACAGAGCCTTTCTTAAAATTCTTGATATATTCTAGACACATATTTGTGTATCTCAGGGATGGTGGTTGTTCAATGGTTAAGGCGTTGGCCTCGGCACCAGAAGGTCGCAGGTTCAAACCAGCACTACCGAGCTCCAACTTGAACATGAGTTTAGAGTACAAAAAGTAAATGAAAAAAAGCCAGCTTGTAACAGGGTTTTTTTTTTGGGTCTAACTAAAGGATCTAGTAGACTTTATTATCAACTAGATATTAATGCTAGTTTCAAGAATTCTTACCAAGTCAGTTTTGTTTACCCCATTGGCAATTTATTTTTATTTTGCTTTTAATACAATTGAACTAGATTTAAGTGAATTCTGCTTGCTTCATGAAGGGCATTGTTTTGCAGTGTAATACATTTATGCAAGTCAAGCTCTTCAGGTAACGCATACATTACCATTAGAATAGAGAAGATTGCGCAATATCACCATGTGAATGTGACTGTGGCATGGATGTTGATGCCAGACAATGTCTATGAATTAAAATACAGAAAAAAAACATCTAGTGAACATTAGTTGTGCAGGCGTGTTTGTAGGTGTTTGTGACAGAAATGATACAGAAACACAAATAATCACTCAAAACAACAATGGGTAGCAGATAAACGTCTTAGAATGCACAAAAATAATGTTGAGGTTTGCCAAACTTGGACAGATTATGACTGGACTAAGCCCAGGGAGGCAGGTGGTAGCTCAGTGGTTAGGGCATTGGGTTCTGGACTGGAAAGTTCAAGGTTCAAATCCCAACACCACCATCTGCCACTAGTGGGCCCTTGAGCAAGGCCCTTAGCCATCAACTGCTAAGTGCACAAAAAACCAAGAGGATTTGCCAAATACCAGAAATGATGGTGAAATGACCAAGAAGTGTTTACCTACTAGATTAATTAATTAATTAATTAATTCATCTTCTACCGCTATATCCGATCGTCCCTCGGGTCACGGGGAGCCTGTGCTTATCTCAGGCGTCTATGGGCATTAAGGCAGGATACACCCTGGATGGAATGCCAACCCATCACACACACACACACACACACACTCTCACACACACATTCATACACTAGGGACAATTTTCCAAGGTGCCAATCAACCTACCGTGCATGTTTTTGGACCGGGAGGAAACTGGAGAACCCGGAGAAAAAAAACCCTGAGGCACGGGGAGAACATGCAAACTCCACACACACATGGCCGAGACAGGAATCGAACCCGGACCCTGGAGGTGTCAGGAGAATGTACTAACCACTAAAACGCCGTGCCCCTTTAAACACTAACATATAAAAGGAAATTAATGCTAATAAGTCAATGTATCACCGCGCCTAATGCGCCACCTGGTGGAACGTCAGGCAATTACAAGTCAAATGAATGCAGTCATAAATGCGATACGATTCGATTTGGACAATTCAGGACTAATCCTCAGAAGGCCGGATTAAAAAGACCCCCCGGGCCGGATGTGACCCGCGGACCGTGCCTGTCCATTAAACAAGCAAAAAGAAGACAGAACACTGTGTTTGTTTGTTTTTTATATCAATATATTTATATATTTTACAAAACAATAGAAATTCTACCAATAACAATATATGTTCACAGTTGGTGTTATGATACCACATTGAAATCGTGTCTATATAAGAGAAACCAAGGGCACACGGTGACAGTCCATCGAGCACAGTTTGAGGATTCTCCGTTCATACACATCTCCTAACCCTGGTCATCAGGGTAACTGAGGTGTGCGTGAGCAAGGGAAAAAAAAAAAGAAAAGAATATAAACTGGGCTGGAGTCCTGTTTTCCAGGCTGCTGTTAGGCACCCCCTGAGTTCGACGGAACATGGCATATTATAACATATTATAAAGAAAAACAGCAATCCGACAATTTTCCTGTCATGAAGGTTGTACATGTACATGAGGGTCGTTATTGTGAACAGTTTATGTGGGCATTAAGCATCTATCTATGTGCTAGTGTGATGCTGACTTGCAGTTGTTTTCAGTCTGTTTTTTTGTTTTGTTTTGTTTTTTTCTTTTTTCACCGCTTATTGTCCTTCCAGTAAAAGAACGAGCTCAATGGCCAGAGTGGGTGGAAATCATCTAGGCATCAGACAGTAACACTGACAATATAGTGCAATGTAGACAGCTGCATTTTCGTAAGTGTGTAGGTGTGTTGGAGAGTAAGTTGTGACACTCAGCAGGATAACAAAAAGCAGCAAAAATAAATATCAAAAAGAATCTGTCGTCGGTATACAAAAAGTCTTTTGACTTTTTTTTTTCTTTTTTTTCTTTTTTCTTTAACTTTATCAACGAGTCTGGCGAAAATAAAGGCCTCGACGGAATTCTGCCAAACGATCTCGCCCACGTCGTTGTCTTGCGGTAACTTCGCTGCTTCACACCAGAGACTCCATGCTCTCTGCTGTATTGGCTTTATCCGTTTTTAGAGCCCTCCCATGTCTGTCCAAATAGGAACAGAAGATTTCGCTGCCTGTACTGCCAACCAGGTTGAGCATTGCTTTGTACAGATACTGATAGTGCTCCTGTAAAAAAGAGGTATAGGAAAAAAAATGGACAGATAAATACTAGGGCGGGTCAAAGTTATTAATGCATTAACGCAAAGTCACTTTAATGGCACTAATTTTATTAAAATGATCTTGGCGATCTGCGCCTTCACTGGCGAATGAACGAAACCCGGACAACAAAGATCAAATGAATAAAGGAACTTCAGGACGTCCTGCAACGAGCTTCCGAAATATATAACCGAAACGTATCACCAGTTTATATGGAAGAAACCGGAACAGAATTCTTAAAGGAGCCCCTTATATTACACTTAAAACAACCAGCAAAAATGTAACATTGAATTAACCAGAAATTCATATTAAAAGAATCATTTCCAGGGTGGATTACATATTAAAGAATCAATCATTTTATTAAAGGGAGAGATTTTGAAAGAAATATATAATTATAACATCTGTTACCGTTAGTTAGAGTAGTAGATACATGAAAAATATACATTTATGGTACGTTAAAAATGTGTGATAAATGTGCGATTAATAAATAAACAATAAACGATATTTAGCAAATAGTATGGAGAGATCAATAATGGCTATCTGTATATCTATCTATCTATCTATCTATCTATCTATCTATCTATCTATCTATCTATCTATCTATCTATCTATCTATCTATCTATCTATCTATCTATCTATCTATCTATCTATCTATCTATCTATCTATCTATCTATCTATCTATCTATTTATATGTCTATATCTATATGTATCTGTCTGTGTCTATCTATCTATCTATCTATCTATCTATCTATCTATCTATCTATCTATCTATCTATCTATCTAACTATATCTATCTATCTATCTATCTATTTATATGTCTATATCTATATGTATCTGTCTGTGTCTATCTATCTATCTATCTATCTATCTATCTATCTATCTATCTATCTATCTATCTATCTATCTATCTATCTATCTATCTATCTATCTATCTATCTATCTATCTATCTATCTATCTATCTATCTATCTATCTATCTATCTATTTATATGTCTATATCTATATCTATCTGTCTATGTCTATTTGTCTATATCTATCTATCTGTCTATATCTCTATCTATCTGTCTATGTCTATTTGTCTATATCTATCTATCTGTCTATATCTATCTATCTATCTATCTATCTATCTATCTATCTATCTATCTATCTATCTATCTATCTATCTATCTATCTATCTATTTATATGTCTATATCTATATGTATCTGTGTCTATTTGTCTATATCTATCTATCTATCTATCTATCTATCTATCTATCTATCTATCTATCTATCTATCTATCTATCTATCGATATCTATCTATCTATCTATCTATCTATCTATCTATCTATCTATCTATCTATCTATCTATCTATCTATCTTACTATCTATCTATCTATATATATATATATATATATATATATATATTCTCGCTCTCTCTCTCTCTCTCTCTCTCTCTCCTCTCTCCTCGATCTCTCTCCGCTCTCTCTCTCTCTCTCCTCTCTCCCTCTCTCTCTCTCTCTCTCTCTCGGGCTGTCTATAGAGTAAAATATGTAATCTATCTATCGACACTCTATGAACAAACATTTGAGGATATTTCTTGAGATTTGTCCTCAATTAAAAATGAGACAGTAATGTAATGTCAAAACGGGTTAAAGGTCAGAGCTCTATAACCACCCATTCAAATTCTTCCATTCCATGTAAATCCAATCTGCATGGAGTTCACTTTGTACATATTTGGATTTTCAAGTCCAAGTGAGGAGATATTTGAACGCTACTATTTCACCTGTTCACCACAGATCATTAATTAAAGGATAAAGCCGCCCTCGAATGTGGCTTACACATTCATCTTTTTAAATTAACATTTGATCATCGGTGGCATCCGGGATTTATTTGCTAATAAAATTCAGAGTTATTTCCTGTTTAAACTTTTGACTTTTGGAATCTCAGCTTATCGACGTGTCCTTCAGTCTATGCAGCTCTTATTCCATCTCATCTGTACAGTAATAAGCTATTGGAATAGTGGGAATCCGGCACAAAAAGTGTGCCTTTGTAAGGCTTTGTCCATTTCTGTAATAATCGAGAAACATTCATTCATTCATCTTCTAACGCTTTATCCGATCTTCCCTCGGGTTACGGGGAGCCTGTGCCTATCTAAGGCGTCTATGGGCATTAAGGCAGGATACACCCTAAATGGAACGCCAACCCATCGCAGGGCACACACACTCACACACACATTCACACACATTCATACACTAGGGACAATTTTCCAAGGTGCCAACCAACCTACCGTGCATGTTTTTTGGACCGAGGAGGAAACCGGAAAACCTGGAGAAAAACCCCCTGAGGCACGGAGGAGAACATGCAAACTCCACACACACATGGCCGAGACGGGAATCGAACTTCAACCCTGGAGGTGTGAGGCGAACGTGCTAACCACTAAACCCCCTAATCGAGAAACACAAAACAGTAAAACGCTTACAATGTCTGTGAAGACGCCTGGACGCATGAGATTGATCATCTTGGCAACCTGGTAGATGTCCACAGCACTCTCACTTTCCAACTGCTGACACAGGTTAGTGAGAGCACACAGCATTCCTGCAGAAACACCTCCAAACCTGTAAATATTCCAGCGCAAGGAGTGAGGGAGCAGAACCTACGCTGTTTTAATGAGTTTATAGATTACAAAGGACCCTATTCAAAATGTAATAAGTAGCGTAACTTTTCAATTACTTTATAAAATTAAAGTACCTGATTACATTGATTACTTTTTGATAACGGATATTTCCAGCGAAATAATTACCAAACATTTATAACTTTACAGTTTACCTTACAATAGTGCTCAACTCCCGTTTACTGTTAGATCTTTCATCACTTGTTTATATGAATTTATATTAATTGTTTATATGGATTTGATTTTTAAACACAGCCATTCATTCATTCATTCATTCATAATACCCATCTTCTACCGCTTTATCCGATCTTCCCTTGGGCCACACGGGGAGTCCTGTGTCTATCTCAGGCGTCTATGGGCATTAAGGCAGGATACACTCCTGGATGGAATGCCAACCCATCGCAGGGCACACACACACACACACACACACACACACACACATTCACACACACATTCATACAGTAAGGGACAATTTTCCAAGGTGCCAATCAACCTACCGTGCATGTTTTTGGACCGGGAGGAGGAAACCGGAGGAGAACCCGGAGAAAAAAAAACCCTGAGGCACGGGGAGAACATGCAAACTCCACACACACATGGCCGAGACGGGAATTGAACCCGGACCCTGGCGGTGTGAGGCGAACTTGCTAACCACTAAGCCACCGTGCCCCCTGATTTCATAACAATAAAATATATTTAATACTGTTTTAGAAATCAAATCTTTGCAAAACTAGGACAGGACGCACTGGCCAGTAACATGGCGGAGGCAGGAATCAAACCCCAACCCTGCAGGCGCTACGTGCTAACAACTAAGCTAAACCGCACAAACAAATAATAATAATAATAATAATAATGATAATGATAATAATAATAATAATAATAATAATAATTATTATTATTATTTTTATTATTATTATTATTCAACATAGCCTATGTTTTTAAAGAAATTATTCGGACGTAACCGTATTTATAATAGTTTTTTTTTACATTTTCATAAGTAACTAATTTAATTACACATTTTCTTCTCAGTTACTGTAACGAATGACTTTTATTTTTATTACATGTAACTTGTAACTAAAAAAACTCACTCATCGTGTACGACGGTCGGACCGTCTCTGGTCATGGTCTCCTCTTTGATGATGTTGATGAGCTCAAATGTGCTGCTAACCGGACCAGTGAGTTCAGGCCAGTTTGGACACTGGAAATGGCGAACTTCCAGCACGTAGTCATCCTCAAACACACACACACACACACACACACACACAAAAATAAGTCTAACTGGGACAGTTTCATTGTCTGACAAATAGCTTACTGTTCTTTCCAGACACGACAACTAATGTTTTGAGGGATGATTGGTTTACTTGCGACTTGCGCCACGTGTAAACAAATATGCTGCTTTTGTGACAGACCGGCAGGGTGCACTCCTATTTAATGGCTAGTATTACGCTGCATTCGCGGTACTTGTAATTTCCTACCTCCGAGAAGTAACAGGAAGCGTGCCCAGAGTGACACCAAAACAAGGCGCACTGTTACTGTTGATGTTTATTCAACAACAACAGTGTCGTTCTCCCTAGGGGTTGGCAGATTATGCGCCCACATATTAGATTTGGCACCGGGTTTTATAGCAAATACACTCCCTGATACAAGCCTCCTGTTTAATCCAGGCTTCGGGACCAGCTCTGAGGTTAGGGTCGTGTTAACCGTCTAGGTTTGACCAGGAATCAAACTCAGCAGGTATATCAGTATATCAGCAGGCAACTGCAATCTTAAAGTGTAAAAATACGTGTATAGCACAAGTGGATAAAGATGAATTAATTTAGCAGAAAGATATTTTTTGTTTTATGTTTATAATGAATCCAGTAATTCCCCGGCCAGAACAAAACAAATAGATCGTATTCCTGTCTTTGATTCAGGGACTAATGCACGTTTTGATGTTGCTACGCTGCTGCCAACAGAAAACGCTTAAAGCAACGCTCGTGTTGCCAATTTCTCCTCTAGGCAACGACAACAACAAAAATCGGATTGTTATGTAGTAAATAAAAGCATTCGTGTTAAAATATAAAGTACTTGTGTGGCCTCGAGGATAAAGTCATGGATGATGATCTGCTCGTCATTACACAGACACAATTTGTCCGTGTTGATGAGGGTTACGGAAAATGCCACACAGTTCATGGGCTCTTCTCTGCCGGGCCAGTATACAAACTCATCTTCCGTCTGCGAAGAGACACAAAGCACAAGCTTATTAATTTATTTATTTTTAACCTGTAGATTCAATTTATTCGCTTTATTTGATAACATTTTGATTGCATATTAATCACATGGTAGATACATTCATTCATTCATCTTCTACCGCTATATCCGATCTTCCTTTGGGTCACGGGGAGTCTGTGCCTATCTCAGGCGTCTATGGGCATTAAGGCAGGATACACCGTGGATGGAATGCCAACCCATCGCAGAGCACACACACACTCACGTTCACACACATTCATACACTAGGGACAATTTTCCAAGGTGCCAATCAACCTACCGTGCATGCTTTTGGACCGGGAGGAAACCGGAGAACCCAGAGAAAAACCCCTGAGGCACGGGGAGAACATGCAAACTTCACACACACATGGCCGAGATGGGAATCGAACCCAGACCCTGGCGGTGTGAGGCGAACATGCTAACCACTATAATATCCTGTCTGCGTCGAATCATATTTGTTATCCTACGTAATTGATATTAGATGTTAGATATCTAGCATTACTACTTACTAGGCTGAGATTATCAGGCAGCATGATGATGACTTGAACGTTGTGATCCCAGATCATCCTCCAGAAGTCTGTGGTTGTGTGAGGTAAAGGATGCTGGGTAATGATGAACTCGTTGCTCCTGTAGTAACCCTGTCATTGATTCAACACAACATTAATCTGGGATTAAAGGTGTTATCGGGCTAAAAAGGCACAAATGTACACTTCAACATTGGTGGTGCGAGACACATTGTTATATTGATACACAATGAACGCATGCACGAATCGTTTGGCGTGTTACCGTAATGTAAGATGCGTTGATGTAGTCCGTGCCCTTCGCTCCACGAAGAGGAGAAAGCGGGACCCGAGCTTGTTCGGCTGCACGAGGAAAAGAAACCCAAAAAGTGAACAACAACAATACGGCTGCTTGAATGAAAAATGACATTCTTTTAAAGAAATTACATTTAAATCTGTAATATACACAAAAAAGATTGTTTGTCATTAAGAAAATCTTACGTTTATATACTCGTGTGTATATAATGTACGAAGGGTTTAACGAGACTCACACGGCACCACGGAGGAGTTTCGGTTCTTCTGTTTGTTGCAGTCTTTCTGGGCACTGAAGCACTTCTGGATGTTACACTGCATCACCAGCTGAGGAGATGTATAACAATGCGCCAGCAGGGGGAGCAAGTAAGCTTAGCTGAGCAAAGAGTGCAAAGCGCATTTCTCGGTCTAATAAAGCCACAACGAAGATTAAATATGCAGTATACAACCCATCCATTTTCTTATCCTACATAGGGTCACAGCAGGGGAGGCCGAGGGCTAAATCAGGAAACTTGAGGGAAAAGGGCAGGGGATACCAAGACGAAGAACCAACCCCGTTGGAGTGAAGGCAAACACGCACAATCCAGATAATCCAATCAGACGAAAATCCGGAAGCGCAAGGAGAGCAGAATTTAAACCTGCAGGTGTGTGTGTGGCAAATGTACTAATGCTGCCAAATCTTTCCATGAGCTCAATCAAAACGGATACTGATATTGCCATTTACAGATTTATTTATTTATTTTTCAATGATGCTGCCAAGGTCGATTTGACAGAAGTTTTCTCGCAATGTCATGACGTTATTTTGCATCCTAAAACCAACCTTGAGGACGCTGGACACGTGAGACAGTCGGAATGGGGCCTGAGTACATATCATCACATTAAGAAGCAACTGATCTCTACTGATCCGTCCATTGAGACACAGAGAGCTCACACAGAAGATATATATATATATATATATATATAGATATATATATAGAGAGAGAGAGAGAGAGAGATGGAGAGAGAGAAAGCTGGGAGGGCAAAATGCCAAATATATCATATCTATTCAGATATACGCGGCCAAAAAATGCAGGTTTGTTAATAAACGGCTTATAGAACAATCGGCTTATAGAACACAAATGAATGAAATATCACTAAGGTCTAATGTGTATCTCAGAAAACTATATTATTAATTTTTTTGGTTTGGTTTTCTTTAGCTGTGAAGCACCACTGCTACTCATCGTATCGCTATGCTGCCCGGCATTTATATAACATTTATTTGCAGCTCTACGTCAGGGAATTAGTTTGTGTTCCTTGATAGCAGATGGAAAGTTCACCTTAAACTGTTTCTCCATGTGAGTAGTGCCAGAAGGGCCAGGGGTGAGGATGCTGTTCACATAGCTGTGAAGTTTCCAGGCGGGAACTTCAGTATTTTTACCAAGCACCGCCTCCATCAATGCATCATGGATGAACACATACTGTTCCTGTACAACACACACACACACACACATACACAATCCCATCTGAGACTACAGTATCTATTGACATTATTTTATTCCACATTTTAATTTGACAGACTAAATTCGCAAAACCTTCAAAACATCAGTACATACACTTCTAGTACCCGTACCGACTCTTTATCTCATAACCAATCGCTGATTTATACAAAAAAAGTACCACCACTCCATACTCACCTCAGTCTGGACAAGGTAATTGCGTTGGGTACGAATGTGCTTGAGAAAGCCCAAGACATTCACCGTCCCTTTCTCCTTTATCTGCTTCAGCATGCTGTCGATCACTATATATGTGCCTGTCCTCCCAACACCGGCACTACACAGAGGAGAAATTAGGTGAAAGCTACAAATCCACACTCCACAAGTGTTGTTTTGCTCAAAAAGCTCAAAATATTAGGATTTTAACACTCTAGATCAGGGGTCGGCAACCCGCGGCTCTCGGTGGCTGTTTGAAAATAATGAATGAGTATTTAATTGAATTTTATTTTAGTTTGTTCGTTTGTAAAATGCATTCATTCATCCCTTTATCCGACTTCGGGGGAACCTGTGTCCTATCTCATAACGTCTTCGGGCATCAATGCAGAAGACACACCCTGTGGAGACACCCTGCAGGGCACACACACACACACACACATATTCACATCCGGGACAATTTTCCAAGGTGACAATTGACCTACCGTGCATGTTTTAGAACCAGGGGATGGGGGGAACTGGAGAAAAACCCCCCTGAGGCACAGGGAGAACATACAAACTCCACACACTATATATATATTGGAGGCGGGAATCGAACCCGGACCGTGTGAGGCGAACATACTAACCACCAAGCCACCATGTTTTTTTAAAAATGCAATTCATAATTAGAATATCATGATGAACATTGAAATAAAACGTGTTTAAATTATTTGCCGCTTTAAACAACCGCCAGCGCCCAGCATACAGCCCTGATGTGTTGAGTCATTGGGTGCGCTGAGGTTCAGGAGCAGAAATCACATTAACCAAGTATGATAAATATTTTTATTTTTCGTTTGTATTTTTGCTTATATTCTTATTCTTTTCACTGTTCAGTGAATGGTACTTTTATTATTCAGCCATTTTTAGTTTGCCGCTAAGTTTATTTCATAAAAATAAGAAGGACTCGAACAGACATTGTAGTGTTTTACTCGAACGGAACCTTCAACCCGTCTTTTTTTTCCTCAGTTCAAAATGCATGCAGGAATGTTATTTCGTTTCCTCTGCAGCCGATTTCATAAATGCAACACATTACAGTTTTAGTTTATACACAGCATAAAGGCAAAAAAACCCCTAAAAAAACCCAAGTTATATGCAGTGTTATTTCATTTTAAATGTCAAAAGGGTTTCATGGCTCCCAGTGTTTTCTTTACTGTGGGAAACGGCTCCGAATATCATTTTGAGTGGTAAAGGTTGCCGACCAATGAATCATCGGTTAGGAAATGTAGCAGGAATACAAATAAATCGCCCAAACAGTTTACTACGGCAAATAAAAGCGAGCAAGTGGTTGCACAGGGTGGCACCGGGGTGCTTGTTTATTTATTATTAAGCACACACGCTACCAGATTCTAGATTTCTAGATATCTAGACTTCCTTATTTTCTTAGCAGAAACGCATCCTTTAATAAATACCATTCAATGCCGACTATCTCTCAGTCACCTGCTTTTGCACTGCCAAAGCCAAGAAAAATGAAGTGTTACGCAAAATAACAAGTCACCATTTTTATTCCTGTTTTAAAGCAATTTTACTTTTCTTGGTCGCTTGATGTTTTTCAGTCTCGTGAAGGTTTTCATTTCCCCCCCCCCGCATGCTAATTTTCAACCAATCAATATCATCAACAGTAAATATCTCACACTTTTGTATTTATCTTCTAGCACTGTATAATATAAAGGCCAATTCGCCACTTACTTAAAAGCCCAGACTTTTGTTCATAACGCAGGCGAAATCCGTTCCATCAACACACTTTTATCATTTATGCTGTTAGCTTCCTTTGACTGACCCTCTCTTAGGTTTTGTGATAAAAAACAAAACAAAAAAACATGCCAAAAATGTATTTTTGTCAGACTGTTAGGATGTTTTTTTTTTTTTTAGTAGTAATCTTATAACCTCTGGTCTTGTATTGTTCGACTATTGATCCTATACTGAGCCTTTGCTTTTGTTTCTCGCTTGCTCCTTTTTGATTATTATTCTGGCTGGCTGCATCGTGCCCTACTGTGTTTGCCTCTTGTCTGCTCTTCAATACGGAGTTTCGAATCGTGTTTGTCTACTTTGTTTGCCTGGATATTTTTTTTTATTGTTATTATTAAATAACGGCCGCAGCGAGCAGACACTCGAGAGCGTCGCAGCAGACTTGCTTTTGCTAGAACATTAAATATTTCTCGCTCGTGCGCAACGCTACGAATGAACATGGAAACATGATCAAATTATTTTCCAAAATATCAAATGCAAATCCCATTAGCCATTAGCGATTTCACTATCAACGCACGGAATGTTACCAACAGATGTTTTGATTTAATAAGCCTGAATGCGATTTATAAAAACAAACAAACAAACAAACAAACAAAAAACAACAGTGAACACAGAAAAGGGTCTAAATGGTTTCCTATTCGAGTATTTATGCTTTCCAGAAGAAAAAAATGTGCAGGTGTCTGTCAGAAATTTCCCCCTCATGCGTGCTTAGCATGCTTAGCGTGCGTAGCATTACAACCCCTTGCCATATTGTAATATGTTTGTTTATATTGCCTCATAAGCATGTGTTTTATTCACGTCAGGGCCATCCCTCATGCGTCTTTACTTCTGTTCCCCCAATGTTTGCTTGTCTGGTGCCACACACCTGATGCTCACCTTCCTGCATCCGTTTATTTTTATTCCTACATGCTCCTGACTATTTACCTCAGACCTGTTTATTGCTAACTTGAACCTGAATTGTGCTTTCCTCTTGTTTACTTGCTCCTTTAAAAAAAAAAAAAAAAAAAAAAAAAAAAAAAAAAAACGCTTAAGCTTCACCTATCTAATTTCTTCTATGTCCTATTCTGAAGGTCAGATAATCTAAAAAAAAAAAACACAACCAAACAAACAAACACAAAAAAAAAACAGTTCTGTGTGCAGCATTATAATGTTATTTCTTTGGCTCAGGAGAATTAATGTGCTTAGTTTTTTTTAATCTGCCAAAAACTATACATATTAAATATATTATAGAGGGGCATTGTGGCTTAGCAGATTCACCTCATATGTTCAGGGTCAGGGGTTCGATTTCCACCTCTGCCATGTTTGTGTGGAGTTTGCCTGTTCTCCCCGTGCCTCAGTGGTCCCCCCCCCGTTAGGTTGATTGGCACCTTGAAAAATTGTCCCTAGAGGATGGATGGATGGATAGATACTTTATTGATCCCGAGGGAATCCCGGGTGAATGTGAGTGTGATACCTTTATTGATCCCGGGTGAATGTGTGTGTGTGTGTGTGTGTGTGTGTGTGTGTGTGTGCACTGCAATGGGTTGGCATTCCATACAGGGTGTGTCCTAACCTCGATGCCCGAAGACGCCTGAGACAGGCACAGGTTGGGATAAAAAGTGGCAGAAGATGAATGAATGAATGAATATATTATACCATCCAAAACAATGATAGTATTATTAATATAATCCTACCTGCAGTGTACTAGAAGAGGACCAGATTTCGGAGCACAACCTGCAGAGGATCTGGCAATAAATGTGAGAACTGGCAGCGTGTACTCGGGCACACCCATGTCTGGCCACTGAGTGTAGTGATACTGAACCACTAATCTTTCACTCTGTCTTCCTCTCTGACTCTGGCCATACACACACACACACACACACACACACACACACACCTCATGAACATATTTCTCAACAAAATAGAAATATGAGCAATATCAATGTTCACTGTTGTACTTTTCTGTGCGATCATTACTTTATTTATTTATTTGCCTTATAAAAATGTGAAATACCTTTTCTCCTTTCATTACATTCTGTCACCAAAACAAATTCCGTGTAAGTGCGAAACTTACACACACACACACACACACACACATATATATATATATATATATCTATCTATCTATCTATCTATCTATCTATCTATATCTATATATATATATATATATATATATATATATATATATATATATATAATATATACACATATCAGTTTTTATATATATATATATATATATATATATATATATAATATATACACATATCAGTTTTATATATATATATATATTATATATATATATATATATATATATATATATATATATATATATATATATACACACATACACACACACGCACACACACACACACACACACATTTTTGCTTTTGCTTTCTAAAAGCAGAAGCTCCACAAAACTATTTTCTGAAGCGATGACTAACCTTTGTGACTCTGGTGTTGCGTATGAGAAAGTGGCGTAGTGTGTACCAGGCGTGCATCTTAGTGCACTTCAGTGTCACTACTATACTTCCATATTCTTCACTGCTCTCTGACGGCCAGTACTGATCACATTTTCTCTGTGGAAAAGAAGCAGGTTGTTACAATCCTGGATTAGGCACGAGGGGTTTCGGCTGCGATCGGGCCGCTGATGACTTACTCGGCCCTGTTCCACAAGATTGGTGATCATCACAATGACACTGACGCTTTGCTCCCAGACCATTCGCCAGAAATCCTCGAACGTGGATTTCAGTGGCCCCTGTGCCGCTATATATGCCCGCGGCTTGTTGTAACCCTAAAACGGACAGAAACTCTCTCAAAAAGCATGCACAAATACACACATCTACACACACACACACATATACACACAGCCATTACTTACATCGACGTAATTCGCGTTGATGTAGTCTTTGGTATATTTGGAATCCTTCCCTGCCAACGCCTGCAGCTTCACTCGGCTGTGATCATCTGTCGGGCCAGACGACACACGCAGCCCATATTTACATCGCAGCTTATTTCACACTCGCGCAAAGTATTCATTTGTGATGCGACCGCGTCGCAAAATGCCTCGCGCGTGCGTACCAACAACCGAACACTCACAGGCCACTATGTTGATGTATCTGTTTTTATGCTTGTTCTCCGGGTGGTTCGAACGCTCCGCCGCAATCGCCGCCTCTCCCGCCGCATTCTGAACGTCCTACAGGACGAGAAAGCAGGGAATTATAACGATAACATATCGCATACCATATTCCTCGCAACGCAGCGTTGCCAAGTCAGTAACCTTGCACTTATTATTCATTTATTCATTCATCTTTAGTTTATTCTCGTCAGGGTCACCATGAATCCAGAGCCCATCTCTCAACCTTCGAGTTGACAAATAATGTTTCTATATAGTACATTACAGTAAGAGGAATACATAAAGAGATAGCGAAAAAATGATTTATACAGACCAAATGCATAAAAAGAAAAAAAAGCGAGCTTGGAGAGAAACCTTTCCACCACTTCGCTTTAATCTTGATTGTAATTTGCATAAATTATCCAATCCGTCCAAATCATTTAATTAACTCGTCAACGCAACTTTGACTACATTTTCTTCACCGTCACCATAATTACCATCCCAGTGTGCAGCGGCGGTGCTGAGATTCATCTTACCATATGGCTAATAGTTTGTCTTTTGTCCTAACTGGGATGTTTTGCAGCAGATGTTTCTTACTTAAACGGATCCCCGCTGTACGGATATGTTTTGAAAAAAAAAAACAAAAAAAAAATACACCGTGCGATGAAAGCGCTCAGGACTCATCCGTGCGATTGTGGCGAGGAGTTCTTTGCAAGACGGCTGCGGACGGTTTATGTCGGAATAAAAAACGAGCAGGCTGAAATCCAGTAGCGTTCCTGCAGTTAGAGCGTGGCTTTAATGAGACTCTCGTCTTTAATTAGCTCTCCATTTTTGTTTTTATTTATTTTATTTTTTTTTTTTTTCGGGACCATCTGCGTTACGACGGATGGCGGCGGACGCGATGACACTTCAATAGGTTCATACTCACGTTGAATTCTTGAGAGAAGCCTTGCTGGTTATTCGAGTACAGCTCCATTACGTGTTTGATGAACTGTCTGACTGAGAGTGCTTCTAGGTCATCTGAAACGTGCACACACACACACACACACACACACACACACACACACACACACACACATTTACCATTTGCAATCAATTTTAACATTTCACCCCCAGTCCCATTTTATACTATCCCAAATAATAAAGCTAATCATTAGCAATAATGTACAATATCACACACACACACACACACACACACACACACACACACACACACACACACACACACAGTTACTGTTAGTTATGAGGATTGTTTTTCTAAAATATATTTACCTAAATGACATCACATTCATTGTAAGATTAGGAAAAACAACAACATTTAAATGAAAGTTTCACATTTTTCTTTTAATCTAGACACTTTCCCCATGAGGAAACTCGTACAGTAGTTCTCATAAATATGGCGATCGAAATATCGCGAAGAGACCGAATGTTCCAGAATGTTAGGAATTACATTATAAATAATGTTTTTCAAAATCATCAAAAATTTGTAAAACACATTATTGTATTACTGTCTTATTTGTATTAAGTAATAAATAAAGTGTTTAAGTACTGCACGTTACATATAAACACGAAAGAACCATCCTAGCCAATCAGCAAGTGACAGTTCTGTATTTAGCCAATAGGAACACAGCATCACACTGTTGCGCAATAGAAAACGTATTCATTCGCAGTGAAAGCGTCGTGTTTGTTCGCTGCTTGCTCCAGTGTTATTAATGTTCTTTAAATGTGTTTGTATACGTTGTTTGTTGGTTATGTGTCTGAATTACTGGTCAAGAACTGTACATTACATGTATTACGTTTATAAAGTGAGGGAAGGAAGATTTTTACGCCGATATATCGAAATTTTCCGCTGATAGTGGCGGGTCTTGGAACGTAACGCTCGGGAAAGACGGTATATGTGTTCTATATGGGCAGAAGAAGCTCAAGCTCAAAATGGCCTTTTATTTTGGTCTTAACCGCAAAGCACTGGTGAGGAAATGATCCAGAAGTAAACGCATGGATTAAGTACCTTGGTAATATATAATAAAGTATATATATATATATATATATATATATATATATATATATATATATATATATATATATATATAAATTTTCCCTCATTTGTTTTCTTCTTTCTACATTTATTTTTCTTGTAGATATACCTGAAAAAGGGGCGTTTGTACATTTCATTTTGCTTCCTTCGATATTAACGAGCTCGAAAAGAATGACGTATTCCGTGTAGAGCGTGTAGAATGGGAGAAAATTGTCCGAATTTCACGGTTGCTTGCGCTTCCCTAAATAATACCAAATTGAACGAGCAAATGGCGGGAAAGGAGGTCCCAACTGTGCATTTGTTTAATTCCTGCTCATATACTGAGCAATTAGTTGCTATTAAGACCATTTAAAGCTTCTACTTCTCTTCCATTTCAACTAGTTTGAATGCCGTTGGCATCAGAGACGCGAATGTGTAATGGACGTTTAATATGAAACAAATTTCTCATTATTTTTCCAACAGTTAAAAAAAAACAAACAACAACAACGAATGTATACACAAATTATGTTCAACATATGTAGACTTTGTGTACTTCTTTGATCATATTAATCGCCTTGTGTAATCCACGAACAGCTTTCAGGCTTGGTACTTCATGCTGTAAGTGCTAATTTATCCTGTTTACATAGATAACACCCTGTACTTTTCCACTTGTAGGTGGAAATGTACCTATTTACTGAGGCAACCAAAAAAAAAGAGAGAAAGAGAGAGAGAGAGAGAGAGAGAGAGAGAGAGAGAGAGAGAGAGAGAGGAAAAAAACACCATACCTCTGTGAATAATGTAAGAAAATGAGCTTTCTTTCTGGTACACGTTATCAATCTTGTACATTTTCCTCACAAGTCGAGGCCCATGTGTTCATATGGGATGCTGCTGAATAAACATTTCCAAGATAACATGTACAGAGATTCTACGTATTCATGAAGCTGCGATAAATTCTGACAAATGTGTGAATGATGAAAAAAAACCAAAGAGAGAAAGGTTTGCAAACCAGGCACATGTGTAATATTCAATTGCTTCTTCTAACAGACCTGCAATGTGCCACAAATGGAACAAAGATTGGTCCCGTATATAAGCACATCTTGGTGTTGAGGAAGTGCTTCTCAGTCTAAGAAGGTCGGTGTGATCTGTTTATGGCACTCTGTCCCAGCCAATGAACAGCAGGAGGTACTGATTGTGGGTGATATTTAGAGGGCAGCATCTGTGTGTTGGGAACCTCATCAGTTACCCCTGAATAAACAAGGTCTGTGCAATTGGCCATTGTTATATATAATGACCCATATGAAGACATGGCTCATTGCTGAGTGGGACCATAGTCTGACAGCTGAGACCTTTATTTGATTAGGCTGTGATGTATTTGAATTTTTTTTCCCTTAGTAGTGGTTCCCTTAAAAGAGGGGATTTGTGGAAAAAAAAACAAAAACAAACAAAAAGAAAATAACACAATACAAATATAATATATATATATTATATATATATCTATATATATATCGAGATATATATATATATATATATATATATATATATATATATATATATATATATATACAGCACACACACACAACACACACACACACACACACACATATATATATATATTCATTCATTCGTTCATTCATTCATCTTCTACCGCTTTATCCGATCTTCCCTCGGGTCACGGGGAGCATGTGCCTATCTCAGGTGTCTATGGGCATTAAGGCAGGATAAACCCTGGATGGAATGCCAACCCATCGCACACACACACACACACACATCACACACACACACATATTCATACACTAGGGACAATTTTCCAAGGTGCCAATCAACCTACCGTGCATGTTTTTGGACCGGGGGAGGAAACCGGAGAGAACCCGGAGAAAAAAAAACCCTTGAGGCACGGGAGGGAGAAAGAAGGAACATGCAAACTCCACACACACATGGCCGAGGCGGGAATTGAACCCGGACCCTGGCAGTGTGATGCGAACGTGCTAACCACTAAGGCACCATGCCCCCATATATATATATATATATATATATATATATATATATCTATATATATATATATATATATATATATATATATATATATATATATACATGGAAATAATTAATTGCATGATTGTTATGAGTTAAATTGCATCTTATGTATCTTAAATTTATACTTTTCAAGAGTTTGAAACTATTCACATGGGCATGGACAAATACGGATGCTGTGTGCAAATATATACGTGCATTATTAGTAAAATCATACTCAACATAGAGCATGGAGTTAAAATATACTTGTAGACATTTTAGAGAGAATTATGGTGTTTTAAATGATCATCAGGACACAAAATTGAACTTTCGCATTTGTTTCCACGGTTTTAATAGCCTTGCGCATCAGTTTATTGATTCAACAATATCTGGAGTTTATTATTTATACATTTATATTAATAAATTTGGGCTGGGTTGTAATAAAAATGGTCAAACAGCACCGCATTAATTGTGCGTGGAAGTAAAAAATGAATGAATGCTATTATATATATGTGTGTGTGTGTGTGTGTGTGTGTGTGTGTGTGTGTGTGTGTGTGTGTGTGTGGTGTGTGGTGGTGGAGGAGTTGAACAAGGCTCACTTGATAGGTTCTCCGTTACAGAGACATTAAACCATCACCTAAAACATGGTACACTCGTAAACCGCAATGATTGTGTGTGTGTTTTTTTTTGCACCTTCTGTGTAGACCAATATAGACCTGTCACTCCAGATAAAAGAAGGGATAAAAAAAAGGCAAAGCCTTAATAAAAAGAGTTAGGAAAGGATGGCACTCTAACAGCAGATGGGTGATTTAACACAATCAATAGCATAAATATAGCTTTTTTTTGTAACATGAATATATATGTATATTTTCTCCTTTGTACGAAAGAAAGAGTGTGTATGTGTGTGTATAAAAGCAAGAGACAGAAATAGAGAGACAACAGAGAGGAACAAAGAGAGATCCCATGTGTATGATAGAGAGAACAATGTGTGTGAGAGAGAATACATATGGGGCTGTGACATGCACATACTTACCAGCTATTAAGAATCCAGTTAAACTCTCGTTGTGAATCACTTGAGGGGAGTTCCTGTCCTCTATGTAGACGTGAGCGTTCTGGAAAAACTTTCTAAAGGATACAAAGATTTAAGTTAGCCAAGCATCTTTCAAATCCCAATCCCAGTGTCTAAATCCGGCGGACAAAGCGGTTCTGGAAAAAAAAAAAGACTTTCTTTGAACGCGAGGATTTCAAGTTAACAGCAGGTCTACGCGCTCTTCAAAGAGAACAACTAAAGACCGACAAAAAAAAAAAAAAAAAAAAAGCCTGATGGCTGAGGAGAACCATTTTTTAAATACCACAAGGTTCAGTCCTTTGGTTTGGCACTCACACTAGACCGTTCTCTACTCCCTTTAATTATCGTATAACGTTCAAACAGACGTTTTTGTGTGTGTGTGTGTTTGCAGTTGTGTAATCATGGATATTACAGAAATGCATTGAAAGAACACCTTACCTGTAACTAATGCAGAGCAAAGAGCAGATGCTATTCATCCTTGGGAGGTGAGATGAAGAGAGAAGAAAAGATGGGTGTTAGAACAGAGGGAACAAATGAAGAGAGAGAAGGGGGGGGGTTTGCAATGAAAGAGGAGGGCCCTCGGGATCATCCCCTACACCTCATTTATATTTATGACTCTCCCCTTTAGAAACGATGTTTTATTTTATTTTCCTTTCTCCGCGATGTACAGATCGCAGGGTGTTCGGGACGACGCTTTATTTATTTATTTATTTATTTGCGTGCGTGTGTGTGTGTGTGTGTGTGTGTGTGTGTGTGTGTGTGTGTACGTACGTACGTATGTATGTATGTATGTATGTATTTATTTTTAAGCAGAAGAAATCTAAGTATCTCTGAACGTATTGTAGCCCAAGTAATAAAGAGATTAGCCAATCGACTTTATTCCAGTTAGAACTACTTTCAAAAGAAACGAGGGAAGCGAGAGAGAGAGAGAGAGAGAGACTACGAATGAATATGACACAGCTATTGCAAAGCAAACATCTTAGCTGAGTGAAACAAGGGCTAATTCGCTTGCGCGTAAGAAATCGAGCCGTACTATAGAGGACAGAGAGGATACACCCTGGATGGAATGCCAACCCATTGCAAGGCACACACACACACACACATTCATACACTAGGGACAATTTTCCAAGGTGCCAATCAACCTACCGTGCATATTTTTGGACCGGGAGGAAACCGGAGAACCCGGAGAAAAACCTCCTGGAGTACTGGAAGAACATGCAAACTCCACACACACATGGACGAGACGGGAATCGAACCCGGACCCTGGTGGTGTGAGGCGAACGTGATAACCACTAAGCCACCGTGCCCAGCCTTAATTCCATACTTAGTTGTAAGTAGTAGTTGTAGTTTAGAAGTTGTAGTTTGTCTTGTGTGCTCTATGCTCTATGCAGATTAGCCAATCGACTTTATTCCAGTTAGAACTACTTTCAAAAGAAACGAGGGAAGCGAGAGAGAGAGAGAGAGAGAGAGAGAGAGAGAGAGAGACTACGAATGAATATGACACAGCTATTGCAAAGCAAACATCTTAGCTGAGTGAGACAAGGGCTAATTCGCTTGCGCGTAAGAAATCGAGCCGTACTATAGAGGACAGTGCGCTCCGGCGTCGTAACGACAACGCAAACATATTCTGTCCTCTCTTGGAAGCGGTCAGATTTCCATCTGCCTCCCTTTTTCGTTCAGTTGAAAGATAATCGGTCATTAAATGCCTGACAAGCCTATTCAACCAAATCACCATTTCATTCACTTCACCATTAACTTCCTTCCACTACAGCCAGATTTCCAATTACAGAGATGAGATTAAGAAAATAGGTTTCACACAGATAATGATAAAATCCGGATCCCCCCCCCCCCATCATCTCTTATTATTTAGAAATCATTTGCCTGGATTGAATGTTTGCATTGTTAGAAAAATAATCCCCAGTAGTCTGATATGTGTGTCTCCTCCTCCTCCTTGTAAAATTTATACTCATCCATCTTCAGGAACACTTTTTATTTTTTTGGTCAGGGTCGTGGCAGGTGATCACTTGGGATCGGGAGGTCATTTCAGAGCCTGGCATGATCCACACACTGGGGGCGGGTTTTCATTTAGTCGTCTGCTTACTGGCATGTTTTTAGGAGGTTGGAAGACAAACTCACAGCAGTTGTTGTGTGCTGTAAAGTCACTGGTGGAGTATTTGTTACTCAGGTATAGAAATAAAGGGTTTGAAAATACAAGTTGAAGCTTTTTGACTCGAGTAAAAGTGTAAAAGTACTGGTTTCAAAAGTATTCATTCATTCATCTTCTACCGCTTTATCCGATCTTCCCTCGGGTCACGGGGAGTCTGTGCCTATCTCAGGCGTCTATGGGCATTAAGGCAGGATACACCCTGGATGGAATGCCAACCCATCGCTGGGCAAACACACACACACACACAAACATTCATACACTAGGGGCAATTTTTCCTGCCAATCAACCTACCGTGCATGTTTTTGGACCGGGGAGGAAACCGGAGAACCCGGAGAAAAAAACCCTGAGGCACGGGGAGAACATGCACAAACTCCACACACACATGGCCGAGACGGGAATCGAACCCGGATGCTGGAGGTGTGAGGCGAACGTGCTAACCACTAAGCCACCGTGCCCTTGGTTTCAAAAGTAATGTAAGGAAAAAAAAAAACGCCATTAAGGACAAAAGCTTTGGCCAATCATAATCGCTGTGTATCTCTAGCGAACTCTATACTGTATCCTCATTTGCCGAGGATGAAGAGAAAGCACCTGTTTTTTCACCACAGGCCAATAGTGGAGAAATCACTTTTTAGTAACGACCCCAAGAGTGTGAGGTACTGGAGTTGCGATGGATCGCGTACGAACCAATAGGGTGTCGGAATCAAAGATATGGTTATATTTCTCATCCAACCACAAAGCGATTGAACGATGAATGAAATTGGAGTAACAAGCCTATTTTTCAGGAGTAGAGGAGTTGAAGTAAAAAGTCGACGGAAACATAAATACCCCGGTAAAGTATAGATACCCTAAATTTCTTGATAACAAAGTATTTGTACTTTACATGTACTCAATTTGTTGAGGTTGGGGAGTAACTGGTTACATGTAGCGGCGTTACGTAATTTAATTACAAAATAAAAATAACAGTAATTCGTTACTGTTACTGAGAATATTAAATGTAATGAAATTAGTTACTTTAGTAAATGTTAAATCCCAAAGACCCCTGCTCGAAAAAAATACACTCAATTTTTCGGCAACAATTTGATCCTGATGCAGCACAATTTGGTAAAATAAAACCTATTTTCCGAGGGTTTTACAATTTTTCCCTTTAGAATGTTCATTTCATAAAGTGCCACCTAGTGGACAAATGATGGTAATTAAAAAGTAAACAAATGCAATCAGTTATCAGTTAAGTAATTGAAAAGTTACACTACTTATTACCATTTTCAATGGGGTACATTTGTAATATGTAATCTATTACATTTCCAAAGTAAACATTCCCAACACTGTGATTGGCTCCAAAGAACTTTCAGCCTTATGTTCACTCGCAATTTGCGAATACTATTTGCATCCAGGTTGCATCAAAAGATGAAATGAACCAAATTCAAATTGCTCTGGTAACCATAGCAACCAAGCAATAGACAAAGACAAAGTCCCTTCCACATGACAACCGCTAGCATCTTCTACTCATTACAGCTGGTGTGTAGGCCGAACATATTGGATTGGGTGTGGCCAAGAGAATGCGAACGGAAGAAGTTCACGAAGCCGGAGAGCGGAATTTAATACCTAAAAGCCGATGGTATAAGATCGTACGTTTTAAAGCTTTGTGTTAAGCTCGGCTGACATTCACAATAAATGAAGGACATTATCCGTGATGGTCTTACCTCCAATAGACCAGGACAGCTAGCAGCAAAATTAAGCAGAGCAGCATAAGAGTCGATATCACCATTAAAGGGATAATCCATTCCATCCGGTTTGCTGACGATGTGGGATCCCGGGGCACCGCCGAGACGCTGTTTTGATCTGAATGTTGAACGCAGACAAAAACGTACTTTTAAGAAGAACGAACTGCTCGAAGTTTTAAAACAACCTTCAAAAACAAACGAGTAGTCTGAGAAGCAAAGCCCCAAACCCACCACGCCACCCCCCCCCCCCCCCCCCCCCCCCCCTTTCCCCGTCGGCTATCGGTGAATTCTATACTATAATCCTCAGCATGATGGCAACTTTTATCTCCCTTACCAGTTTGGATGTAGACAGGCCAGCCACTTTTCTCTTTATTAATAAGTTTTGTGGCCTGTGTGGGACTGCTGGCAAGCTGCATATCTGTTGTGCAATTTTCTTGCAGCCAAGTTGCTTGGCTCCCGTCTCCTCCGGAAGGTCTCAGAGTAACGGTATAGATTTTCTCCTCCGGGGATATAGGTGGTACCGCGGAGACTTCTGTATTCGCGCCCTCGCCTTCTTGCCCTCCGTCTCGAGACGGCGAAACCGAAGGAGCCGGCTCTTGGAACGTGGTCTGCTCTTGTTTCGTCTCGTTTACTGTGTTGTTTTTATCCTTCTTCTTCTTCTCCTCCACCCTATCTTCCTCGTTATCGTCCTCCTCGTCATCGTCTTGCTTGCGCTCTTCCTTGTCCAGCTCGTTCGTTATTTCTCCCTCTTCCGAAGGGAGAGGCTTGTTCCTGTTCTGGGCGCTCTCGGATGTTGGAGGAGGGACCGGTTGGCGCGTTGGTGCAGGGCCTGAGCCGGGAGAATGGGTGGGCCAAAGGGATCCGGGCAGGGAAGAAATCACGCCACCACTGAAGCCAAGGCCAGCCAAAAGCGTACTGGTGACCAGAGAGGCCATTGTGGTCTGCCCTCCACTGGATGGCGGCCCCATGCCCGTTGCAATGGACACAAAGGAGAAAGGGAGGCCAGAAGATGACCATGTAGAGGAGCCCGAGCTAATCGGTGCCATGTCTGAAGAGGACGACGTTGTGGGCTGGAAAAAGGCAAGATGAGAATTTATTTTTTTTCCGCTCTCAGAGCACTGTGTATTTAGATAGATATATATCACCAAGTACTCACCATTCCGGTTTTTATAATTCTCGTCCCTTCAAAAATACTCGTGCTATTTGCTGAAACCACACAGAGCGAGCGTTTAGGCGACGTTATAATTACGATGCAAAAACGACGACGTTTCTTTTGACTTACCTTTGAATAAAAGTGTCTGGCTAAAGTCACTACGCTGGTCTCGCTGACATAAGGCTTGTACCCTAAAGAGATACAGAGCGTCCGGAGACATGTGCGTGATCACCGCCCGCTGGAGACACACAAACACAAACGTTAATTCGTCAATTGTAGGGAGGTGGTGTAGCCCAGTGGTTAAGGTGTTGGACTCTGGACCGGAAGATCGTGGGTTTAAACCCCACCATCACCATGCTGCCATTAGTGGGCCCTTGAGCAAGGCCCTTAACCCTCAATTGCTCAGTTGTAAGTGGCTCTGGATAAGGGCGTCTGCCAAATGCTGTAAATGCAAATGTTACTTCGACAGCATTCATATATATTTGGAAAATAGCATGTGGAAATGGGTTCTTTCGAAAGAGTTTTTCAAGCATTACTCAATGACAACGTGTCACGAGAGTCGGCGAGACGGAAAACTGACAAAATGTCATTTTCGGCGACACAAATCTAGATTTATGTCAACATCGCGCAGGCCAAATATCGCATTCATTCCTTGAAATTTCCCCGATCATTCAATTAGCATTTTTTTCCGGTCCCAGAAATGCGAGTAGCGCTGTGTAGGAAAGTCTCCGATGACAAAATTGGTCTTGACTGTCTAATGTAGACAACACCCCCAGCTCCAAATTGAAATAAAAATGTAAATTCAGCGCAGAAATGATTAGAGAGACAGAATGTGTTGGAGTCGAGAGCTGTAATTGGGCTTTGGCTGTAGCGGATGGATTTCTCCAATTGAACCCCAAATCTAATTCGGCTGAGCCAGGCGAAGGAAAGGGAAAAAAAGAAAAGAAAAAAAAAGACTGGCAGCTTTCATCACAGAAGTTTCCTCGGCTTGTCTGGCCCATCCTTGTTGTCATGGATACCCCATGTAGAAGAGACCAAGCTGACACTGTGACTGATGGAGTGAAGAGTTTAGGGTTGTCTCATTCATCAGACGCCCAGAAAGACACAGCACATGTTGTCTAATTCTATCTGCTGTGCAGAGTTTTTGAGGTATCTGCAGAGCTCCGCGTTTGGCTTCGGAGGACTGATTCATGATTGAGCAGATTTCGACATCGCAAATTTGTGTGTGTGTGTGTGTGTGTGTGTGTATGGGGGTTTTAAATAACAACACAATGCTTGCCCGCTGATAGTGAACACTCACGGTGTGGTGCTCGCTGCTCTGGGTAAACATCTTCTCAATGGTTACATCATCCTTTGCCCAGCTGTAGGTTACCAGAAAGCCCACGAGGGGCGGGTGGTAGATCGTGGTGGGGCGATCCCAGGTCAGAAGCATTGCTGTTCGGTTCAGGGGGCGACCCTTCATGTTGTCCGGAATGCTGCTGCAAACTGAGGCGAGATGAAAGGGAAAGGGACAGACGTGACGGAAAACTAGATATTAATCGCAGAAAGAAAGAATATTCACCCAAATATGTGTGTGTTTTGATTGTGGGTTTATTTGAAAATAAAAAATGAGCAATGCACAAAAAATATTAGAATTATTCAAAATTTCTGCAGCTTTAGCAAATGTGGCAGCGGCACTTCCGTGACAGCTTAGAAGAGTCATTTATTTTAAGGCTCGCACGAGTAACTCGCGTTATTCTATTACAAAAATTGCCCATTGAACAAAACAGGGAGCAGCGCGTTTCTCACGGACCATTATTACGGACGCACCGTTTGTTAGACTCTGTGGTGTCCCCTCACGGGGATGATGTCCATTATCGTGCAATCTATTTCCATTAAGTAGAGAACGCCGTATACTGGATGTGATTTATTATATTGGACTCTTTTCAGTGGCTACTGGTCAATTAAAAAATAAAAAACACACACACAAAATACTTTGTGTGCTTTTGTTAAAGGCTCATAGATATATTACCATCACATTCCTTTTTTTACCCCCACCCCATTATATGGGGTGCCTATCTCAGGCGTCTATGGGCATTAAGACAGGATACACCCTGGATGGAATGTCAACCCATTGCAAGGGCACAAACACACATTCATACACTAGGGACAATTTTCCAAGGTGCCAATCAACCTACCGTGCATGTTTTTGGACCGGGGAGGAAACCGGAGAACCCGGAGAAAAACCTCCTGGAGTACGGGAAGAACATGCAAACTCCACACACACATGGCTGAGACGGGAATCGAACCCTGGCGGTGTGAGGCGAACGTGCTAACCACTAAGCCACCGTGCCCAGCCTTAATTCCATACTTAGTTGTAAGTAGTAGTTGTAGTTTAGAAGTTGTAGTTTGTCTTGTGGAGCCATTTATTCATAAATAATACATTTAATAAATAATAAACAAGCAAAACAAATAAAAAATGCTCGTTTTTGTTTTCGATAAGAGGCTTTAAAAGTGGTGTATATGCATAAGAACACACTCAGCGATAAACTCGTCTGTGCATGAATGGAGCAAAGCAGTAAAAAAAAGCAGTAGTTAGTATATATATATATATATATATATATATATATATATATATATATATATATATATATATATATTCATTCATTTCATTCATCTTCTCCCATTCCATTCAAGAAAGATTCTTTCTAGCTACCGCTTTATCCGATCTTCCAGCTCGGGTCACGGGGAGTCTGTGCCTATCTCAGGCGTCTATGGGCATTAAGGCAGGATACACCCTGGATGGAATGCCAACCCATCACAGGGCACACACACACACACACATTCACACATCACACATTCATTCATACACTAGGGACAATTTTCCAAGGTGCCAATCAACCTACCGTGCATGTTTTTGGACCGGGGGGAAACCGGAGAACCCGGGGAAAAACCCCCTGAGGCACGGGGAGAACATGCAAAACTCCACACACACACATTCAGTTCCCGATCCGATTCCCGAGACGGGAATCGAACCCGGATCCTGGCGGTGTGAGGTGTGAAACGTGCCTATTATGAACAAGTGGATATATATATAGATATATATATATATATATATATATATATATATATATATAGTGGTTAAATGATACCATATATATATATATATATAAGGGTGGAAATCTGGAACAAGAGGTGATTAAGGAGAGGCCATCAGCTGTGCAAGTTGGCCTCCCTAGAGTTCCATCAGGATGAGTGACTCAGCAAGAGACCATTATCTTCATCTGTTCAATCGACAGCTTTATAATCGCTCCTGCCGCTGTACAGCAGTAATAAGCCGGGCTGCGAGAAGCAAAGTTTTCAACTTTTGACTTAAACAAGATTGGCTGCTCAATTTCCATGCTGACGCAAGAGTAATTTGCCGGTTAATGCTGCCATGTTGCTATTTTGGATGTGGCGCAAGACAACGTTTATTATTATTTTTATTTTTTGCACACTCCTGCTTTTTCCCGTAGTCATAAATTAATTCGGGGCGGCACAGCGGTGCAGTGTGGCGCACCGGCACCTCGAATGCTCAATGCTCTATGCTCAAACGCCATTACTGAAGATGAATGAATGAATGAAAGAATTCTCACTCCAAGCCACCATCACTACAGGTCTTACACCATTGAAAAATCTCTCTAATAGTTCACATACAGGGACATTTTCTTGACTTCACAATCTTAAAAAAAATCTATACTTTAGGAATAAATACTTCTAAATGGCTTCTAAAAGGCCATTTTACACCTTCCAGTGAGTTTTAGTGGCTCACACTGGTATTTCAATCCATGCTAGCTGAAAAAAAAACAAAACAAAAAAATAGCCTCTACAGAAATCAATTAAAATATAAAATCAATCTATAAAAAGCTCATTCATTTACATAATAATTAGCCCTTTCAATATTCTTAGCATAGGCTAATCCAAGTCACTCATTCATCATTTCCTGAATTATGACTCGCTTTCTCTCTCGGGTAACCTTTATTTGACTAAGCTTAAGCCTGCTCTTAAATGATGTCAACATCATTTAAAGCTGAAATTATTCAATGCCTTTCACAAGTAATATTTTAAATGTTTTTTTTTATATTATTATTATTATTATTATTGCTGCTGGAATTGGTGCCAAGCCTATTATGTAAATGAAGCTCTCAGGCTTTAATTCTCTCGCAACATGAAGCAAGTTGTTTTTAAAAAAAGTAAAAAAGAAAAAAACAGACGTGGCAAAGTTCACGCTAGGCAGAGAATGCTTTAAACAAAGGTTTGCAATCGGACAAAAAAAAACTAAACAACAACAACATATATTCAGATATATTATTTGAAACAATCTGTTAAAAGATGCCGCATATACTCTTATAAATACAGACAATACAGACAAATAAATACAGACAAATAATAGCCTTTCAAGAATCATGTATTTTAATAGTGTTTATAGTGAGATAACCAGCCCGAGGGGGAAAATGTGCTCTGTGTGCGTTTAGTGCACAGCTGGAGAATTCTGTTCATTTTGGTTATCACTGACCTTCCGTGAGTTTCTTTTAGTGCCTCTTTTAGTCTGTTTATATATATATTATATAATATATATATATATATATATATATATATATTTGTAATATTTTTATTGATAATAAAATTGATAATAATTATAATAATAGGGTTTCACGGTGGTTTAGTGGTTAGCACGTTCGCCTCACACCGCCAGGGTCTGGGTTCGATTCCAGTCTCGGCCATGTGTGTGTGGAGTTTGCATGTTCTCCCCGTGCCTCAGGGGTTTTTTCTCCGGGTTCTCCGGTTTCCTCCCCGGTCCCGGTAGGTTTGATTGGCACCTTGGAAAAAAACAAAAAATTGTCCCTAGTGTATGAATGCGTGTGTGTGTGTGAGTGTGTGTGTGTGTGCCCTGCGATAGGTTGGCATTCCATCCAGGGGTGTATCCTGCCTTAATGCCCATAGACGCCTGAGATAGACACAGACTCCCTGTGACCCGAGGGAAGATCGGATATTGCGGTAGAAGATGAATGAATGAATAATAATAATAATAAAAACTTCTGCAAAATGCATAATGCTTAAATATACAAGAATGACCATTATACAAGTAATGAACACTACAGCACTCAGCCTATATTGTGACAGTGAAGACTATTCAATATAACTTTAATTTGTATTTACCATGTGATACAAATGTTCCATTTATTGCAAAAAAAATAAATAAATAAATAAATAAAAACCCACGAGGAGAAGAAGTCACCCTCAGACATAGAGATGTGCTTACTTTAAGAAGAGTGCAAATAACTGATTGCAAGAACATGAAGAAAATGTGACAGGGATTGATTCGTAAACGAAGAGGCGGGATAGAAATTGCTATCCATGAAGCTTTTATTTTATTATTATCCCCCCCCCTTCCTGTATATATTCTGCCATATTGCAGTCTGTTCAAATTAGATTTTCATTTTTTTATTTTAGCCACACAGTACCCATTTTGTACACTTTTATTTTTAGAATGAATATTAATGATGATTATTCTGCCCCTTGGCTGCGTTACATTGCTCCCTATTCATCACCGCCAACAGCAATCAATTCCCTCTGCCAGGGATGGAAACAACAGTGATTTATGGCAAGAGCATTCAAACTCCTGGCCATTTGATCCGTTCGGCCTGGCATGAGCAGTCTCGTCATGGTGCTCTCTTATATCAAATAGGACACCTGAATGCTGGTTGCCATGACTCCTGTTTATTAGAGAAATTTCTTACTGGTATTAGATCCACTGTTAATGACAACGGACATGATACATGGTGTTTTTTTTTTTTTTTTTTACAAATAAAAATATATGAAAAGTGTGACGTGTATAAGTATTCAGCCACCTTTACACGGACAGCCCTAAATCAATCTAATCACCTAATTAGAGTTTACCTGTGTGTACTTAAATATAGGCTTTGTTACAGAACATTAGTGGTCAAAGTGCTCATCATGAAAACCAAACAGGTCAGGATTCAAGTAGTTGAGACGTTTTGCAGTATAAGCTTTGAGCATCTTGGAACTCTGGAGGATCTGCAGAGATCCACAGCTCGGGTGGGAAAGTCTCCCCACAGGACAACTTCTAATCGTGCATGCCACCAATCTGGTTATTATGGAAGAGTGGCAAGAAATTGTTGACAAAAAAAAAAGGAAGAAGAAGGAGTCCCGTTTTGCAGTTTTCTATAAGTGACAGCAAAAATGTGGAAGAAGGTGGGATGAGACCAAAATTGAACTTTTTGACCTACATAGGAAACACTATGCGTGTCTGAAACCTAACACACAGCACGCCAGGATGAATACACCAACTCCACTGTGGAACATGGTGGTGGCAGCAATATGCTGTGGGGATGCTTTTCTTCAGCAGGGACATGGAAGCTGGATGGGAAGATGGATGGAACTAAATACAGGGCAATCCTGGAAGAAAAACCTATTAGAGGCTGCAAAGGACCGGACAACGACAATAAACAAACAGCCAGAGCTACACGTTAATGGTTGAGATCAAAACATTTTAATGTGTTCGAACGACCCAGTCAAAGTTCACTCCTAATACCTATCGAGAATCTTCAGCAAGACTTGAAAATTGCTGTTTACAGACATTCTCCATCCAATCTGATTCGACTGGAGCTGTTTTCTAAAGGAGAATGGGTCAGAATTACAGTCTCTAGATGTGAAAAACTGGTGGAGAAATACCCCCCCCCCCAAAAAAAAAAGACCTGCAGCTGTAATTGCAAAGTGAAAGGTGGTTCAGGGGGGATGAATGCACACCACACGTTTCAGGATTTTCAATTCTTTACCATCATGTACTTCACAAAGTTCTGATGGTCAATGACAATAAAATAAAGTTTGTAGTTATATATAGAAATATTACTTTACTAATTTGTGGTGTGTGTGTGTGTGTGTGTGTGTGTGTGTGTGTGTGTGTGTGTGTGTGTATTCATCTTCTACCGCTTTATCCGACCTTAATCCGAGTCGCGGGGAACCTCTTCCTATCTCAGGCATCTTTGGGCATCAAGGTTGGATATACCCTGCATGGGGTGTAACCCATCGCAGGACACACACACACACACACATTCATACACTAGGGACAATTTTTCCAAGGTTGCCAATCAACCTACCGTGCATGTTTTTGGACCGGGGAGGAAACCGGAGAACCCGGAGAAAAAAACCCTGATTCACAGGGAGAACATGCAAACTCCACACACACACATGGCCGAGATGGGAATCGAACCCCCGACCCTGGAAGTGTGAGGTGAACGTGCTAACCACTAAGCCACTGCGCCCCTTGACATTTACACATGCATAATACATTATTAATTACCTCTTGAGGGTTCTGTTTCTGAGCCGGCATACCCATCAGCCATCGGGTCCGGAACCCAAGCCTCCTTCACCGTCGATCTGAAGATCTGGCGGTTGTGCAGCTCTTGAGTGGGACCGATAGTTGTTCCAGAGGTACTCTACGGACTTCACGTGATCCTGCTGCTCAGTGGTAAAGATGGAGTAGAATGCTTCCAACTGTTGGGCACAAGGAATAGAAAAACGCAAATGTCAACAGTCTGTCATACACCTGGATCCCGTGGTCATAGTCTCAGCTCGTCTCTCTCAGAACACCTTAAGAACCATGATCATATTCATACTTGACTTAAAAAAAAAAAAAAAAAAAAAAAAACAACCAAAAAACACATTCAGTTATTCAGTTAGTAAGCATCGATAGCCTTGACCTCACTGTAAAATTGATAGCTTGTGTTTTGACAAGGCTGTCAGCATCGAACAGCTAACAGTGTGTCAACGATTAAGTGCACATGTCAAGAAAATATAGCAAAATGTCTTCAGGTTGTCTGTGGGAGAAAAAAAAAAAGTGTTTCATTCTAACAGCCTTGGGTAATGCAATATCTAATGCGAAAGACACATACAAGTGGCAAGAATAGCGAGCATGCTGTGTATAACTGGAGTGGGCTGATTGAGTGAAGTGCTTGAACACAGCAGTGCAATAATCCTCACTGGAGGGCAAAAGCTGTGCGCGCATTCACACAACCTTTTAGGACCCGATTCACTAATGCATGTGGCAACATAATGATCGGAGCCGAGAAAGCACTTGGCAACTCGAGATTTCGGGAAAGTGGACATTCCGCGCGGTAAAAGCCGCGCGTGCATTCGCGCAGACGCTATACGGTTCGCCGCCGTGACATGACGCGCTACATCCGTGGAATACTGAAAAAAAAAATAAAAAATACATTTGGTGTAATGGATTCATTTCGACTCGATAAGAGGCACAATGGATTTTGCAGCCTGCATCCTGGGTCCAGAGACAGAAATATACCAGGCACACCAGTTTATTCCAGTTGCTGCATTCACAGCTAATTTGATAGAGGGTAGCCTATTTACCTACATACATGTTTGTGGAAGGTGGGACAAACGGAGAGAGAGAGAGAGAGAGAGAGAACCTGGAGGCGACGGAAGAATAGTGGAGGCATATCGGAAATGTATCCTGCTTCGTGCTGAATATGTAAATCCGGTTATCAGCAGTTGCTCGTAGTCGATTAGAACGCTTCAGATATTAAGGATTCGAGTGGGAGAGCGAGTTTTAGCAATTTCGAGAAATATACCGAAAAGTCAGACACGGCTCGGTCGCTCGCATGTGCACGTGACAGCGAGCGATAGGACGAGGGATGGGAGAAGGACATATAAGCTGGGGGTTATGTTTTTAGAACCCCCAAGACTGGAAAGAGTGTAGTCGGTTTTCCTTTTTCGACTTCACTGAAGCTTCCCCTTACCTACAGGCTCGCTATATATTGAAGCCAGACTAAAACGCATATTAATAATTGAGTGATTTTGCAAAATAGCAGGGAAAACACATGAGCAGATTTATAATGGAGGATCGAGTAATACTTCTAGTGTAACAGCTATTGACAACAATAGTGTCTAAGTGATGATGATAATGTGTCTGTGCGTGTGTGTGTGTGTGTGTGTGTATGAGGGGGGGTCACTTACTTGATGATAGGAGAGGTAAACAGGTCGACTGAGGATGATCCACTCCACAACTTTGCTACATGGCGGAGTAGTCAAGGAGCCGGTGTAACGATAGTAACTCCCCAAAGAGGACGGCAGCAGGCCCCTCAGGGCAAAAGGCGCAAGATTCGTCTCCTTCTCTGGTGATTGCAACACAACGACAAAAATATACACACAATGAATGCAGACTGGTTTACATGCACACTGGTTTATGCAGTCATTCTCACTGTGTATAAAGATGGTATTTTATTTATTATTATGAACATTGCATGACTGTATACAAGCTTAGTCTAATTTCAGTCGCGCCTAGTCTACAGACGATACGCTAGACGGACAGAAATAGTGGGACACATGACATTTCCAGCCATATGTTGTTCGGTTAGCAAAACATTGGAAGCGCACAGTTGTACAGGACGTTGTCGCATGAAATTTCCTTTAGAAAAATGGTTGCCCTGACAACGAATTATTATATATATATATATATATATATATATATATATATATATATATATATATATATATATTTTTTTTTTTAAAATACAGATTACAAATGAAAATATATAGTAAACTGTATAAAGTAACTGATTTGTCCGTGTCCACTAGGTGGCACTTTAAGTTAGCATGGTAAGAAAAAAGTTTCAAACCCTCGAAAAAATAGGCTATATATATATATATATATTCATTAATTCATCTTCTACTGCTATATCCGATCTTCCCTCGGGTCACGGGGAGCTTTTGCCTATCTCAGGCGTCTATGGGGCATTACGGCCCTGGATAAATACACCCCTGGATGGAATGCCAACCCATCGCAGTGTACACACACACTCACACACACACACACACACACACATATATATGATATATATATATATATATATATATATATATATATATATATATATATATATATATATATATATTATATATATATATATATATATAAAATTATTGCCTATATAGTGTATCTTAATCCTTTTGTGAATCTGAAACCTAATACATTTATTTCTAATATGAAGAAGCATTATTATATGTTTTTCAAGCATTGTGCTCATTCTTAAAGTTGCTCTTTGAACTCACCATGATGAACAACGCGTTTGAGACCTGCAATAATGGGCTCGGCAGCCACATTGTTCTTCTTTCCTACCTGCAATAGCCAATGACAAAAAGTCTCTACACAATTTCAACACACAGACCCAATTCACTGTTACACAAAACATTTTCACACGTAAAGAATGGCGTAACGCAATTCTAATAAAAAGCATCGAGGCTGGGTGAGTTGTATTGCATTCAGGTGCTAAGATATAAGATATGAAAAGAAAGCAAGGTTTAAAAAAGAAGTTCCAGGATGGAGCCTCGTGCCGTGAGCAGCAATGCAAAGGGAACGGTCACGTCCATATTCCTCTTAGTGTCGAAAGAAATAAATTCATAATGTTTCCACAGCCAGCGTTTAGATGCTCAGAGCTTCTTATTTATTAATTGCACCGAAAACCGACCTACATAAAACACACCTGTGGTCCACTTTCTGCCTGAGAAATAGACCCGTCACCTGAGGGACACTGTGAGAATGTATCGTACGCATCTTTGCGTCAATGAGGGAAAAACACTGTAGTCGCTCCCCAAATCATCCCACAAAAAACGAGGCAATTCATTCGGAGACGCGCGAGCACGAGATTAACGACGGCGTTCAAAGCAGATCAAATCTACGCCGAGAATGCGCATTTAGGTTCACGTCAATGTGCCTACATTTGAATTTCATAGCGTATTAAATATTTAAAGTGAATTTCCAACTAATGCTATGGCAGAGTGCAGTGGGATCACGTACTGCCCCAAGGAACATATATTCACAGTGAAATAACAATATTCTCAGAAAAAAAAAAAAAACTTTGTTGCCCTTTTGGCACCGTGTAGAGCTTTAGCAGAATGCGCCTTCTCTCTTTTTCAGTAAAAAAAAAATCAGTAACGCAGACTTTATTTAGCAGATTATTCAATTGAGAGTCAATTTTTGGAAAATAATTTGCATTCTCCTCGCTAATTGAAACATAAATCGATCCGTTAGTAATTTTCAGTAATCAAACCATTTGAATCAAAATAGATTTTTTACCCCTTAATAATATTAAACAGACTCAATAAATACAACAGAGTTTGTATTGGGAGGGGTTTACTGAGTTGGGTATTGTTTGTATTGTATAGTTTGTATTGTAGAGTTTGTGTTGTTTGTATTGTAGAGTTTGTGTTGTTTGTATTGTAGAGTTTGTGTTGTTTGTATTGTAGAGTTTGTATTGTTTGTATTGTATAGTTTGTATTGTTTGTATTGTAGAGTTTGTATTGTTTGTATTGTATGGTTTGTATTTCTTTTATTGAATAGTTTGTATTGTTTTTATTGTATAGTTTGTATTGTTTGTATTGTAGAGTTTGTATTGTTTGTAGTTTGTATTGTTTGTATTGTAGAGTTTGTATTGTTTGTATTGTTTGTATTGTTTTGTTGTTTTTATTGTTTTTGTATTGTTTGTATTGTTTGTATTGTAGAGTTTGTATTGTTTGTATTGTAGAGTTGTTTGTTTGTATTGTATGTTTGTATTGTATTTCTTTTAGAGTTTGTATTGTTTTTATTGTATTGTATTGTTTGTAGTTTATTTATATTGTTTGTATTGTTTGTATTGTTTGTATTGAGTTTATATTGTTTGTATTGTAGTTTGTATTGTTTGTATTGTTTGTATTGTTTGTATTGTAGAGTTTGTATTGTTTGTATTGTTTGTATTGTTTGTATAGTTTGTATTGTTTGTATTGTAGAGTTTGTATTGTTTGTATTGTATTGTTTGTATTGTTTGTATTGTAGAGTTTTAGAGTTTATATTGTTTGTATTGTAGAGTTTATATTGTTTGTATTGTAGAGTTTGTATTGTTTGTATTGTTTGTATTGTTTGTATTGTTTTAGTATTGTTTGTATATTGTTTGTATTGTATTGTTTGTATTGTTTGTATTGTTTGTATTGTTTTTAGAGTATTGTTTGTAGAGTTTGTATTGTTTGTATTGTTTGTATTGTTTGTATTGCAGAGTTTGTATTGTTTGTATTGCAGAGTTTGTATTGTTTGTATTGTTTGTATTTTTTTTCTTGTAGCGAGTTTTTCTTGTAGTTTATATTGTTTGTATTGTAGAGTTTTATTCTCTTGTTTGCTATTGAGTTTGTCCTTGGTTAGTCTTGTCGCGTTTTCAGAGTTTGTATTGTTTGTATTGTAGGTTTTAGAGTTTATCTTGTTTGTCTTGTATAGTTGTATAGTTTGTATCTTTGTATTGTACAGTTTGTATTGGGAAGGGGTGGAGCTAAGTGGTTTATGGCACTGATCGGAAGATCAGGGTTTGAGCCGCGGTATCACCAAGCCGCCACCCTTGGGTCCTTGAGCAAAACCCTCTGTGCCTTAGAGATCGGCCGTATCATGGCGGACCCTGCGCTCTGACCCCAGCTTCCACACAAACTAGGATATGTGAAGAAACAATTTCACTGTGCAGGAACGTATATGTGACAAGTCTATTCTATTCGAACCCAGGTTCGTAACAGCTTATACTCACCTGGAAGAAGACGGCCATGACAGCGATGATTCGCCGCTCCTTGATCGCAGTGTTAAGACTGTCAAAGTCATCCGAATTATAGAAGAAAATCTGCATCTGTGAGCACATATAGCAAACCGTGACTGGCATTCATCAGCCTGGTTTTTTTTAATAAGCTAACAAAGCACACAGCAGCTCACACCTATGTACGCCTTTGTGCACACACACACACACACACACACACACACACACACACACACACAAAAAGGGCTACATTACAGTGTAGAGGAAATCCTATTTGATTGATTCGCACGTCTTTGTCTGGGCAGAAAATCGCCATCCGCATTTCCTACAGACATCTGTGTGCAAATAAACTCTCACGCACATCCTCATTCAGGAGGCCGATCCACATTCTGACATTTGTGACAATTAAGGATTATTCGTTCTCCCAGAGGGATGGATTTAGAGGGAATGCAGGGTTCCCGAACAATTTGCTGTTAGACGAGCACAATGCACACGCTTTCGCATGTGGCCTTGAACATTGTGTCAGGGCAGTCACACAAACGAGTTTAAAAAAAGAAGAAGAAGAAGAAGAAGAAGAGGGGGAAAAAAATGCGTCAATCTGCAAGACAAGTGCCATTGGAGAGTAGACGGAATAGGAGAGACGTTTAAAAGGAAGGAAATAGGATTAGCACTCTCCCTAGTTCTCTCTTTCCCGCTCTCTCTCTCTCTCTCTCTCTTTTCTTTCTCTCTCACTCTCTCTCTCTGACAATGATGTTCTGACTCAACTAATTCTCTGGCAACCTCTCATCTTTCAGCATAATTCTCCACATCTTTGTGTTTGCTCAGCGTGTAAAATCGCACATATTTATTCACTGCAGCCAAAAACGAAGTACGAACGTACGTAGTCTGCTCGCTCGGAGGAAGGATAGAATTCTTGGGCGCTTATTATATACACCTTAAAACGCAATATTTACAGAATTGGTAGTAACTTGATTAATAGGAAATGAGCCATATAGCGATAACTGGAGGAGACGTAATGTAGCGTAATATATATATATATATATATATATATATACTATATATATTTTTTTTTTTTAAAGTAATTTTAACCAATACACTGGTAGTGAGGAATATTAATAATGTCAGCTATGATTGGCAAAATGATGCAATGCCGAACCGTCTAATGAGCCAATGGCAGAGAGCTGTCCAAAAAACCCAAACTAGGCGCAGAAACTTTTAGGCAGATCCGTTTTCGGTAGGGGGGGCTTTTTTTTTTTTTTTTTTTTTTTTTTACATTTACCATTTTTACCAAATGCCATTTCAGTCTCCGGATGCTTATTTAGTTAAACTAATTAAAAGAATTCAAATGTACTGAATTACATTGTGGACTTTTCAAAATGAGTTTATTTCTTTCACTTGTTTGGTCCGGGGGAAAAAAAAATGCTGCATATATTAAAAAGTCTACTTCTAAGAGGAAGGGAGAAAAAAAAATAGAAAAAAAGTTTGCTTTAAGCATGCTTCTTTGACTTTCCCTTCTGTGCTGTGGATGTGGTGTCGCTTGGGAACAAAAAGTCCTTTTTTTGTCTTTGCAGAAAAGTCCAACTAAGATCAGGATAGCTTTAACCCGCACTATTAGCAGAGGTCACGATCTGAA
>JACRUU010000016.1:3809589-3857089 GCA_030449085.1 Kryptopterus vitreolus
GTATTTACCTATATATATATATATATATATATATATATATATATATATATATATATATATATATATCGGTAAAATACTTGTGTGTGTATATATATATATATATATATATATATCTGAAGATCCAGACCAGCGGATATGAGGAACTCTGCACCAGCTCCGACTGCTATTTATAGTGATGTGCTACAGTTTGAAAAATAGGAGCTCATGGATGAAGAACTCTCCCTGGTCACTGGACAGGATATGAACTGTGGGCCTTAGTTTAAATATCCCCCCCCTTTTTTTTTTTTTGCAAAGATTCTATGCAGTCTATTTAGCTTATAAAAGAGCTTTACCTGTTTCAAAGTGGTGAGTAAATTAGGACAAGGAAGATGTCTAATTGGCATGGTCATTAAACATGATTGGCAGTGTCACCTTGAAAATGAGGTCAGTAATAAATTCTGTACTGGAGTGGAATTGCCAGCATGGTGGCACAGATAGAGATATCCAGGGAAAAAAAAAATTGTGGATATTAAGGGAATCTTAAAGGTTTGGTGCAATTGATGTATGGATGTCTTGCATTCCTGGCTGGATGTATTTATTGCAACACCCTAATATTGCAGAGTCCATGTATTTGTCCTCAGATAGACAGCATTAATAACCGCCCAATAGGCAGGTTCGATGCAATTGCAGTGGCTTCTATATGGGTTACGAAACACTTGAGTGCCATTTCACCTCGCTATTTTGTAATACAAGTAATTGGAAAAATCCTGACAACTTTCACACTGGTTATGTCACAGAACTGGTAATTGTTCACTTATGACTTTTCAGAACGGTTTGATTAATTTTCCTATAACCTTGTGATTCAGACAGCCGTCCTAGAATAGCATTTATATCAATGCGCTCATTCGAATGCCTCAGCATTTCTGTAATTTCAACATACACGCGGAGCTGAATACACAAATGCATCAAGTTAGCTAACAAAAAAATGACATATTCCAGTTTAGAAATACTACTGTGGATATCACTGTGGTTATTTTGGAAATGTAATAGATTACAGATTACAAATGACCCTATTCAATAAGTAGTGTAACTTTTCAATGAATACTTACTGATTACTTTTGGATTACTTTTATTTGTCCACTATGTGGCACTTAATGAAGCATTCTACGAAAATAAAACCTTCATTAATTAATTCATTCATCTTCTACCTCTTTATCCGATCTTCCCTCCGGTCACGGGGAGCCTGTGTCTATCTCAAGGCATTAAGGCAGGATACACCCTGGATGGAATGCCAACCCATCACAGGACACACACACACACACATTCATACACTAGGGACAATTTTCCAAGGTGCCAATCAACCTACCGTGCATGTTTTTGGACCGGGGAGGAAACCGGAGAACACGGAGAAAAACCCCCTGAGGCACGGGGAGAACATGCAAACACATGGCCGAGACGGGAATCGAACCCGGACCCTGGAGGTGTGAGGCGAACGTGCTAACCACTAAGCCACCGTGCCCCTAATAAAACCTTCAGAAAAGAATATTTTTTCCCATTTTAGTCGTGGGGTCGAGTGTGTGAGGCCGAAATATTTAGTTTCGAGCGGGGTTGGGGGGACTTTGGGACTATCTATTATCATAAATAACTGTAATATTAATTACAGGTTTTTGTTCCTCAGTAACTGTAATGGATTACAGTTACTTTCATTTCTTTTTATCTTGTTCGATTCTTTTATTTTTATATAATGGCATTTAATTATGTAACGCCGTTACACGTTGCTCCCCAAAACTGACTGTAACCATTACTGGTTTCCAGTTACAGAAAAAGTGGCTTTTCAGGACCATGACAAGAATGAATAACCACAAAAAAGAGGAGAAAGAGGAATAACAGGAGCTAGCTTGTTTCGCCGATGCTACGCAGCAATGACGAAATGAAAAAAAAAAACAACGTCCGACATGCCGTCCTTTAATAAATACAAAAAAAAAATCGTGTTGACAAATTGCTGCGATAAAGAGCCGTGACACCATACATTCCACTCCTATGAGCTCCTTTTTTTGTGTGTGTTCTATTCGTTACTTAGCAGCCCGCTGTAATCTATATGCCCTACACCACTTCGCTTTTTCACAAAGAGGTACTCTGCTGCCATGGAAAAGGTGGAGAGGTGAATATATCCTTGTTTAAGTGCTGCTCTGCGCATTCGTGCACAGCCGCATTCTCGAGAGATTAGAAGAGATCTCATGAAAGAGCGGAGCCAGGGAACAATGTGATGTCACAAGGTGCCATTCAAGGGGCCCGGACCGCGGCGCATGATGCCGAAGGTTGGCACGTTGCCAATAATTCAGCCCTCAATCATATCGAAAAGGCTACGCTCACCTTTTCAGAGCGCTCTGAATTGAAAATGCGGTGTTTACGCCAGACTGCGCGCTCTCTCGTGATGCTTCTTCATTATTCAGGGAAGTAATGTCTCATTGGACGGAAAGCTAGTAAGTTTCGGAAAGTATAAGACGATCCTACATCTTGCTCCAAAAATGAAACACAAAGTGGCAGCTGAGTGGATAAGGCATTGGCCTATGGACCGGAAGATCAAAGGTTTAAATGCTGCTCCTAATGGGCCCTTGAGCAAGGCCCTTAACCTTCAATTGTTAGATTTAAGTCACTCTGGATAAGGGCGTCCATAAATTAAATTCCATAAATTAATATAATGTACAATATGGATTTCACCATTATCGGCATCTTTTTCCATTGAAGAGAATAGAATAGAATATTTGTCACATATCCATATGGGGCGCCATGGCACGGCGCCCCTTGAGCATAGAGAGGTAAGGGCCTTGCTCAAGGACCCAATGGCAGCTATAGAACCAATAGAGCTACACCCCTCCCCTACATAGTGATGTGGCAGAATAGCCTTTATTTGTCACATATACATTACAGCACAGGGAAATTCTTTCTTCTCATATCCCTGCTTGTTTGGAGTAAGAGTGCTGGGTCAGCCATGATACAGCTCCCCCTGGAGCACAGAGGGTTAAGGGCCTCGCTCAAGGACCCAAAGGTCGGCATCTTGGCGATACCGAGGGCTCAACCCCCCCCGACCTTCCGATCAATAGCTACACCCAGTCCACGCAGTGATTAGTATCAAACCCTACAAAGGTAGAAAGTAAACATCCCAGGCAGCATCTTGCGCTTTCAGGGGTTGAAGAACTGAAGTCATGCTGCCTGGTCAGAAACTGCGAGTCATTCTGAATTCCCGCGACGGCAAAAGTGCGAATCCAGCGTAGATAACCACGGAAATCGAAACAAACGTGGCGAAGATGATCTAATAGTATAATAAAGACAGCGTCATAAATGCCGACAGAAACTGACCAATTAAAAGTATAAAAAGAGAGACTGTTAGGTACGGCAGGCTACTGTACTGTGCACGAGCTGATGAATGCTGACTGCAAGTAGATTAAACTAATTATATAGTAACTATGGAAACAGTTCAAGTTCTGGGAACGGCGGAAAAGCTCGGGCGGGGTGGGTGGGTGCATCGGGGCGCTTCATAGAGCGCACATGAGTAACGTTTCCTGTAGCACAAAAACATGGGACCGCTTATTTATTTATTTTTCTCCACCAGGACTTTTAGAGAGAGAGGGTATGCTGTTATATGAAAGGGGACTGGGATTCGGTACATAGTTTGATATAAAATATATCGAACGTTTATTCCTGTAAATATGAAAAACGTGGTGCTGTAGATAGATATTGACATTTCTAAACCCCCCCCCCCCCCCTTCCCAACCCCCCAAACATGTAACACTATCATAAAGGGTATATACTAGTGAACTTAGACTGAATGTCTGGTAGATTGATGTGGATGGTATCAGATGACATGTCAATAGGCAACATCAATCTTCAGTAAAGCTCATTTGACTTCACGGATAAATATGTCAGCGGCTACGGGCGACTGTTGGCGCTACGCAGTTTAATTAGCGCTTTAGTGACAGCGTTATGATTATCAAAGCTGTCCGTATATATTCCTGTTTGTAACGCGCACGTTATTGGTGCTGGTAGTTTCAAAGCAGCCCACAAATATCTTCAATCCCTTTTTTTTTCTCTCTTTCCCAATACATGGTTAAGCAAAGGTCAAGATCAAAAGAGTGTTTTTCAGGCATTTCTGACATGTCTGAGTTCATTATCTATAAACATACTTTACGTTCACGCGTAAGGGAAACAAAAAAACAAGTATTATATTCCGTATTTCTTCTTTTTCTAGCCGTGTCTATATGGAAACGCATTCAGTAAATATAGCAAAAAAAAATGCAATGATTGTTATTATTTATCATCGCTTTTCCAATCTTCGGAAGTCCTTGAAAAGCCATCAAAGTCGCGATAGAAATGTCTGGCGGAACGACTTACCCGTTTTGCCCGTGTTTTTCATGGAGGTTTTGTTCGACGACTTGACTTCAAAGCCCTCCAGTGTGAGCTCCTGGCACTCTAGACAGCTCTGTACATTTCCATCCGGAATGTTGACAGGTGACTGGTTCCTCTCGCCGCACTCAGGGTACATCGATGCCCATCTCCACGGCCCGTGGGTTCCTTTGAATAAATAAATAAATAAATAAATAAACAAACAAATAAATACACACGGGGCACGATGACTTAGTGGTTTGCACGTTCGCCTTACACCGCCAGGGTCCGGGTTCGATTCCCGTCTCGGCCATGTGTGTGTGGAGTTTGCATGTTCTCCGGTTTCCTCCCCGGTCCAAAAACATGCACGTATGTAGGTTGATTGGCTCCTTGGAAAATTGTCCCCAGTGTATGAATGTCAGTGTGAATGTGTGTGTACCCTGTGATGGGTTGGCATTCCATCCAGGGTGTATCCTGCCTTAATGCCCATAGACTCCTGAGATAGACACAGACTCCCCGTGACCCGAGGGAAGATCTGATAAAGCGGTAGAAGATGAATGAATAAATACGCAGATTCAGATACATATTCAGGGGAGGGGGGGGGGGCTTTTCGGGTTAATCGACTGCTATATGAAGACCGTCTATTGATGTTTCAAAGAAGACGTTTATCCCGAGTCGTACAACGCACGTCTTTAATTTAACATTTTATATAAAGGCGTTCAAAAAGAAGCCGTCTGTATTTAACTCAGATTTCTGCACATTGATCATAATCTCAGCCGCTGCAAAAAGGAATAAATGACATCCAGCTTGCTTTGACCTTGTATTTTTTTTTTTGTTATGGTATACTATACACAGATTTGTTAAAAGCATTTCCAAAATGATCTATGTGTTGGAGGTTTTATTAATGCGAAATCAAGTGCAGCGAATGCAGAGAAATCGAAGCAAGCATTAACACCTTGCATCTTTGCTAGCATCCATGTGCCTGAGTTGCACGCGGCTGGCGAAATGTCCTGCGTTACTGTATAAGTCATGCACAGTTCAGATAAGGGAATCATAGGTGTCAGTTATTGTATTGCGTTAGTGCAACAAGAAAAGCATTTTAAATGAAAATAAAATGAAATCAATTTGTCTGCCCACTTAAACCTGTCATATTTAAGTACTGTTTGATTTTCCATTCTGTTGAGTTGGAAAGCTTGAGCTTATTACAAGATGAAAAACACTTCTGTTGAATGGCACCTGCAGTTTTTGCCGTTATGATATTTGCGGTAAATATCATTTAGAGACTGTCTTCTCTGTGTGCACAGGAACAAAGGCTCATGACTTGTTTAGATTTGTGTCATTTGCATTCGATAGAATTTATGTAAATGGATATTCTTCAGACCTTAAAGAAGAAGAAGAAAAAAAAAGCACAGCATGGAGTCTCACACTGTTCTGATCTAGACTCGTTATTGTTCTGTCTTTTAATACAGCCTCAGGGAAGTGTGATTCACGATTCTGACTTTTTAAACAGTCTTCATAGAGTTACTGCATTTGCTATCAGACTTAGTACTACGGAAAGACACACACATATATATATATATATATATATATATATATATATATATATATATATAAACGCACACAGAAATTAGGTCTGAGACTGCCTGACTGCCTCTCATGTACCATATTTTACAATTTAAACAACCACTAAAAAAGTAACATTGAAATTAACAAGAAATTAATATTAAAAGTAATCATTTCCAGAGTAAAATAAATATTAAATAATTAATAATTTCATTAAAGGGAGAGATTCTGAGAGAAATGTATGTATATATATATATATATATATATATATATATATATATATATATATATATATATATATATATATATATATGCATATATATGTATGTATATATATATATATATATATATATATATATATATATATATATATATATATATATATATATATATATATATATATATATATATATATATATATATATATATATATATATATATATATATATATATATATATATATCTGAACATATATACATTTTGAATAGGGTCATTTGTTATCTAACACTGTCTCCAGTAAACATGTTGTTGTTATGCAGTTTCAAATGACAACTGTGAATCCTACTTGAGCAATGCACTGATTTTGTTTTGCTTCAAAATACAACATTTGAATAAAAAAAAAAAAGCCCAATGCCCCAAAAAAAGCCCAATGCACTGATGCTATGCAGTTTCAAAATACAACGTTTTAATGTCTAAAAAGCATTTTAACATATAATATATATAAGTATTGGGACACCTGACTTTCGCTGTCATATGTGGTTCTTTCCCAAACTGTTATCGGAAAGCTGCGGCCATTGTATAAAATGTCTTTTGATTTTCGCTTTATTAAAAACTAGGAAAAAAGTGTATGAATGTGTGTGTGTGTGTGTGTGTGTGTGTGAGAGAGACCTGCGATGGGAGGGCATTCCATCCAGGGTGTATCCTGCCTTAATGCCCATAGACACCTGAGATAGGCACAGACTCCCCGTGACCCGAGGGAAGATCGGATAAAGCGGTAGAAGATGAATGAACGAATCGCAGTTCCATAGTCATATGTTTAACATATAACCCCACCCCTTCCCAAAAAACACCAGCCTCTTCTCATTTACTACAGTATATCCTTTCTGCAGTGATTTGGCTGAGGTAAAAAAAAAAAGGAAAATATTTTTTTCACTCAGCATTTAAGGCACCCATTGACAGAGAAATATGAGCGCCGACTCTTAGCAAACAAAAGAAGAAGGCGGGCTGATTAATGATTTCATTAGCGATGACAGCCGATACACTGCTGCCTATATGAAGCATGTACACGCTGGCAAATACTTTAAATATCATTTTGCTCCTGAGATTTGTTAGGCCCTTAAACAACATTTTGTTCTTGAAGTATTGCTTTGGGAATCCTTCATCCTGTTGGGATAAAGATATATCCGGAACAGCAAAGATAATAGAAGTGGGCTTTTACTTCCATGATGAGAAAACAAATATTTATCGAATATTTATCGATCGCTTTTAAACACACATTTAAAATTTTGAAAATCCGGGTTAAGTAAAGAGTTTGGGTTTTGCAGGGTCCTATTTTCTCCGCGGTGAACAAGATGCGAAGTCGGACGAGCAGAAGATGGAGACCGAAGGCGAATCACTTCTATTCCATGAGCGAGTCTACTCCTATTATCAGGTTAACACACTGGCTTTACCATGGCAACGACACACACACACACACACACACACACACACACACACACACTCTCTCTCTCTCCGAGAAATAATCAGAGCCACAATCTAACTATCCACTCTAATTTCATCATCATTACCACCACACACTCTCAGCTCCTCTGGTGGGATCCATAGCGAGGCCTTAAAGCTCTCAGAAACAAGCCACCAACGATCATATGGAGTTTCATTTAATGAAAAACACTAGAATTAGTGACGCTTGCAAAAGCATCACTATTAGAATCTCTCTCTGGCTTGGGTCAAATTTTCGGCGCGTTACAGTTTTTGTCCGATCCTCAGGAATCGTACCTCATATCGTGTGTGAGATGTGCTATTACTTCTTTAATGAATCGCCGCTTGGAATTACGAACCCGGGGAATTGTTTTCCCATAGAAAAGTATTAGGGCAGATGTATCGTGCCTCACAGTACGGCCTGTGCGTATCCGACATGCACATATGACAAATCCACACGTAGGCGGTCCGGAGTGGATCACGATCATATACCTCCACACACGTTCGGAATTTCGGGGAAATCCGCATCATTCCGGTTCCATAGAAAATGAATGGGGAGATTTGATGCTCCGCTGTTTGGCTCGTGTTCACCCGAAATGCACATTTGACATATCCTTTCCTAGGTGACATGGAGTAGGTCGGGGGAAAAACGTGAAAAATCGGCGAAACTTGGACACATGGTCATGTGACATGTCTAAACGCTCGGCACATCGATGGGAGTCAGATGCTGGATAATTTGATGATGTCACATGCGTCACTGGCTCCGCCCCCTCCCGAGCTAGCATTTCGAAGTCAACGTTAAATATTAAACGGACCAGTCTCTAAGTGGTCGCACCCGGAGCTGCGGTTTTCATCGGCAAGCATCACGGACATTTTCTTCAGGAAATGTCCCATGTCTAATTCACAATTATTTATTGTGAATTATTTATTTATTATTATCTAATTTATTTATTTATTTAAAAAATTTTGACCAAAATGTTGACTTTGCATTGTTGTTCCTGGATTCTCTTTACCCTGAACCTTTGTGTATTTCCAGCCATCAGATTAATAAACCCTGTATAAGCTCAAGAACATGTTTTACAGGACTGTGACATAACTGGTGCGTCATTTTTATCATCTAAAAAAAACAAAAAACAATTCTACTGTGTTCAATTCCACCTAATTAACTTGATGACACTTTATGACAATCTCTTTACGACGCCCTGACCGATAAAATAAAATCTAATACCTATATCTCCAGGCCAGGGACAGGATGCTCATGGGAGGGCTTGAAAGATGTTTCGTTCCTTTTCTGACAGATTAGGGTCAGGCGACTTTCCAATGGGAGAGAAGGAAATCATGTTCCTCTTTTGTAAGGGAGAGGTTGCTCCTTTTACCCACTTAATGAGAGGACAAGTAGGGCTTACAGTTCGAGGTGTATAGCTGTGGTATGGAAGTCACAGATTTGTACTAATTGACAGCACCTCCGCAAGACACACCGCCAGACTCGTACTGTAGCCGAACCTAAATTTATACAACAATCGGTCGCGGCTAAAAGTAGCCACTGCTATTAGCGGATAGCATTAGCATTAAGACCTGTGCATGTTCTGTGACAGCGTTTAGGTAGGTGGGATGTATCAAAGTACCATCCTTATGAATGTCAGGACAAGAACTTTGCCCAAGGCATCAAAGTGCCCCAACCTGTGCGTCGTCTTTTATGATCATGCCATCTTTTCCCCAGCGAAAATGAAGACAGAAAATGTTATTCATCAGATATGGGCACGGTGGCTTAGTGGTTAGCACGTTCGCCTCACACCGCCAGGGTCTGGGTTCGATTCCCGTCTCGGCCATGTGTGTGTGGAGTTTGCATGTTCTCCCCGTGCCTCAGGGGGTTTTTCTCTGGGTTCTCCGGTTTCCTCCCAGTCCAAAAACATGCACAGTAGGTTGATTGACACCTTGGAAATTTGTCCCTAGTGTATGAATGTGTGTGTGTGTGTGTGTGTGTGTCCTGTGATGGGTTGGCATTCCATCCAGGGTGTATCCTGCCTTAATGCCCATAGACGCCCGAGATAGACACAGACTCCCCGTGACCCGAGGAAGATCGGATATAGCGGTAGAAGATGAATGAATGAATGAATGAATGTTATTCATCAGACCCTGTCAATGCTTCACTGGTTGTCCGTCCTGAAACTGTTTTCGGTACGTACAGTACTAACCAAGGTCATCACAATTTACTTATTCAAATATGTACGCACATTTGCCCTTTTTTTGGCCACTCTTGAATCGCTTCCAAGCAAAACTAATTGTTCAGCTTAAAATATTGCCACTGTAATGAGATAATCACTATGTTCACATCGCATGCCAGTGGTTTGAATGCTATGGCTCACTGGTGTATTCCACAAATGACATCATAGTCTTTCTTTTTTTTTTTTCCTCCCTCCATTTGTAATAGAATAACTGAATAAAACATGAGAACTTTTATGCTTTGCCTTATTGTGCCTGGCAAAGGGAACTCTTCGGATTAGCTTTACAGACAAATGGAAAAAAAAAACAAAACGAAAAACAACAGAAAGTCTTTGACTATGATGTGTGCTTTTGCTCATCATGTGCATGAAGGTGTTGGCTGACAAGATCGAAACATTCCTGCTGTTTGATTCGATGTGCATTTCAATCTGTTTAAACCATTACATGCAGTGTTTAAGGATATTAATCCCAGAATACGTTTCCTTTTCATGCCTTTCGGGATAATAACCAAACTTTTTATCGGCACATGATTATTTTGCCCAGTGTTGAGGAGTAACCAGTTACATGTAACAGCGTTATGTAATTTAATTACAAAATAAAAGTAACAGTAATTTGTTACAGTTACAGCAAAAAAAAACATGCAATTACTTTAGAAAATGTTGAATATTACAAATTCCAACGACTAAGCCTAACAAATCCCCCCCCCCCCTCCAACACACGGTCCACAATTTGATCCTGAAGCAGCTCAGTCTCGAAATATATCCCACTTTTTCTGAGAGCCACCTAGTGGACAAATGAAAGTAATCAAAAAGTAATCAAATGTAATCACTTTATTTTTTATAAAGTAATTGAAAAGTTACACTACTTAGTACATTTTGAAGAGGGTCACTTGTAATCTGTAACCTATTAAGTTACATGTAAAGGCGTTACAGAATTTAATGACAAAATAAATGTAACAGTAATAGAGTAACAGTAAATGTAACAGTTACAGAGAAAAAAATGTGTCATTAAATTAGTTACTAATGAACATGTTAAAGATTACAAATAAAAAAATTTCAACAAACAACCGATTTTTTGAAGTTTTTTTTTCTTAGAACGTTAGTTTAAAGCGCCACCTAGTGGACAATTGAAAGTACACTAGTTACTAGTTACACTACTTATTACATTTTGAACAGGGTCACTTGTAATCTGTAACCTATTACATTTCCAAGGTAACCTTCCCAACACTGGTAACAAGTTACATTTAATGTCATTACAGAATTTCATTACAAAATAAATGTAACAGTAATTCGTAACGGTTACCGAGAAAAAAACGTGTCATTAAATGAGTTACTTATGAACATGTTAAAGATTACAAATAGGGTCCCATCTAAACAAACAACCGATTTTTCTTTTTGAGTTTTTTTTTCTTAGAACGTTAATTTAAAGCGCCACCTAGTGGTCAAATGAAAGTACACTTGTTACAGAACTTATTACATTTTGAACAGGGTCATTTGTAATTCATAATCTGTTACATTTCCTGCCATTTAATTGCCTTGTGTAGGTAACTGCATTAATGTTTATCTGTACATATATGTACCTAATTACATCTAATTACTACTACTTCGGATACTTAAGTGAAAAAATTATAACCAGGCAATATTAGCTCTCTTGTGTGGACAGCCAAAAATCCAAGTGATGGCCGAAAGGAATAAATGTGTATTAGTATAATATATAGTACTTATTAGGGAGGTTGTGTAGCCCAGTGGTCAAGGTGTTGGACTCTGGACCGGAAGATCATGGGCTCAAACCCTACCACCATCAAGCTGCCACTAGTGGGCCCTTGAGCAAGGCCCTTAACCCTCATTTGCACAGATTTAAGTCGCTCTGGATAAGGGTGTCTGGCAAATGTAAATGTACTTATTTCTGACAATAAAATGTGACTATATAGAGCAAAAAAATGTAAGGTTGCCAGTTAAGCAGTAATTAAGCGAACAGTGGTCGGCCATTCGAAACCTGAAAGCACTTGCATGGCTTTCTGAGTATTCCATTACACCAGAACAGAAAGACCAGCAGGAATTCATGCCCCGGCTACATGTCCACTCGTTCACATCTCAGTTGGACTCGGAGCCTTTTCTATAACGTCTCAGGGACGCTCATCTAACAGAAATGCTCCACGGATGTTGGTTTACCACCACCCACTGACTTCTTCCTTGGATACTGCGCCCCATTTTGATCGCCAAAGTGCCGGCAGAGGCGGCCACCGCGTTCGCTAGGGAATTTAGATCTCGCCACGTGTACTCGCGAACTCCATTCGGCTTATTTCCCCCGGCTTATCTCACAGTGTGCTGCAGGGCTACTGCGCTACAGCAGGCCACTTAAAACACTGGAGTGAATCTGAATGGAGCTCGCAGTATGAGACGCAGCCTCTCCGACTCAACCCTTTGCTTTTGTGCATTTCTCCGTGCGCAAATGCGTGCTCTTTATTCCAGTCCTGAAGGTAACTAACACATGATTACCATTCAGCTGAGACTAAGCGTTATTAAAAACAATCCAAACGATGCGACCCAAACTCCACCGACAGCTGCTACGCCTTCGCCTGCTGACAACGTTATTAAGCAAGCATAAGATCAAAAGCACTGCGCTATTAGAAAGTTTTGAATACTGTTTAACTGAAACTTTAGGACGAACCCACAAATCATTCATTATAGTGCATGTTTTGTTTTTTTATCTAAGATTTTATATTTGTTTATAGTACATTAATTCATCTTAAACGCTCCACTGAGATAAAAAAAATATAAATAAATATATATGTATATAAATATATGTATAACATTTAACCACTGCAAAGTGGTTTAGTGGTTAGCACGTTCGCCTCACACCACCAGTGTCCGGGTTCGATTACCGTCTCGGCCATGTGTGTGTGGAGTTTGTGCATGTTCTCCCCGTGCCTCAGGGGTTTTTTCTCCGGGTTCTCCGGTTTCCTCCCGGTCCAAAAACATGCACGGTAGGTTGATTGGCACCTTGGAAAATTGTCCCTAGTGTGTGAATGTGTGTGTGAATGTGTGTGTGTGTGTGTGTCCTGCGATGGCTTGGCATTGCATCCAGGGTGTATCCTGCCTTAATGCCCATAGACGCCTGGGATAGACACAGACTCCCCGTGACCCGAGTGAAGATCGGATAAAGTGGTAGAAGATGAATGAATGAATGAATATATATATATATATATATATGTAGTAAAATTAAGTTAATATAACTTAATAAATAAGCATATTCAAGAATTTAGAAGCAAACAGGATCTTGTAAAAAAAAAAGTACGTAATTCCGCAGACACAAAATGAAACGATTGAAACCTCTTATGAAATTATTGAATATATTTGCTGCATTAATTTAAAAAATTTTTTTTACATCATTTTTTTTTTTTATATGTACATATTTATTTATTTATTTGCTCTGAGCTATTGGCCATGAGCTGTTCTGTATACCTTATACAAACAAAATGAATAGAAAATGCTATTTTAATGTTCCCCATTAAATCGTAACCTTTAAAAGCAGGGTAAAAGTGACACGCCTGATTTCCCTGTAAATGATCTTGTAAACAGACTCTCAGTTCATGGGCGGTTTCTTCACAGTTTTCTACAACCTATGATTATGCTATGATTATTTGCTCCTAGTACGTGTGTGTAAGTCTCTGTGTACAGTGCAGTTTTCTTAATGTTTATTTGCTTGTTCATAAGAATAATGATTTACAGACCAGACATCTGTATGATAGACAATATGATTTCTACATAATTTCAGAACTCAACACCATTTAATCTGTATACTCACACCGAAAGAATAAATGAATAAATGAATGAATGAATGAATTATTATTATTATTACTATTACTATTATTATTGTTATTAGGGGCACGGTGGCTTAGAAGTTCGCACGTTCGCCTCACACCTCCAGGCTTGGGGGTTCGATTCCCTTCTTGCCCATGTGTGTGTGGAGTTTGCATTTCCTCCCCGTGCCTCAGGGGGTTTTTCTCCGGGTTCTCCGGTTTCCACCCGGTCTAAAAACATGCATAGTAGGTTGATTGGCACGTTGGAAAATTGTCCCTAGTGTATGAATGTGTGTGTGAATGTTTGTGTGTGTGTGTGTGTGTGTGTGTGTGTGTCCTATGATGGGTTGGCATTCCATTCAGGGTGTATCCTGCCTTAATGCTCATAGACGCCTGAGATAGGCACAGGGTCCCCGTGACCCGAGGGAAGATCAGATAAAGTGATAGAAGATGAATGAATGAATTATTATTATTATTATTATTATTATTATTATTATTATTATGATGATGATGATGTCAGAATTTTCAATGCCATCAGCAAAATAGCACCGATATTTCATGGCGCTGTAAAGTCACAGCAGGCACAATTACCTCCATGGCGTGTGGCCGCCTCGCCATAAAATCTTCATTGGTCTGTTTAATCTCCTGTCAAAGACTAAACGACTGGTTTGTGGTACCAGTCACAGAGGCACTGCATCTGTTCCGCCAGCTTGAAATATACTCCCTCCACTTTGTGTGACAGTGAGACTGGCATCCCTGTCGCTCCGACTTGCGGCGGCGTCTTTTTTTTTTTTTTTTTGCAGTTTGAACACTCTCAGCATCTAAGAGTGCTATGCTGCTGTGCTCTTCTGAAGGAACAACCAAATGTGTCACAACATGAAGTCTGCTGTCAAAATGCCTCATCTGTTCTGATTATGTGAAAATCTCGGCGTGAGGCACCGCAGCGCTGTGAGCCACAAGACAAATGATTGTAGTGACAGAGGTTGTGGTGATATTACTGTACTTTTCAATAACCGCCTGAAGTCAAGTCATTTCCAGGAACAAACAAGAAATCATTTGATGACTGAACGGCTGTAAATGGAACACGGCCTCAAAAACAAACAAACAAACAAACAAACAAAAAAAACATTTAAATGAATAGTTACTCTGGAGATCGAGGCTGAGTTTCAGTTAAATGGGGAAAGAACAAAATCATGCGATGGTAAATAAAAACAAAGAGTTTTCAGATAGGAAAGCTAAAACGGAGACTGCAAAATAAATAAATAAATAAATAAATAAATATAAATGCCCTTCTTGAAACAGTCAAGATTCACTTAAATCTATTTAAAGTGTATTAACCAAAGTGTATTAAGTGTATTTTTAACCTACCAATGGGGTAATTAAAGTTGACTTCTTGAAACTAGAATATCTAGATGATAATAAATTCAATTAAGGCCTTTAACTAGACAAAAAATAATAATAATAATAATTTATTAACCTGTTTACATTGCAAACACAATTTTAAGAACTGACATTTATTTATTTATTTGGCAGACCTTTATAACCAGAGCGACTTAACACTGATCTCTCACACCACCCCAATGCAGAGCTCGCTCCACTGGCTTCCTGTAGCTGCAGATTCAAAACACTTATATGCTCGCCAAAAATGGATCGGCACCTTCATCACCTCGCTGCCTGAGAGCGTCTAGCACTGCTCGCCTGCTTCCACATTCTCTCAGGGGGAAGAGGTAAAGATCAGCTCAAGGCTTCTTCTCTGTTCTGGCACCGACATGGTGGAATGAACTTCCCCTGGATGTCTGAACAACAGAGTCACTGCTGCATCAAACCACGACTGAAGACCCCTATCTCTTCCAACAACACCCAATCCTAACACTTCTTCCTTCTCACTGTCCAGGAACCCATAAAATAAATAAATAAACCCCTCAACTCTGTCTATGCTTATTTTGTACCTTACGTTTGTAATCAATCATACCTGAATGAATGTATTCTTAGATGGAGACCTAAAGCACTGCTAAATGCTGTAAATGTAAACGTAGGTAAAAGGGTTAAGGACCCATTAGTAGCATCTAGGTCAGGGTTCACCAACGTGGTGCCCCCAAGGACAGCATGAGTAGCTCTCAGGCTTGTTCAAAAAAAATCTAAAATGTTATTTAACTCACAATAGTTACCTCACAATACTTATTGTGAGAAATCATCAGTGTCATTCATTCATTCATCTTCTTCCAATCTTTCCTCGGGTCACGGGGAGTCTGTGCCTATCTCAGGCGTCTATGGGCATTAAGGCAGGATACACACTGGATGGAATGCCAACCCATCGCAGGACACACACACACATTCATACACTAGGGACAATTTTCCAAGGTGCCAATCAACCTACCGTGCATGTTTTTGGACTGGGAGGAAACCGGAGAACCCGGAGAAAAACAGAACCCGAAACTGGAGAACTCGGAAAAGAAAAAACCCCCTGAGGCACGGGGAGAACATGCAAACTCCACACACACACATGGCCGAGACGGGAATCGAACCTGGACCCTATGCCCAAATCATCAGTGTCATTAATTATAATATATAACTAAAGGCAAATGTGTTATTTCAGAAGAGTGCGTCACCCTTTGTATGAGTGGTAGCCCTTTGTATGACTCAGTATCCATGAAGTAGCTCTCAGGTTCAAAAAGGTTGGTGACCCCTGATCTAGGTGGTGCTGGTATTTAAACCAGCAACCTTCTGACGCAGAGCCCAATGCCTTAACCGTTGAGCTATCACCTCTTCTAGTGGAATTTTGCCCAAATGAAGTTACTTGCCTAGATAATTTTCTTTTTAAACCTTTTTACCTTTCATGGCAAAAAAAAAACCAAGACATTTTTTCTAGAAGCAAGCTTTTATATCTTTAGATTACAGTTTTACAGTTTTACGCTACGTGCATGCTAATTCTTAAAAACCGCTGCAGTGCCAACCCGCTAAGTTTAAACCGGTGCTTGTCGTTTTTTTTTTCTTTATATGAAGAGACATAAGAGGTGTCAGTGGACCTCAGCTACTGTTAACCTGCACTGAACCCCAGTCTAATTTCTGATACAGACTTTTCCTTTCTGACTTTGACAGGCCCTTCACAACCGAGCCTTAAACTAGAAAATTTCAGCCGGAATTTATGATACCGTAGAGGAAAAAGAATAAAAAAAAAAGCTGAAGAAATAACATTTCTGTCACAGGGATGAATTCATCGTGGCTTGACCGAGTCTAACCCCAATATCTGCTTCTTCACATGTCCTCAATGCTTATATTTGTGTCGGGGGGGAAAAAGAAAAAAAAATGCATTACCTAGCAAAAACATATCCATCCAAATCCGTTGTGAGAAGGATAAGGCACGACTAGATTCATTTATTTCCAAATTAGAACGTCGGAGGAATAAACTTGGATATGAAATAATATGACATGCGGAAAAAAAAATTAAAATCACATTTGAATAACTTTTCTTTTTAGCGACACCATTAACACAATGAAAACTAAAGAGAATAAACATCCTCAGCAATATATATATATATATATATATATATATACATATATATATATATATATATATATATATATATATATATATATATATATATATATATATATATATATATATACACATGTGTACCGGACCGTGAGTCGTGATCCGTACGGATCAGGGATCAACTGAGAACCATTTCGCTACTATTATTTATATACAGTGTGTTCAAAAAGTCCCTCCGCAGTACCCTGTACCATGAAGCACATTTTTTAATCTCCCTATAAATACACAAATTTATTTCGTGGAAAATTTTAAGCCCATCTTCTGGAGACAGGAGTTCCACGTCACTATAATGTGCAAGATTTAACAAATGAATGAGTAAGAATATACATGAGTGAGAAGCTACACATGACTCACTCTGCGCTGCCACTGTGGAGTGACTTTTTGAACGCTATGTATTTGTAATTTTGTGTAATATGGCAATTAAATTCACTACATGGCTTGTATGAAATTTCAGCAATAAAACTGCATATTTTTTCTAAAATGAAAAATAAACGACTTTGCAGAGAAAAAAGTATGTCTTAACCAATACAATAACCGCTCAAGTACTCGATAACTAAAGCGTTGGAGTCGTTTTGCGAGCTCGGAAAATTGACCACGAAACCCACTAGCCCCTGCATGCCACATGACCTTTCACATAATCACTGAGCACTCGCACCTGTTGGGTGTTAGCACTAATTAGCAGCCCCTACCTTATTTCTGTCTTTTGTTGTAGGCATCAATGTCAAACTATTGACTTTGACTTGCATGTGATGTTACATGTTCAACAGCCTTACCTATGGGTTGCTTGTGTTGTGCTATACCCCAGTGTAAGCTTATGGCTCTTGTTTAACCTTCTAGGTGTTTTAAATAAATAAATAATAATAATAATAATAATAATAATAATGTTTTAAATAATAAATGTGCACACTGCCGTCCCCAGCTGAATTACCTGACACACATTCGATCCTAAACTCTGGTCAACGAGATTCCAGGGCTGCTTACATTCTTGTGTCCATGTGCATTTATTTTCACCTCTAGGAAACATGCTGGTGGATGGCTTGGCCCCAAGGTGTGAATGAGAGAGTAAATGTGTGTGTTTGTGTGTGTGTGTGTGTGTGTGTGTGTGTGGTGTGTGTGTGTTTCCGTGCGACGAAATCATCAATCCAGGGTGCATCCCGTCTTGTACACAGTGTTACAGTGTAGGGAACCAAAATTAAACTGGTTCTTTCTACCGAATAAAAAAAACCCTCAACAGAATCTGAACCTCGATCGTCGTCAACACTGGGCTGCATTTTTTAAAGCTACTAGCCAGCTATTTTCATTTTATTGCATTAAAGTAGTCGAATGTCTGATTAGCAGGCATTAATGAATTAATGAGGGGGGAAAAAAGCGCAACCCTATAATAGCGAAATGCTATTCTTTATATGGAGTGCGTTCAAAAAGTCCCTCCGCAGTACCGTGTAATGCAGGTATTTTTGTAATGCAAGTGGCTTTTCTGGAGACAGGAATTCCACATCACAATACTGCGCAAGATTTAATAAATAAATAACTAGTTAAAAAAAAAATGAACGAATAAACAAACAAACTGCTTAATTTACATTTTGGAGAATGAACAATTGAGAGCAGAATTTAGAAACACAACAAAGTGAAACACAACTGAAACCCTGTAAAGATCTATTACATCCATGATTTGTGAAGGCATGGATTATGAATTGTTTTTTTTTCTATAAATTTGCATGCATTTGTTTGTTTTACATCAGAAAATTAATCTCATCTCCTCGTTATTTTAAATATGTCGTCAGGTTTCGACACTTAAGGTTGTATAAGGTTACAAAACACATTAAATGGATGTATCCCGGCCCTAGCTTCCTCTGTAGAGAAAGATCTAAGATCAAATATTCCTGATGATCCTAACCTCACCCGGCATGTCGATAAAATATGTATCGTACGGTCTAATGAGCGACTTTAAAGCAGCGCTCACTCACATATTTGATATCGCTTACCGACACTCTGTTTTGTCAAAAACAAACACATAATAGACATCCCCCCCCCCTTCTTTTCAGAGGGCCCGAAATACTTTGTCGCGTCTTGCCAAGTCATATCATTCTCACTGCATTTTTAATTAGTGCTCAGAACAATCTCCGCAAAACAATTAGAACGCGCTGAATTATATCTACGTCTTGGAATAGCATGCTAATTAACAGCAACACTAATTGGATTAATTCTGCTTGATCTAACAGATCTGCATGATCCCAGACAGATCCTGCAGCAGCAAGTAAATGATAATGAGAATAAAAATAACCTTTCAAATAAATATACTTGTTTTGCCCTCCATGAATGTGATCGGGATAGACGGGTCCGATTATATAAACGTGTGTAATCACGCACATCGTATCTCGTATCGCTTGTCCTGGCCTGATTTTTGGCCTCCTTTTCCCGATGAGCCAATCTAGCGACGCTGAACTTATTCACAACAAGTGATTAAACGCTACATTTATATAAGGCCTTTTGCATTAGGGCACGATGGTTTAGCGGTTAACACGTTCACCTCACACCTCCAGGGTCTGGGTTCGATTCCCGTCTCTGGCTATTTGGGTGTGTGGGGTTTGCATGTTCTCCCCGTGCCTCAGGGGGTTTTTCTCCGGGTTCTCCGGTTTCCTCCCTGGTCCAAACACATGCACGGTAGGTTGATTGGCACCTTGGAAAATTGTCCCTAGTGTGTGTGTGAATATGTGTTTGTGTGTCCTGCAATGGGTTGGCATTCCATCCAGGGTGTATCCTGCCTTAATGCCCATAGACGCCTGAGATAGGCACAGACTCCCCGTGACCCGAGGGAAGATCGGATATAGTGGTAGAAGATGAATGAATGAATGAATTTTGCATTAGCTGTATTACCTGTTTTTCTTTTATTCTGGATTGCAATATAGATTGCGTGGTTATTTGTTTTGTTGTGCAAATGAATTGCCTCATCTTCGCATTCTAAGCCTCGATGTTTTGTTACAGAAGACTTTACCATAACCTGATTACAAGGCGGCGTTGGCAACAGCTCTAAGGGGTGCAATTCAAATAGCAACAATAAGCTCTATAACAACAGCATGGAAGAAGGTTTTTTTTTTTTTTTTTTTTTTTTGTTAATCATATTAGGATATTTTACAGACCCAAATGAATAGGATTACCACACCACAAATAGTTCCCCAAAGACTAATGACAGTGTCTCGGCGATGGTGGCTCGCCCCGGTACAGCCGGTTTCGTAACAGTGCGTTTAGTATTTTGGGTTTCACGCAATATGAATTTTATGTTTAAATGCAATGGAAATTGCAACAATATAATGGCCCTGTTGAGTTGGAGGACCCTGAACCATGGTGTGGAAACAGCGTTCTTATAATGGTATGTCTTTAATGGTTTGTGCTTAATAACTCCCTGGATAAAAAGAGAAGCTGCTCAACTGTAACTACATTTCTACTTTTCTAGAAATGCAGTGGCAAATAAAGAAGGCCGAACACACACACACACACACACCCATATATATATATATATATATATATATATATATATATATATATATATATATATATATATATGTCATATATATATTTATATTGTAATTGCGATTAATTGCAACGATTGCCATGAGTCATTTTCAAAGTACCATAAATTAACATTTTTCACTCACTGTAATAGATATAATAATATACTTTTCTAAAGATATATATATATATATATATATATATATATATATATATTATATATATATATATATATATATCTTAATATATATATATATACACATATATATATATATATATATACATATATATATATATATATATATATCACATATCATATATATATATTATATATACACATATCACATACATACACACACACACATACACATATACAGTGGTACTTAGGTGTGTACGTCATTAATTCGTTTCGAAAGCGACTTTGACTGAATCCGACGTTAACTGAATTATCTCATTTGTTTCAGGTCATGATCGGGGGAAGTAATTAGGGCATTCTTCTAGGTGGCGCGCCAGGCGTACGCGACGGAAACTGAAAGAAACGACGTTAACCGACGCCAAATTCCCGGCAAAAAAGGGCGTACAGTGACAGCGATGCACATCGAGGTATATATAATATATATATATATATATATATATATATATATATATATATATATATGTTTCAGTTTAAAATCATGCAGTAGTTCTAGCGCACTGATTTTTACATAAAATGGTTCAGATGTACGTTTTCATAAGTAAACTGTAATTTAATTACACATTTATATTCAGTAAATGTAATGAATTGCTCTGTTACATTTATTTTCTAATTAAGATACATAATGGCGCTATATATATATATATTATATATATATATATATATATATATATATATATATATATATATATATATATACACATATATATAGTTTTTATAAGGATCTCCACCAACTTTCTACTATTTTTGCTGAATACTGTTCCATTGAAATACTACAAGGCAGAATAATTAATGAACCTTTTAAGGAAAACATTTGAAGCAACATTTCTCCAAGCTAAGTATTCGTATCGCTCACATTCGAAGAGCAAATTACAAATTAGGAATAGTAAACAGCGCCGTACGACCTAATCAATACATCACCCCAATCATTTAAGTGATGAATGAGACTTGTTTACCGATATCATTCCCCTCTATTCATTCCCCTCTAACTATGAGCTGGAGTGGAATGTTACCCCCCCCCCCCCCCCCCCCCCCCCCCCCCCCCCCCCCCCCCCCAGTCCCCCCCCCCCCCCCCCCCCCGTACTTTTTTTTTATTTTACAGCCACAATACTTGCATGGAGCAGATAAGTCGTGTCCAAAACAGGTTTATAAACTTGTGCAATGTGTAATTACACACTTCACTATAGCGCCAGTTTCAAACAGCCCACATAAAAGCTCATTTTGGAAAGAGCACATGGATTATTAGCCATAAAACCGTTTTATTACCTGTGCATGCTTTTGTCTGCAATCTGTTCTAGTCGGCCGAGCCATTTAGTTTTGATAGACACCGCTCTCCGTTGCATTCCCTCAAGTCCCGCAGCCACATGTTTGTCTCAATACGCCACCTTTGTTACTGTGCTTGCAATCCCATTAACCTTGGGGATAAATAAACCCACTGTGGTTGCCAGGGGAATGCTGACAATGTGGAGATTGCCTTGTCATGTCCATTTTGTCCCCTGAGGAAAAAGGAACACATAGCACACTATTTGGCAGCTCGAGCAGATTTTGGCAGAGCACCTCTTACGAGTCATGTTCAATCTAACCCTCAATGTTCCAGACACCAGGCAGAGATGACAGGAAACAAACACACCATGCTGATGATATTAAGAGTGACAGTGGAGGCGATCAGGGTTCGGATTGTCGACCGGTCGTTATTGTCATTTCATTTTTTTTCCTGATAGATTCAATGAGTGACCGGGGACCAGATAGTGATCTTCAAGTCACACTTGTTCAAAATAACACTTCCTAATTCCTGCTTTTGCTGCCACATGTTTATGTCTGCTTTATAGGTCTTAATGATTCGGCGCCTTTAAATAAAATGTATTATTATTATTATTATAATTCATTCATTCATTCATCTTCTACCACTTTGTCCGATCTTCCCTCGGGTGCCTGTGTCTATCTTAGGTGTCTATGGGCATTAAGGCAGGACACACCCTGAATGGAAAGCCAACCCATTGCAGGGCACACACCACTCACACACACACACACACACACACACACACACACACACACACACACACACACACACACACAAACACACACACATTTCACACACTAGGGACAATTTTCCAAGGTGCCAATCAACCTACCAAGCATGTTTTTGGACCGGGAGGAAACCGGAGAACCCGGAGAAAAACCCCCAAAATCAGAAAAGTAGCTACAGAGACCATACAATAACAGCTTCTTAGGAGACGGATTTTTTTTTTGTGTGTAGTTGAATGCAATTATGTATAATGTACAGTTAATGACGTGTGAAATAATGCTATTGTTAATGTTTGTAATATAGAGTTTCCAGGTCTTTTAAAGAACCCTCACTAGCATTTCATTATTTCATTAACCACTGTAACCTACTGTGAATACGCCGCCTCGCCACTAGCGCTGTTCAATGACTTAGCAGTAACATTATAGAAAAGCTGTCAAAACGGAGAACTAATTAAATCTATTTTTATGAATAACATTTTAATTATGAAGAAACATACATATATATATATATATATATATATATATATATATATATATATATATATATATAAGTAAGAGGTGGCTTAGTGGTTAGCACGTTCGCCTCACACCTCCAGGTTCCGCCTCACACCTCTAGTTCGATTCCTGGCTCGGCCATGTGTGTGTCGAGTTTGCATGTTCTCCCCGTGCCTCAGGGGGTTTTTCTCTGGGTTCTCCGGGTTTTTTCCCATCCCGGTCCAAAAACATTAACGGTAGGTTGATTGGCACCGTTGGAAAAATTGTCCCTAGTGTGTGAATGTGTGTGTGCGATTATGAGTGTGTGCCCTGTGATGGGTTTGCATTCCATCCAGGGTGTATCCTATCCTGACTCGCCGTAACCCGAGGGAAGATTGGCTATAGCGGTTAGAAGATGAATGAATGAATTTATATATATATATATATATATATATATATATATATATATATATATATATATATCTATATATATATATATATATATTGTATGTGACTGCAGGTCTCAAACAAGATGAAATGATGGAGAAGAGATATTAGTGGACCAAGGTTGTGACAATCTCTTACTCTAACCTTGTAAACAGCGTTGCCCATTTGTCTCTATTCTAAAACAGTACCCCAACATCTATTCATGGTTTTAAGAGGCTTTAATCTCTTATCCTGTCTTTAATCAACTTCATTTTATAGTCAGTATGATGGGTTCAGAAAGCTCTGCACCCCTAAAGACATGTGCTTTGATACTTATTGGCTTTTCCTGAAGAAAAATAATCTTCTTAGGAGTACAGCGGATTAATTGACTTCCTTGCATATGAGTGATCTTAAAGTCTAAAATTTGCTTGTACTTAAGCTTTAATGCTTAAACTGCTTATTGGGTTTGATCAGAAATTCTTTAATGACCACTATAGGAGTGGGTTCTCAGTTAGAGCCAGGCGATAAACTGTTATTATGGATTCATTCGAGTTTATGGTTTATGTCGATGTTGAAAAAACGAAAAGAATTGATTTTTACGATTTCACTTCGGTTGGAGACAGCAAGCTGCCGTAGATCTCCGCCCTCCGCCCTCAACACGGCGGCGCGCTCTGGCGAAGCCGAATCCGTAAACATGACATTGACAAATGCAAAAACAGGTACAAATAACGACATGTTTTACCAAATATCAACAATCGAATTTTGTCTAATAAAATCGGAGATTCAATTTATATGACACATCGCCCAGCTCTAGTCTCAGTGGTGAATACTCTTGGGTTACTGAACAGAAGATCAGCTGTTCCTGGCTGGCTGATTCTTTTGAGGCCCTTAAACAAGGCCCTTAAGCCTTTCTGTTCAGAGTAGCTGCCTAACTAGTTGGGAAAGGCAAAAAAAATCTATTATACATACTACACATCACGGTGGCTTAGTGGTTAGCACGTTTGCCTCACACCGCCAGGGTCCGGGTTCGATTCCCGTCTCAACCATGCGTGTGTGGAGTTTGCATGTTCTCAGGGGTTTTTCCCCGGGTTCTCGGATTTCCTCCCCGGTCCAAAAACATGCACGGTAGGTTGATTGGCACCTTGGAAAATTGTCCCTAGTGTATGAATGTGTGTGTGTGTGTGAATGTGAATGTGAGTGATGGGTTGGCATTCCATCCAGGGCTGGCTTGGCCAACCCGTGGCTCCCGAGCCTCATGCTGCTCTTTAACTAGTTTCATGCGGCTCTTTAGGAGCTTTCACATAATATGCGTCAATGGGAATGGGATGATGTTCATGTGTACCGATGTGTATGATGTGGCTCTTTGCAGTAACACAGAAAAAAAAGTGGCTCTTAGCCTCCTACTAGTTGGCCACCCCTGATCCAGGGTGTATCCTGCCTTAATGCCCATAGGCACCTCAGACAGGCACAGGCTCAACGTGACCCGAGGGAAGATCGGATAAAGCGGTAGAAGATGAATGAATGAATGAATGAATACTATACATATAAACTTTCCTCTTATTTAGCATTTGCAGGAAAACTTATTAAAAGAAAAGTTATAAGAGTAAGGAATGCAAATCTGGACATGCCGGTAGATCCTTGAAGTGGTCGGAAATAAATGTCTCTGTTATCGTCGTACAAAAGGGTTCAGCAACGAGTAAAAGAGCCTCCTAAAATATATGGCCTGTCTCAACGCTGGGACATAATGTTAATCATACTGTTAAAAGCCCAGTGCACGTTTTATCACTGGTTCATGTAATGACCTTTTTTTCTTTTTTTTTTTGCCTTTCATATGGAGTGTGATCCAGTGTGTGTAAAATGAAGATAACCCTTTTCAAATCACATTTAATTATATTAGGGAAGAACGGAACAAGCCTGTTAAATGCGTAAATAAATATAATCATATAATTATGAAATTGCTAGATAAATATTCAATTCGACTATCATTACATTTCCGTTATATAACTCGATGCAGCTGCGTTCTATTTGTAGTCTTTAAAATAGCACAGAAAGAGATAATAAATCAATCTGCTGTTTACATTTAATTAGCCGGCCCGAAAGAGTTCCAGACAAAACAATTTTTTTTTCCCTTTCTGCACTATGCCGCGCCGACGTCTCGGCATCCTGTTGAAGAAAACGTGCATCTTTGCTAATTGCAATAAAAATAGGTAGTTACAAAAAGGAACCGTTTTGTATAAATATTTTAGAATTCGTTTCTCGCTTGAAGGAAAACCAAATTCTTTAGTGCACGGTAAAATAAGAAGAAATGTTTTACGCCCTCATGCCAGCACTTTGCACTTTTAAAAAGCCTGCTAATTAAACAGAAGGTTGCGATTTAAATGTTTTTTCAATTAAAAAAAAAGAAAAAGAAAAAAAGCCCAAGTGGAACAATGCTTCATCTGGCCACATCTGAGAAAGTGATTAATTGAAAAAATTAATTGTGGTTTGCACGTTCGCCTCACACCACCGCCAGGGTCCGGGTTTGATTCCCGTCTCGGCCATGTGTGTGTGGAGTTTGCATGTTTTCCCCGCGCCTCAGGGGGTTTTTCTCTGGGTTCTACGGTTTCCTCCCCGTTCCAAAAACATGCACTGTAGGTTGATTCGCACCTTGGAAAAATTGTCCCTAGTGTGTGAATGTGTGTGTGAATGTGTGTGAGTGTGTGTGTGTGTGTGTGTGTGTGTGTGTGTGTCCTCCTGCGATGGAACTGAAAATGTTGTTCAGTGGAACCTTGGATTGCCAGTAAAGTGCTTTTCTGAACGATTTGCTGGATGGGCAGAAATCTGTGTTAAAATGTAACTTCCATTACTAGCGATTACTTTTAATGTGAACATTAACCATCATCATTAACTGAGACGAAAGTTGCTTTCTCGTGTTCCTTTCCCGCATATACGTCCTCATCTCTCATATAAGTAGAATATATGCCCTGTTTACTCTAGCATTGTGTATTGTATAATGTTTTCCTTTTTAAAAAACCCCAGCCTAAAATTTATACATGTATACATTTTGTATAACGGAACATGTTCAATGTCATCATTCAACACCAAAAATAAAAAAACAAATAGGTAAAGGACACAGGAAAAGAATATGTATGTGTGTATATATATATATATATATATATATATATATATATATATATATATATATATATATATATTATATTGATTTAATTGCGATTAAAAATCGTGAATTAGTTTCAATATACCATAATTTAATACTTTTCATACATTTAATACACCTTGTAAAATTGTCCCTAGTGTATGAATGTGTGTGTGTGTGCCCAGCGATGGGTTGGCATTCCATCCAGGGGGTATCCTGCCTAAATGCCCAAAGACGCCTTGAGATAGGCACAGACTCCCCGTGACCCGAGGGAAGATCGGATAAAGCGGTAGAAGATGAATGAATGAATGAATGAATGTTTCTAATACTCTAACTGTAAGAGATGTTATAATTATATACATTTCTCTCAAAATCTCTCCCTTTAACATAATTATTGATTATTTCATATTTATTTTACTCTGGAAATGATTCTTTTGATGTTAATTAATTAATTTCTTGTTCATTATATTCATTCATTCATTCATCTTCTACCGCTATATCCGATCTTCCCTCGGGTCACGGGGCGCCTGTGCCTATCTCAGGCGTCTATGGGCATTAAAGGCATGATACACCCTGGATGGAATGCCAACCCATCGCAGGACACAAACACACTTACATTCACACACACACACACATTCATACACTAGGGACAATTTTCCAAGGTGCCAATCAACCTACCGTGCATGTTTTTGGACCGGAGGAAACCGGTGAACCCGGAGAAAAAAAAAACCCTGAGGCACAGTGAGGAGAACATGCAAACTCCACACACACATGGCCGAGACGGGAATCGAACCCGGACCCTGGCGGTGTGAAGGCGAACATGCTAACCACTAAGCCACCGTACCCCACTTGTTCATTATATATATATATATGATTATATATGATTATATATATATGATTATATATATATATATATATATATATATATATATATATATATATATATATATATATATGTATAGCACAGTTTCAGGAAAGTGTGCCATTGATGGAACGGTATATGACTCCAGCTTATACGCACGTTTTTTTTCTCATTCCTCAACCTGTGGCTATTTAGCCATTATCTAGAATTAGGTCTGAGAAATCAGAATGAGGTTCAACATGAATTCATGACTGGGAGGAGCCCATCTGAGACAAAAGGTCACCCTCATTGTTCTATTGCAGTCTCTTATTTTAACTCATTGTAATAGTAAATGAGCAAATGATTTGGTGCTGATGAAAAAAGAAAGAAAAAAAAAAAACATGTCGCCCCCATGCCGGTATAAACTGGAACATCTTTCTCATACAGTGGTTTATCTCAGCAGTTGAGTTCTGGAGGCTAAGCGGCAAAGAGGGTCAAGTTTGGTTTGATTAAACTTTAATTGCAGCTGCAAGGCATGAAATTCAAAGTTGGGATCGTTCTCTCTATCTCTCCATAGCAAAGCCAGGCTCAGCCATTGTGTAACACTTTTGTTGTATCGTCTGTATGTGAGGTATTGTATGGATGTGTTCTGGCTACCACACTAAACAGACACAAACACTGCAGTACCGTAAGATAGAGGGTTAGATACAGTGCTGCCTGGAAGTTTGTGAACCCCTGGACTTGTACCTTGATTTTCTTATTTCTCTTATCACCTGCTTTTTATCATTTAAATGTCTGATATATGTTGATCATGTGTTTGTTTAGAGGGATCTTGATATTTTAGTCAACAAACTGCATGAACAATTGAATTGTTGCGTGTGCAAAAGTAAGCGAAGCCTTTTATTTAGTAGCGTGAGGAACCTCCTTTTGGCAGCCATTATTTCAAGCAAACACCATTTGTAACTACTGAGCAGGCTCTCACATCTGTCTTTGGGGATTTTTACCCACTCCTCCTTGTAGGTTGGAAGAACATCTGGCATTTACCGCTTCAGGTCTAGCCACAACATTTCCATCGGATCGAGATCCGGACTCTGACTGGGACAATCAAAGAGTGTGAAACTTCTTTTCTTTTAAGCCATTCCTTGGTGGATTTGCTTAAACGGTTTGGGCTGTTGTCCTGTTGCATCACCCATATTCAGCCCGGCTTCGGCAGTCTAACTAATGGCAGGAGCTTCTCTTTGTTTGTTGATCGGTCTGAGAATAGAAGTTTCCTTGAATAATATGGAGTCGACCTGGCCCGGAGGCAGAAAAGCAGCCCCAGACCTTCACATTTCCCCCACCATGGCTTGACTGTTGGGAATATGCTCTTTTCCTGGCATTCCTTGTTGGCTTTTCTCCAAAAATGGCAGCTTTGATTATGAGCAAATAAACCTATTTTGGACACAATTCTGTCTGATTGCAGACGCATGTACATTTATCGCAGAGGCCTGCAACTCTCTAGAGGTGACGTGTGAGTTAACGTTTACCTCGTTTATCATTTTTCGGCGATTTTTTTTCATTTTTCACAATTCTAAGTGTTGATGGGCGTCCACTTCTAGGCAGTGTTGTGGTCATGTTAAATGCCCTCCATTTGTACATGATCTGTTGTACAGTGGATGGATAGAGTTGGAACCTCTTGGAGATGGTCTTATAGCTTTCCACGGACTAATGCGCCATCCCCAACTTCTTCCAGATGTCCTCGGATATCTCTTTTCCTCTTGGCATTGTTCGACTCCTTGGCACTCCAGTGGTTTGGGTGGGTTCCTCTCTCTTTTAATCAGTGTTACCCAACCACTTTCCTAAGGATGTCTAATTTGATTGGTCCACTTAACTGATTAATTAAGGACCCGAATTTGTTTCTCCTGAAATCTGTTCCCTGCTCGACTTTACCAATGCAGCTCAGGCTCCACTTACTTTTGCACACACGTATTTTTTTCTCTCTCGCTATTTGCAAATCTATGCAATTGATCAACGTACATTAGATTTATAAAAAGCATGTGATAAAAGGAGAAAACCGAGGTAAAATAGCTCAAGAGGTTCACAAACTTTCAAGCAGCGTTGGAGACATACATACCACCTTGTAGCTCCAATTGAAACTTCAAAATGAAACAGTTTTTTTTCATTATTTAAGTATTACTGATATTATATATATATATATATATATATATATATATATATATATATTAGGTGCACGGTGGCTTAGTGGTTAGCACGCTCGCCTCACACCGCCAGGGTTCCGGGTTCGATTCCCATCTCGGCCATGTGTGTGTGGAGCTTGCATGTTCTCCCTGTGCCTCAGGAGGTTTTTCTCCGGGTTCTCCGGTTTCCTCCCATTCCAAAAACATGCACGGTTAGGTTGATTGGCACCTTGGAAAAATTGTCCCTAGTGTATGATTGTGTGTGTGTAAATGTGAGTGTGTGTGTGTGTGTGTGTGTGCCCTGCGATGGGTTGGCATTCCATCCAGGGTGTATCCTGCCTTAATGCCCATAGACGCCTGAGATAGGCACAGACTCCCCCCCGTCAGATAAGATCGGATTAAGCGGCAGAAAGAATGAATGAATGAATGAATGATATTATATTTGAAAAAAAAAACACACAATAAACAGTGATATTATATGATGTCCAAGCAATGCATATTTTGTGAATGCTGCCAGCTCTGATATTGATTTTACACATTGTTTTTGGTCTTATAGCCTTCCACGGACTAATGCGCCATCCCCAACTTCTTCCAGATTCCTGGGAGGATGTCCTTGGATATATATATATATATATATATATATATATATATATATATATATATATATATATATATATATATATATAGGGCTCTAGAGTAATCAAACATGAATATATCAAATAACTTGTTTTACACAATTTTAAATGAAAAAACAAAAAATATTTTATACATATTATGCCTTTTGTTTGTTATTAAATCTATAAAAATAAATGTAAAACCGTTATGCTGTGACAAAGACATACTGCACTGGAAAATGGCAATAGAAATCTGCCATTATTATATTATGGTGGTTGCTGTGTCTGCACTTAACTTTCAGTGAAGCACAATTCAAAGATGCCTTTTCTTTATCCTGTAGTTCACCTCTAAAATACACAACACACAAAATGCAGCAAAGCAGCAGAAGCCTCACACTGTGTCCGTTACACACGGAGGCAAAGAAATACGATGTTGATAAGATCCGCTGAATGCATATTGATTCTAATTGCACTGTATGTGGTCGACCACATTAGGAATTAGAACACTGGGGGCTAAACCCGGGCCAAATTCTCAGCAAGAACACATTCTCGTTCTTGAGATATGTAAGCGGGCTCCCGGCGTTCGTCTAAAAGCCATCTCAGGAGTTGCCTCAAGAATGACACATCGCTAATGAATGCTCTTGTGTCATGAGGAAGTGGAGGCTGATTTTTATTATAAGGATCCAAACTGGCAGAATAAGGATATGTTCAGTCAAGCAAATTTAAATTTATTGGCAAATGCAGCAAGGAAGATAACGCAGGAGTGGTGCAAAAGTGCGGTAACAATTCTTGGAAATGCTCGAAATCTTACAAAACTGGGAGTGAACATTCATTCATTCATTCATCTATCTATACATATTCGCTATATCCGATCTTCCCTCGGGTCACGGGGAGCCTGTGCCTATCTCAGGCGTCTATGGGCATTAAGGCAGGATACACCCTGGATGGAATGCCAACCCATCGCAGGGCACACACACACATTCATACACTAGGGACAATCAACCTACCGTGCATGTTTCTGGACCGGGAGGCACCCGGAGAACCCAGAGAAAAACCACCTGAGGCACGTGGAGAACATACAAACTCAACACACACATGGCCGAGACGGGAATCGAACCCGGACTCTGGAACGTGCTAACCACTAAGCCACCGTGCCCCTGGGAGTAAACAGATCCGTCCAAATTCTAAACAAGAATGAAAAAAGTGCATATGATGCGGTTTTAAAGAATGTTTAACGTTGAGGGTTATTCTAGTATTGTAATTATAGTAAGATATCATGAACAAATCTATTAGAACTAAAGTTTATACCTATATTTAATCCGGTGCTTTGTCTTTGAATATGATTGGGGAGGTACAGTACGCCTCCAGTCCCATTCCGCAGCATTCTCTCTAATGAAATAGTAGGGTCACGGCATGCTTGTTGTAGTTATAAGTCCCAGATGTACAGAATACCTTGAATTGTGGAAAACATACAGCCGTGTAAGAACAACAGTTGTTGATTTATAGAGTAATAACTGTGGATTCCTCAACTAATCTATAGTTTATGCCTTCTCTGGAAACTCATTAAAGGGGATCTTGGGCAAGGACCATGAGAATATAATATGATGTCAAGGCAATGCATGTTTTGTGAATGCTGCCAGCTCGGATATTGATTTTACACCCTGGTATACTGCTAAAGACAAATATCATACACTGTAATAGAATTCTTTGGTCAGAAATTGCTGTCTTAGAAAACGTTATATAACAATCAGGAAACACATTATACAAAGCACACAAATATATATATATATATATATATATATATATATATATATATATATATATATTTGATATATATATATACATATATATATATTTTGTGTACTAATTATTCCACAGTGAAATGCACTACTGGATGGATGCTTGGATGCTAACGGTATTTCGTTGCCTTGTATCCATATGTGCAGTGACAATAAAGATGAATCTAATCTAATATGTATATATTAGACATTATTTACTGTATAATAACATTCGGAACATGTGTTACTGCAAAAGCCTGTTAGAGATACGAGCTAAGGTTTTAATAAAAAAAAAATAGCTTTTCATGTTTGTTAATAGCGGAAAAGCGTCCTGAAAAGTAGACCTACGTTCCCGGGCCAAACCCACCATTAGCCTCAAATCCACTTCCTCCCAGAGATTGGAATCACACAAACAGTCTAGACGGCAGTATGGGCGGGGGGTTTCCATGTTTTTCTCGGGATACACCCTCAAAGGCCACATTATGAATTTTTAAAGACCTTGTTTAAAACCGACACAAGACCAGGTAAGCAAGATGGAGTATTCCACTTTCAAATAAAACATTTTAACAAATAAACAAGATATATATATATATATATGGGAGGGGTTCAGTGGTCTAAGGCGCTGGGTTACTGATCTAAAGAGCCGGGTTCGAGCCCCAGTATGGCCAAGCTGCTGCCCTTGGGTCCTTGAGCAAGACCTTTAACCCTCTGTGCTCCAGGGGCGCTGTATCATGGTTGAACCTGCGCTCTGACCCCAGCCACCAACAACAAGCTGGGATATGCAAGAAACAATTTCACTGTATATGAGACAAATATAGGCTCTTATATATATATATATATATTATATATATATATATATATATATATATATATATATATATATATATATATATATATATATATATATATATTTTATATAGAAAGACAGAGAGAGAGAGAGAAAGAGAGCACTACTGTAAAATATGATGCTGGATCATTGGTGCTTTGGGGATCTTTTTAGCTATATCTTTTTATTTCTTTCCCCAAATTTCTTGACAGATGAATATGTCAACAAATGTCAACCCCCAAATAATACCCCCCCCCCCCCCCCAAAAAAAAAAAAATAAACTAAATAAATAAATAAAGTCAACACTTCAGCAATGGTCATCTCTGTCTCCACTCAAATCCTCATTTCAATAAATACAGCGTTTCGGAAAGCAGGATATATTGTAAGCCATTTTCTCGGGTGTCGCCGTGATACGCCGGAGCTTTTCACAGCAATCACCTTGAGAAATGTTTGCGGCGCAGCCTTGTAAATGACAGTAGAGCGAGGCTTCTGTAATAATGTCATATTGCAACAACAGAGAGCTGCCAAACATCAATACTTGCTTTCAAGCTTAAAGTGAATATTTGCTGAAGTACAATGAAAGCCGGGCCTAGAAAGGGGGAAAAATAAGAACGTGATGGAATAAGGAGAGAAATATAAATTGCACCCTTCAGCGTGCAATATTATCTGTCCCTATCTGAGGAATACCTGCATAAACAGACACTAAAGAAATAAAAATCATAACCCCCCCCCCACCCCACCCCCGTGGGTAACTTAATTGCCAGTGTGCGGCGAGATTCAATAACAGCGTTCAGGCCCACTTATGGCGGCTTTTGTAGGTTTTTTTTTCTCTCGCCTTAATTACATTTAAATTATCTCCTTTATATCATTTAGGTGTAATTGACTTACTGTTCCACCTAGAGTGATCCTTCTCACACGTGTGATTATCACTTAAAAAACAATAAACAACTGTTCAGAAAATATAGCTGACAGAGGCATAGTTTAGATTAGAGGCAGAATGGGCCTCCAACCGAGATGAGGCAATTTTAATTTGCAGTTAAAAGCAAAGCACAAATTAGAGCCCCCAAATGCATGGAGGGGAAGAGGGATAAAAATTGCAAAAGGGAGGTTAGGGACCACGGGGTAGCCAATCATGTGTATGTCTTTGTGTGTAGTTGGAGGGGGGGGGGGTATAAAAGGAGTGGGAGACAGTCCTGAGAAATAAAAGGAATTTGAAAAATGGCACTCCCTCATGGAGATGTTATCAATCATACCCATGGCCTAAATACTTGAAGACACATACTTTACCGCCTCAGCAGCGGCTTCATAAAAGCCACCCACAGATATCTGAGCAGGCACTCTGGTGATGACATCGTCTGCACACGACATACAATGGAAGGCTGGAAATAATGGGCAGTGTCTGGGAGTAACTACTTACATGTAACGCCGTTACGTAATTTAAATACAAAATAACAGTAAATCGTCGCTGAGAGAAAATGTCTAATTAAATTACTTATTAAAATGTTAAACAGGGTTCCATCGTGTAAAATCAGTGCTTTAGACGACGGCATGATTTTCAGCCGCAATCCGCTGCAGGTTCATATGGAAAAAAATAGAACCCGTTTTTTTTCCGAGGGTTTGAAACGTTTTTTTTCTTAGAATGTTAACTTAAAGTGCCACCTAGTGGACAAATGAAAGGAATCAAATGTAATTGGCTTTACTTTTATGAATTCATTGAAAAGCTACACTACTTATTACATTTTGAATAGGGTCATTTATAATCTATTTACATATTACAAGTAATATTCCCAACACTGATATAGGGAATTCAGGAAGTTGTCAAGTTTTGAAATGCCTTAATTATTTAGCAATATACAGAAGTAAACTAAAACAAATTTCTGTGCCTTTAACAATTCTCACACTTTCAGTTTTATGGATATTTTTTCATTCATTCCTCTTCTACCGCTGTATACGATCTTCCCTCGGGTCACGATCTTCCCTCGGGTCTATGCCTCAGGCGTCTATGGGCATTAAGGCAGGATACACCCTGGATGGAATGCCAACCCATCATAGGGCACACACACACACACCCATACACACACACACACACATTCATACACTACGGACAATTTTTCCAAGGTGCCAATCAACCTACCGTGCATGTTTTTGGAAAGGGGGGAAAACCGGAGAACCTGGAGAAAAACCCCCTGAGGCACGAGGACGAGGAGAACATGCATACTCCACACACACATGGCCGAGACGGAACCCGGATCCTGGAGGTGTGAGGCGAACATGCTAACCACTAAGCCACCGCGCCCCTGGATATTTTATTTTATTTATTTATTTATTTATTTATTTATTTATTTCCCGAAAACATGCACAGCTTTCTTGTCTCCCTTTGTTCTGTTTTTTATAGGAATTTCTTTTAGCAAACATGTTTACATACAGTATATATATATTTATGGCAGATGTCCTTATCCACAACAACTTACACCTGAGCAATTGAGGGTTAAGGACCTTTCTCAAGGGCCCACTAGTGGCAGTTTGTGGGATTTGAACCTGCGATCTTCTGATCTAGAGCCCCGTTTCCTTAACCACTGGGCTACCACCTTTTTTTTCTTTTTTGCATTTGTTTTTCGACTGAAAAGTGGTCTATAAATAACGTCACACTTTGCATACAAACATGTTTTTCTCATTTAATAATATCATTAAATCAAATATCAAAAAGACTAAATGAAATGTTTCTCAATACTGGTTTTTACTTAGGCATGTTTCCACTGAATGTTTGTCCTTGTGGTTAAATGGCGCTCTAAAAATAAATTCCAATCAGCTGTCAGTATTTTTTTCTACTGTATTTGCCTGTATTATTTGTACCTTTGCCCTTACTCTGTCTATCAAAATAAAAAATGTGTGTGGAGGCCTCGGGGAAAGAAAAAAAAAAAGCTCAATTTTTTTCCCTGCATACGAGTTTCTGAAATCTACTTAGGTGTGAACATGTCAAATCCTTTTAAAGTGAAAAGGGGAGACAACCTGCATTCAGATATTACGACTGCTTATAACGCTATATTGATAATCTATTCTAGCACTGATAGAAAGTTCGCAACGGGTGATGGGTGATGAGTAATAATTGATTCATTGGCATCGGTCTAAATCATTACCTGAGGTAAAAGTATCCTACAGCATCTTTATCAAGAGTCTCACTGTGGTCTCTCCGATACACTAATCACTGTGCTAACATCTGGAGGAATATTGAGTCAATTATGATATGCTGGCTATATGTGCTGTGTTTTTTTTCCCCTGTAATTTATTTATGGTCTCTTAATGACATTTCCTAGAGAAAAAAAAAACCCTAATTTAATCAAAACCATATTTTTTGAGAACTAAGTCAATCAAGCAGCGCTTCCACAACATGTTTAATGCCATTTCGGTCTCTGAATGCCGAGAGTGGCCATTGTTTTTTTTGTTTTTTTTTTCCTCTTTAGCCTATTCAGACACATCTAAAAGTGCCACATATTTTTGTATATATAAATATAATAAAAAATGTTAAAAAATCCAAGAGATGTAGCTTCCCTAATAAATTACACCGCTGACACACTTTTGATTTGACAGGTGCCAGGCTTGTGCTTTATTTATAGTTTATAAGGTTTGGTCTTTGATCATTTCCTCCCTGCTTTTTATTTATTTATTTATTTATTTCCTGTACCGAGTCCAAAGAAAACGTTTGGCGCACAAAGCATTAAGACGGAGGAGCCTACAGAAATCCTCTGGCACAGAACTGATTGTGTGAGCATAAAAGGTATAAAACCACCTTCTGCTTTCGCTCCGAACACACACACACACACACACACACACACACACACACACACACACACACACACAAACAGAGATCCAAAAAAAAAGGAAAAACTTGCCAATTAAGATGCTTCAAATGTCAGAGAATATGAGAGGTTAAAACGCAAGGGCTATTGAACAGCTTCTATCAAATCTGTGCTAAGCGGATTCTGTTCACACGTCGGCCTCGAGCTGCGAGATATAACTTGGCATATTTTGTGGTGCATTTGTTAGACCTTAAACTAAGCTTGCCTAGAAACGGTCGGCCTGCTAACTATGATCAACCGTGCCTGACAAACCTGACGGGCCATCTGTCAAAGACAAACGTGCCTCCATGAGCTAAATTGACGCCTGGATTTCTGTTCGCAAATCAATAGAGATCAAATGAAACGTGTTCTCGGGACACGGCACGCCACGCCCCGTAAATACGCTTTAATTGAGTCTTTTAGAGTAATCAGGGCGGTGAATGCATATATAAAACGCATCTATTCAAAGCTGAACAAAAACGATGTTGGGCTTTCCCACTTGTTTATCAGTAGAGTTGTAGACCAGGGTTTACTAACATGCCGTGATTTGTGTATTTATTCCAAAAGTCATTTCGCAGCTTTGGCCCAAAATAACGGCGCGCGGTATTTTCTGATTAACATCTTTTTTTAGGCCACCGTGAACATTCTGACACAGCATGTGAGAAAATGAAAAATGTGTGTGACAGGACACATTGGCAAATAACATGGCGGAGATGGGAATCGAACCCCACAACCATGGAGTTGTGAGGAGAACATGCTAACCATTAATCCACCATTGTCATTATTATTATTATTATTATTATTATTCATCTTCTACCATGGGGAACCTATGCCTATATCAGGTGTCTTAGGGTATCAAGGCAGGATACACCCTGTATGGAATGCCAACCCATCGCAGGGCACACACACACACATTCACACACTAGGGACAATTTTTTCAAGGTGCCAATCAACCTACCGGGATGAAACCGGAGAACCCGGAGAAAAACCCCCTGAGGCACGGGGAGAACATGCAAACTCCACACACACATGGCGGAGGCACGAATTGAACCCGGACCCTGGAGGTATGAGGCGAACGTGCTAACCACTAAACCACGTGCCCCTATTATTATTATTATTATTATTAGTAGTAGTAGTAGTAGTAGTATTACTACTACTACTATTATTGTTGTTGTACAGAAGTAACCCTATTTGTAATCCTTAACATTTTCATAAGTAAATTTTTTTGTCAGTAACTTAAACAAACTACTGCTACATTTATTTTATAATTAATTAATTGTAATTAATCGTAATTGTGCTTGCAGGCATAAACTAGATAAAGACCGTTGGGGGGAAAATATATTCCAAACCCTCCCTTTCCCAAGGCAGAAAAGCATTTTGGCACACGGGCCTTTTCATCCGCCAAACGCACACATGAAGCTATCGAGGAGCACGTAAAGCGCAAAAAGTAGAGCACTTAAAGATCACTCCATGTTGGAATGCCTGTTGGGAGTGCGTAAATGTTCCATGTTTTTCGGGAATCTCCTAAAGGGCGACATCCAAAACAAAAAACACAACCCCCCATATTAATGTGATAAAGAGTCTTTACGGGATTAGATGTAGGACAATAAGAAAGAACGTATATTTTATCTGGTTGCATCATGGAACATCTTTTTCCACACTTCTTTTTTTAAAAACACTTTCTTTTGTTGAGTTTACTAGTGCCAACGACAAGCACCTGCGAAAGAGCAGCGGCGTGACTACGAACAGCGCAAATCCTCATCCCTCAGTGTCTACATCTACTTCTGTAAAAGGTGAAGATTTGGTTAATTATCCCCTGCGATTACTATTAAAATGAGCTGTTAAATGCAAAGACAGCTTATTGCTGGAGGTTAAAGCGGGCGGGGGAAATAATACAGCTGAGTGCACTTCAAAAACTCACTTTAAATAACATTTCTGTTTTATTTTATTGTATTTTTTTCCGGGGAAAAATCATCGACCTCTCGCTGAAAAAAATCACGCTGATCTGTCATATTTTGCTTCTCTGCTTCTCTTCTTAAGTTGTTAAAGTTACCCGCAGGACGAGAAAAACACCGGCGTTTAAACGATACCGGTTTGGAACGGAGTATCAGAGCAGTTTACATTTACAGCATTTGGAAGACGCCCTTCTCCAGAGTGACTGAACAATTGGCGGTTTAAGGGCCTTCTTCAAGGGCCCGCTAGTGGGGGAATGGAGGTGGATGGATTTGAACCTGAGATCTCCTGATCCAGAGCCCAATGCATTAGCCACTCAGCTCCCACCTCCAACATTTATATGGCAAAATAGTGTGTTATGGAATTCTAAAATAAAAATCCTAACGAGTAATCTTTAAAGAAAACGGGTTCTTCTTTAGGCAGACGAGGGAGAGTAACAGTGTTTTTGTTCAGACAGGGGAAGAACGTAAGAAAAAAAAAGAACGTAACCTAAAAGGAAATTGTACAATAACAATGTCCATTCAAAAGGAAAACGTTCCTGATTAAAAGCAGGAAAGGAGAAACTCACCCGAGTATGCCCAGTAGTGTTCTCCTGCGGCTCTCTTCTCTCTCTGATTTGACATCCTTCCATGTTTCGTTCTTGGTGGGACGGCTGATAAAGACACAATCAGAGAAAAAAAAAGTTCGCTTTAAAGTCCATAAAGTTGTAACCTTCTTGCTGTGTTCGCTAGTTAGAAGTGAATCTGCTGAACCAAGTGATCTTCATCTTTTTATCATCTTCTTTTGTTTTTCTTTTTCTCGTTCATCTCAGTCATTAACAATAAAACCATTTTTGGTCTAGAACCACATTACAATTTTGTGTGTGTGTGTGTGTGTGTGTGTGTGACAGCATTCGTTCTATTTCTGTAATAGTATCATCTGTATTATTATTATTATTATTATTATTCATTCATTCATTCATTCATTCATTCATCTTCTACCGCTATATCTAATCTTCCCTCGGGTCACAGGGAGTCTGTGCCTATCTCAGGCGTCTATGGGCATTAAGGCAGGATACACCCTGGATGGAATGCCAACCCATCGCAGGGCACACACACTCACATTCACACACTAGGGACAATTTTCCAAGGTGCCAATCAACCTACCGTGCATGTTTTTGGAACCGGGGAGGAAACCGGAGAACCCTGAGACCCAGAACCCCCTGAGGCACGGGGAGAACATGCAAAATATACACACACATGGCCGAGACGGGATTCGAACCCCGAACCTGGAGGTGTGAGGCGAACTTGCTAACCACTAAGCCACCGTGCCCCTATTATTATTATTATTATTATTATTAATAATAATTTATTGTATATTTTATTATTATTATTATCATTATTATTATTATAGTAATAAATATCTTCGTAAACTACATGTTTTCAACATTATTAAATCATTATAACCTAGTAAGCAAGAAAGTGCTTTTGGTGCACTATAATATCCATAAAATGTTTCTAAGCCTGTAATATAGCATGGCCAAAATGAAATTTGTTTACCTTGTAAACCCTTTCTTTTTATTTTCCTTAAAAAAAAAAAAAATCAAATATTACTATTTGTTTCATTTAAATGTACTCCCACTGTTTCGATGGTTTTACTTGCAGGCAGACGTCTGAATTTGGCAAGCCAATGGTCCATTTTTGATTTTTGCTTCCTCTTGCATAAATATTGGTGTTCACGGGTTTATTAGTCCGCGAGATGTATTTTTAAATAGAAGACATAGTGTGAACTTACCTTATTATCTTATACTACCAACACACATCTTCCCCCCCTGTAGGTTAAAATCCTTGCCTTAATGGAGCTCATTTTGTCAGGGTAATTCATCTGTATTCATATGTATCAACGGCCAATGTTCATTTTTATTTAGTGCACGCTTTGCTATTTGTGAACTGTTAATAAGTTGATGCACTTGAGCCTTTAAATAGAGGAGATTACAATACAATAGTTGTCTAATACTTTTATTAGAGAATTTACACAGAACATCTATTACTATGCAAATGCTTGTTAAATGCTAATGGTTGTTGTTATTCACTTAAGGTTATGACATATTTAATGTAATTAAAAAACAGATTCCTTTACATAGCATTACTGAAGAAAGCCTGTTATTCTGAGCAGAAAATACAACTGAAAGGGTGCCAAAACCGTTTGAGATAATGCTCTATATGTATATAGCGAGAAAAATCTAATTGTCAATAAAATGAACGGGACACAAAAGGGCAGGATAGAAAAGAGAGGGGGTGGGGGAGAGATAAAGAGAGGAGGAATAAATACTAATCTAAAACTGAGTAGTTGAAGCTTGCACACCTTTGCTCATGCATTAGCGCACTTCATGCTGGGAAAAAAATCAGCAGCCTACACTCCGTTAAATCCACATTTTAAAACACGCTTAGCATAATTTTTTCTTTCACTCTTCCTTTTTTTTTTCCCCGCCAATTCTTCCCAGGGTTCAGTAATTGTCCTGTTTATCTCGCTCGGTTTGTTTCGAGGCCCCACTACACCTGCGCGAGACCCCCTGTGTATGTGAACGACATCTTAAAAAAAAAAAAAAAAGGGAAAAAAAAAGAGGAGTTAATATCCTTATGGCGCATTTGAGTTTCTATTTTCTCCCCACAATAGTAGTTGGCATGCCTGGAAGAAACAACAAAACAACAGCTGAAAGCTTGCTATTAAAGGGGCAGGATAATAAATGAATGTCTGAATGTGACTGAATGACTGTAAACAATGCAAGACTTTATGGAGCTTTATGGCGGCATGAACCTGCCGCCCGCGTCATCGAAGCTCTAGTGCGACGGCTTTTCCCTCCCGGGATTCAGTCTGGTGCTTCTTCGGGGGCCAAAAGGGGATTCCTTTATTTATATCTCAGTTCAAAGCAATCACCACCTTACCAGTGGCTCGGTCTCCGGGGGAAGATGCTGCATTCGCATAAACACATTTTCCAATCCTCCACACTGCTCTTACCCTCGCTTGCATCATTACATTAGAGATTAATTAGAAGCTGAGCTAAGTCAATTCACCCTGTCCCGGCAATTAATGCCGCCCTTATTGGTTAGCGAACAATTAGGCAGACCGTCATTGGCCAGTGAGCCTCGTCCTGCCTCGTTTGCTGTTTAATCCCCTGACAGGCAGCGCTCCTGATCACGCAGGCAACCGCGCAGGAACTGTAAACAATTACTTCTTTCTATTACGGCTTCAATAAAATATTCAAAGGTTATGCATGCTAAAAGGCAGGCCGTTGTTTTCTCATTACGTATTATTATTGACTTCGAATCGACGAGTAGGCTTAATAATATTTTCCAAATCCTGGAATGGTCATAATAACCAGTAATAATCAGTAAGCTCTTTTTACAGGATCCGAATTAGCGCCATTCTTAGGCTTGTCAGCGTATTTCCCGTACCCTTATTTTTAAAGTCCATAGTGAAGAAACAAAGCACAAAGACATGGACCAATTTAGTTAAGTCCATCTCAATCCACTTTACCAAAGTCCAAAGTGTCTAAAAAAAATCTAAATATCACTCTGAGTGTATCTTCAGGAGCTGTTGAAAACGTTAAAATTAGGATTAAAGATATATAATTTTTTATACAATTTATAATATATATATATATATATATATATATATATATTTTTTTTTTTTTTGTAGGATTACATATAAAAAATAAATTTTTCTTATATACTCAACTAAATCCTTTTTTTTCTTTTTTCCATATTGCGAATAGAACTGGATTTGGCTGTCGTTGTAGTCGAACTTTTTCTATTAATATGCATGTCATATTTTGTCTATTTGATTTGTTTTGCTAAAGTGAATGCGTTAAAACATTTAATAATAATAATAATAATAATAATAATAATAATAATAATAATAATAATAATACAAACCTGGAAGGGAGTTTCCCACTATTCTATTATTAAATGTATTCTTCTGAAGGACAGGACGTGATTTCCAGCACTCACTCAGTGTGGCGAAATAAGAAATACAGAAAAGATTATTAGCACCGTTGTGTCCCAATCAATGTCTTTAAACAACCTACAGTATCTAAACACACACCTTCTCTTGCTTTCCAACACGCTTGCTGTTCCTGTGTGTATGTTATGTCGTCGACCCTCCATTTATACCCGTATTGAGAAATGAAGATCTGCGGTTGGTGTTGCTGTAGAGGCTGTCTAAAGTGCTCTGCAGTATACTTCCCTAGGGTCTTGTAACGATGGCTACAAGTCGACAGCCTCCACAGGAGTGTGTGCGTGTATGGGTCGGGAGTTCGACAGTCACACGAGGGGAATGAGTGTGCGGCAGAAAAGAAGAGAAAAGCAGCAGGTTTTGAATTCGAAAGTGATCGTGTAAAGATGCAGCCATATACAGTCTGTAAATTGTGTCTGCCTCAAATCTGGAGGAGGAGAAAAAGAACCTACATGAGGTTAATAAAAAAAGGATTTCGACTTAATTAATATGGAAAAAGAAAAACATTTAGTTGAACCTCACACTGAATAAATAATCAATTTGTTTAATAATAGCTATGCGTGAGTATTATTGTTCTCCTGATTTTTTCGACCGATCCTGAAGATAACACTCGGTGGTGTTTAGATGGGTTTTGTTTAGACACTCTGAAATGGATTTAATTCTGTTAAACGACCCAGTAGCCACATCTTGGCACCGATGTCTATATTTTCATTTTAGAATTTCTTTAAAGACCAGCTACAGGGCCGTCATGATCCTCGCTGAAATGTGAAGCGCGGTTTTTCTCCGTGGGAATTGAGATCCCGATATTGTCACATAATTCTCACTTTTTCAAACAACAATTGTCGCACTCAAATACCAAAAAAGAAATAAATACATTTTAAAAAAGTGCTGAAGTAACGAAACGCACGTAGCCGATTTATACTTCTGCGTCGCTCCCGCAGTGAACTACATTCCCAAACACTAGATGGCGATGGTTCAGATGTTTGAGTTTCTTTGTTGGGGTTTTGGGTTTCTTCTGGAGCAACAATTCCTGCAATGGCCGTTAGCAGTCTTTGTAAAATGGCGACGAAGAATCATAGAGCTGCGTATAAAATGTTGTATAAAATCCTATAGCGATTTATTGTTACAAATTGTTTATTGGTATCGCTAATATAGTTAATATCAGCGATACCAATAAACAATTTGTAACAATAAATCTAATAATGCTACCTGTTTGTGATGCGCTTTTATTCTCACAGCTTCCCCTTAAAATATAACACTGTTTATATATATATATATATATATATATATATATATATATCTATATATATATATATATATATATATATATATATATATATATATTATTTCATTTGATTCTTTAAAACCTTAATACTACTTAATAATACTTGCACACAATTCGCTCATTCAAGATGACACGTTTTTCTTTACGAAAAAAGAAAAAAGCTCTTGAGACGACCATGGCTGCTATACATTTATAATTACACAACAGTTACTTAATGGGTACCTTTTTTGTTTTTGTTTATTATTCATTTAATGCCTAACGTAGACGTGCAAGGCGATCGGACTAGAATCCCAAATCAATAGCAAACAAAATACGTGATGTATCAAAAAACAAACAAAAACAAAATAGTATCTTAATTTCTTATTTACGGAACGGAAACTGTGCACAGACGGGAGGCGTTACTGAACATCGCCAATCGCGTTCTGCATAAGCGATCTCGCCTAAGCGATATTGCCTAATTAGAAAGTAATTATGAACTGCTGGAAAAAGATTTCCACACTCTGTAAACTACCATTTAGTCATCATCATCGTTTAGGCTATAACCGCATAAATGGAACGCAGCGCAAAGATTAATACAGTATATATATGCGGAGTCTGCAGCGTACGCAGTCTAACAACCTTACGGATATGATGCAGTAATTGTCTTGCATACATGCTCCATTAATCAAAAACACTCCATCATACTGTAGCGCACTCAGCAAAAGTCCAACGAAAAATGCTCCAGCTATGTACACAAGGGAGCACTTACCCATGGATAACCAAGTACATAAACAGCCCACAGTCACAATAGGAAGCTGGAAACTAGGTTTCAGTCTAACATGGGAGCATACAGGCTTAATTACACTTAAACAAGCATTATAACTCCAGTAAACAACGAAAGATGGCCATACATGCCTTCTGACATGCTCCAGATACACACAAAAAAAAGACAAAGAGATCTGTACACGTCACAGTCTCCTGTGTGAGCTTGGAAAATCTTTTTTTTTTTCCCTCCGTGTTTATCAAAGGTTTCTAAAAGCGTTGAACAAACAGCACGGAGAAATAGCGCGGCACATATTTACACTGCGCTCCAGAGCAAGCTCTCAAAGGCCAAAGGCAGAACACACACCTCAGCTGAAAAGGTCACGAAGACTCATGGCTACATTAAGACTCTCCTGGCCATCATCAATACCTGTCACGGAGTATTTTAGAGTCCCGCTGTTCATACAAAACATCAACCTTGGCGATGACCTGCTGGATAAGCGGGTCTTGGTGTCCGAATACCGTTCTACCGCCTATCTTACTTTTGAACGACTTTTGTGTGTCAACAGTGGCAATTTATCCGCTTTAGTTACGGTGGCTTTTGCACCATGCGGTGAGATCTGCTGGTCTCAGATAGGCGTTGACGAAGTCTGGTGTGTGAAAGACACTTTAAACACACTTTAGCTTTTATGCTGCCCACGGTTGGAATCGGCTTTCAGAAGAGATCAGATGATATTAGACATTAGACACATTTAAATCCAGACTCAAGACTCATCTGTCCAGTGGTGGATTGACTGAACGAGTGCTGTGCTACGTCCATTCACTCATTGTTCATCTTCTACCCCTTTATCGGGTGTCTTCGGGCATCAAGGCAGGACACACCCTGGATGGAATGCCAACCCATCGAAGAGCACACACACACACACACACACACACACATTCATACACCAGGGACAATTTTCCAAAGTGCCAATCAACCTACCGTGCATGTTTTAGGACCGGGGAGGAAACCGGAGAACCCGGAGAAAAACCCCCGGAGGCACGAGGAGAACATGCAAACTCCACACACACATGACCGAAGACGGGAATCGAACCCAGACCCTGGAGGTGTGAGGCGAACGTGCCAACCACTAGTGCTACATCCATTTTATGTATAATCCTTTTTATTCCTCTTTTAATTCACTATTTCATGAATCATTGTAAAGGTTTTTATTGTTGATTAGTACTTTTTTTGTAATTATTTTAACTATTATTTGATTTCCTTTTATACATTTTCACTGAGCACGAAATGTGCTATGTAAATAAAATTGCCGTGCCTTGTCTAAATGGTTTTACGGAGCTCCGAATCGCTCTCAATTCAAATCACACAAGATGCGTTACGGCGACTTCGTGCTGCATACACAGCAAATGTTTTTATTACATTTTTTTTCACGTTTAAACGTTTCTGTTATTCAGTATGTTAAAGAATACAACACATAAGGCTTCGCGAGTGGAGACTATAAACTGGGTGAATAAAACACTGACTAACAGAGTAGCGAACATGAATAGAAAATGAGAGAGAGAGAGAATAGAGAGAGAGAGAGAGAGAGAGAGAGAGAGAGAGAGAGAAACTATCATCTTGTGACTGTGAATAGCAGACATGTGAGCCTCTGCCCAAGCAGCTGATTGACAGCTTCTGTGTGTTATGTCTGTCTGCCTTCACACAAAAAAAAACAATAAATAAATAAAAAACTATACACAGAGGAAAAGTAATCAAAGGGAACAGAACAGCTAACACAACCCCGACAGGCTTTTTTTTTGTTTAAAAGTCAGACATAAACTCCAGTAAAGTCTTGGAATCATGTCATATTCAAATGTCTTCATTTTTGTTTGTGTGTGTGTGTGTGTGTGTGTGTGTGTGTGTGTCATACTAAATGAAATGCTTAGGAAAATGTAACTTTATATCCTTGATGGGATTATTTTAACTCAATCTTCAAATGGCTTAGTGGTTAGCACGTTCGCCTCACACCACCAGGGTCCGGGGGTTCGATTCCCGTCTCGGCCATGTGTGTGTGGAGTTTGCATGTTCTCCCCGTGCCTCAGGGGGTTTTTCTCCGGTTTCCTCCCCCGGTCCAAAAACATGCACGGTAAGTTGATTGGCACTTTGGAAAATTGTCCCTAGTGTGTGAATGTGTGTGTGAGAAAGTGAGTGTGTGTGTGTGTTTGTTCCCTGCGATGGGTTGGCATTCCATCCAGGGCATGGTGTATCCTGCCTTAATGCCCATAGACGCCTGAGAGGTTTCCTGTGACCAGAGGGAAGATCGGATAAAGCGGTAGAAGATGAATGAAGAATGAATGAAAATAAAATAAAATAAAAAAATAAAAAAAAATAAATAAATAAAATAAAAAAATAAAATAAATAAATAAAATAAAACTATAAAAATAAATAAATAAAATAAAATAAAATAAAATAAAATAAAATGCTTCCAGCAAAATAAAAAACCAAAAAAATAGG